>JAJTUV010000370.1:447500-758377 GCA_021653895.1 Mastomys natalensis
CCTATGTTGTACTATTTTAACTATGTGCCTATTCCTTGGATTCTGTTCTTTAGCATTCAAAACTCTCAAGTGACTGTTCCTTTAGCAAACATACAGTTGCTTTTTTTTTTTTTTTTTTTTTTTTTGGTTTTTTCGAGACAGGGTTTCTCTGTGTAGTCCGGGCTGTCCTGGAACTCGCTCGGTAGACCAGGCTGGCCTCGAACTCAGAGATCCACCTGCCTCTGCCTCCCAAGTGCTGGGATTAAAGGCGTGCGCCACCACCGCCCGGCTAGTTGCTTTTTCTATTGGTAGCAAACGTAGGAAAAAAATCTCAACAGACATATAACCCCCCATATAATCTTCCTCTTGGAAACCAATATGTATAGGTGATATGTAGCATAGTCTTAACACCTGTCATTGCTTGAAATATTATGTGCTTGTGGTATCAATGTCATTGTCAAAGCCTGAAGGCTTCTTAGAAAAAAATGTACTTTACTCTTCCCAGTTGTTTTGTGACTTCCCATTTATGTCATCTTATTTATTCACAACTCCCTCTCCTCTGAACTTACACATCACTTATTGTTTGAAACAGTCAGACTCTACAGCCTTACCTTTGTGGTCTTAGTTATATTTATCAGATGTTATATTAGTTTACAAAAGGTCCGATAACAAATTATCATATTGAATGGCTTAGATGACAGAAATGTATGGTTTTGCTTTTTTAGAATCTAGAAATCCAAGGAGAAAATGCTGTAATTTTTGTACAGGCTTTTTCGTTAAACCTTGCAGGGCTAACTGTGCATGATTGTTCTTGCCATGGCCTTCCATCTTGGTGTGTCTGTCTTAACTCCTTTACTTGTAAGGGCATTTGCCATAATCAGGAACTAATTTTTCTTACTATAGGGATCTTTCCTCTGTGTACAGTTTCATTATCAGGTATGAAATGCAGACATTGCTGTATATAGATTTTGAGAAGACATGTTTCAACCTTGTAACAGAATAACTTTTATTTTTAAAAATAGATTTCAAATTCCATGAGAAAATGGAATCTCAGCTATACTCACTCCTAGAGCCTCCCCACTTTTCTCTGAACTGCAGAATCTTCTGTACATGGACAGATAATCATGTCTTAAAGAGACATTGAGCTATTTCTACTTCATGTAAACAGTTTTTAACCTTATGTTTACCTTTTACTTTAGTGAGTTTTGGTCCCTGGTATGATCATGTGAAGGGCTGGTGGGAGAAAAGAAAAGAATACCGGGTCCTTTACCTGTTTTATGAAGATATGAAAGAAGTAAGTAGACACTTCCATTTATTTTTTTAAACCTATAATTTAACCTATTCGTTCATTTCATTCTTTTATACTTAATTTATAAGCATAGCTAATTTACTTGTGACTCTAGTTCTGTCACAAAATATGGAATAATTCAAATCCACCATGTTGATATTGATTATCCAATCAAGTATAATAAAGATAATAATCTTTGAAAAATATGTGTGATTCCACTTATGTGTTAAAATAGCTTATTAGCTTCTAAAATATGATATCATTATGATAATTGCTAGAATCTGGCCTTATTTAATCCCTTTATATCTATTCAGGCTCTTTTTGTACCATTTTTCCTTTTTTCACTGGGTGTACATTAAAAAATGAAAAGTTTTATTTATTTTCAGATTAACATTACTTCACTATTGAAGCACATACCAACTAAATTCCATGAGGCATGTTGTCTCTCAAAACTGAAGTCTACCAAGGAAGACTGCAATTATAGCTCTGAGTTTTGGTAGGCCTGACTCAGCTGATCTTGTTTCCTAGACTTCTAGTAACTCCTTTCCAACGGATGAACCATCTCTGGTTTCAGAATCCAGTTCTATATTTCTATGGAAATCACCTCATTCTTCTGCATGTTCCTTTTTTGCATAGTCAAATTGACAGCTGCTCTTATACAGTGAGTTTATACTAGTCACAGTGATTACATAATGTAGAAGTTACGGGCTTTTAGGAAACGTGGAGTCCTACATGTGGGTCTTTATATGTTCCTATATTAATTTACATGGAAACTCTCTTACCTAGGTTGCCAAGATGTTGTCAAGACATGAGGTTTAGTCCCCTCAGATATGGAGAACGACGTACATAGTTGGCAGAGAAGGTGAAGAAGTCCTCTAGAATTAAAGATTCTCTCTGCCGTTAGATCAACCTCAGATATTTTCATTCTTAATTTAATAATTTCACCCTTATACATTACGATTTCCCAATCATTTGCATATGAATGACTTGGTACAACTCTCTTACTTTGCTACCGTTTTCATATAATATGTACGTGTTAGAGATCATAGAATCTGTTTTTCACTCCTAGAAAATTCTTGAGATATATAATCTATACTTGGTGTTATATTTAAAAAACAAGATGATTGCAGATATTCCTTAACTAAAATAGCAACTTACCTTATTACTATCCATTATTTTGCAAATTCATTATGTGTTTAAATACTAATATTGAGAATTAACCCAACCAGTTTTTTAATTTCTTGAAATAAACTCTACTCTTGCTCTTAGCTCCTGTTTGATACATTGAATAGCCAAAGAAATTACTCTGCTTTCCCAAAAGGTAGCATAAAACCCCCAAATATCTCTCCCACCACTTAAGCTTAAACAGAACCTTAGTAAGTGCCTTCTTGTCTTTGTGACCAAATCTAACTGAAATGATCCTTTTCTTCTTTATCATTTCAGGATCCAAAGTGTGAAATTAAAAAATTATTAAAGTTTCTAGAAAAAGACATACCAGAAGAAATTGTAAATAAAATTCTTTACCATAGTTCTTTCAATGTAATGAAGGAGAATCCTAGTGCAAATTACACCACTATGATGAAAGAAGAGATGGACCACTCTGTGTCCCCTTTCATGAGAAAGGGTGAGAAAAGCACAAATCCATTTTTATATAGTTTCTGGTCACATCGTGGAAGGTATAAGTAATCTCAGTAATGTGAAATTGTAAGAAATTAGAAGTAATTAAGTATGCTTAAGAGAGGGAAACTCAAAAGTAGAAAAAAAAAGCCTAAGAATACTGTATTTTATCTTATATCATTTCTGGAATTTTCCAGATCAAATATCTCTAATTGACATGAAAAACTAGGTTTGCATGGGGCACCAGGTCTTCACTGGACCAAGGGCATCTCCTCCCATTGATGCCTGACAAGACCATCCTCTGCTACATATGCAGCTGGAGACATGGGTCCCTCCATGTGTACTCCTTGGTTGGTGGTTTAGTCCCTGGGGGCTCTGGGAGGTCTGGTTGGTTGATATTGTTGTTCTTCCTATGGAGTTTCAAACCCCTTCAGTTCCTTCAATCCTTTCTCTAATCCATTGGGGACCATGTGCTCAGTCCAATGGTTGGCTGTGATCACCTGTCTCTGTATTTGTCAGGTTCTATGGAAATTGGAAGGCTAAGAAGTAGGTCTAGCAATTAGATCTGGTTGGAACTGAAGATTACAGTTATAATGAATATCAAAAGTTAAAGATCAAATACACATTCAAATTGTTACCTCAAATTCCTATTAGACAGATATTTAATAGTAATCCCAAATGCTTTTCATTATGTTTTTTTACAGGCATTTCGGGAGACTGGAAGAATCAGTTCACTGTAGCCCAGTATGAGAAATTTGAAGAAGATTATGTCAAGAAAATGGAAGAATCAACACTGAAGTTTAGATCAGAGATCTAGGAAGTGTTTGAATCTCCTTGGTCTTCTTTGACAGGCATTAACATTAGAGAAAAATGAACAATCATGAGTCAGTCAAAGAAAATGTTTATATATTATTTTTCTGTATTTACTAAAACCCATAGTCTTCAAATGTACAAATAGCAGGTAATAATTCTCTCCTAACTATCTTCATTACAGAAAGTTTCATAGAGTAGTTTCCTTTTTACTTTCTGATATCAAAATAATACAATTTTAAGAGGCTTTATAATATAGTATGTTTTTAGTTCCAGTTACTAATAGCTTCCTGTCTGTATATGGTCTAGGTTACCCCCTAGACAAAGACTACATTTCATTAACTGTAATTCAGCTTCATCTGTGGTTATTTTGTATTTTAAAATACTATGTTTTTAGCATTGCCAAATCATTTAAATTATGTCAGAATATCCCACTTCCCCTTAAGCCTAATTTAGAAATAATAAATTTTAATGAAAGAATCAATAGTACCCATTTTGTAGGATTTAAATCAAGGAAATTGGAGATTTGATTATTTTATCCTTCATTTCATATATTAAAGCTATTGTGAAACTTGTTACAGAAAATGTTGAAGCTTGTTCAAAATACTCCAAAATACTATTTTATTGTCTACTTTATGTTCATTTAGCATCAGTTCTGAGAGGAAAACTCTGTATAATACATTAATTTCTATAATCTCTCCTCTTTTTGATTGGCCTTTGGATCACATCAGGGTCATTTTTCTCTTTCTTAAATTAACCATTCCTAAGTGGGATAAATACTCATTTTTGAACTATTAAGAGACATGAATTCAAAACACTTCAGAGTTGTCTTCAGTAACTAATGTTATGAAAGCTTAAAGATAATGATTAAAGTACTATATGATTCATTCAATATATAGCATTCTTGACATAAGAAAATCGATAAAGTGCACAGACAATTAACGGTAACATAATTTAATTAAGAACCATAAAGCACATTAGAGGAGTCTTAAAACAACAACCTGGACAAAATTACTGTAGAACAAGTAGTCTGTAATGTATTATCTTGGTGTTAATAGAATGTTTTTGGTTTACCAGATGTTACTACTGGAGAAAATGTGCTAAAGTTGCAATTTCTTACCATTTTATGCTGATTGTCTCAAATTTTACCATTATGTTTAATGAATGTCTTACTAATTTTAAATTTTCTAAAGTCAAGGTGATTTTAAGTAACAACAGTAACGACTGTTTAAACAAAATGTCCTTAAATAAAGTCAACAATGAATTAATTTAAAATGTTTCTAAGGCTATTTGTACAGTTAAGTGCTGAAGGGAAGACCCACAACTAAAGATATCAGTTAATCACTGGGTGATTGACTGTGTTCAAGGCTTGATGGAGCACAGGGATAAAATGGTGGTGAAGATACACTTCTGCCCCTTAGCATTCTCATAATACTCCAGAAAGAATTATTTATTACTAAGGAACTCACTTCATTGAAAGCCACAGCAATGGGCTCATGCTCATAAAATTCATTGTCTTTATCGTATTTTCTACTGGCCGAAGTAGTTAGTTTGCTATAATAGTGGAATGTTCTTTCAAAGACTCAATTGTCTGTCATTTAGGAATCAATGGTCTTTAGAGTTGATGCAAGTTCCCATAGACGGATGAATCTTTGCTTTCAACCAGCAACTGGATACTTACTAGAGTGTATCCCATAGCCAAGATTCATAGATCCTGGAGTCATGAACTGGAGTAAGAGAAGTATTGCTCATTGTTTTTGCCAATGCCTCCCTAGAAAGGGTTTTGCTTCCTACCATGAACTCGTACTTTATGCTAAGAAAATTCGCTTTCAGAGGAAAGAGTCCTTAACAACATGTATTTTATTAATATTCTCATGGTATACATAGGTGTGCATACCTGCTTGTAGGTGCACGAACCATTTGTTAGCCAGGGGTCCATGAAGGAACCAGATCCCCTAGAACTGGAGGTCTAGGGGGCTGTTAGTTACCCATTGTGGGAGCTGGGAGTCAAACACAGGTCTTCTGAAAAAGCAGCAATTGTTCGTAATCTGTATTCATCAGCTCCAAATATATACTTTTTAGACACTGGATTTTTAAGGTTAAAATCTTTTATGGAGAATGTCTAGTTTAAGTACAGAGTTGGCTCTGTGTTCTTTAGCTTCGAACACAGGTTCACAGGGTTGACTAGATTCTCTACAGCTGGATTTTATCCACCTCTTGTGCTACAGAATCCCTGGATGTTTTTTCAAAGGCATTTTAATACAAACATTCAGGTACCCTGTTTGTGTGAAAATACACTTTCTCACCAATTTCCCTAGTGGGGCAAACTTTCACTATATCATGATGTTAAGTGGTGGATTGAGTCTGAATGCTTGCTTTGAGAGACATGCCTTTCTATAATATGCTGAAGGTTTGTGAGTTTCAGCTGGAACAAAGTGGAAAGATGCAGACAGGAATATTTGTTGTGTTTCTAAACATCTACAAGGTCCACATGTCACATGACTCAAGCTTTAGCTTTTCTAAGGTCCATTATAGCAAACTGTACCATGAAGCAAAGCTAGGTCAGTCTTAGTCTCAAAAATGGAAATCAACCTCTCTCTCTCTCTCTCTCTCTCTCTCTCTCTCTCTCCCTCCCTTTCTCCTTCCCTCTTCCTTTCTTCCCTCTTCCTTCATCCTTCTTTTCCTTTCCTCCCCTCCTCTTTCTCCTCTTCCTCTCCTCATCTTTCTTCCCCTACTCTTCCTCCTTTTCTCCTTTCTCCTATCCTTTTCCTTTTTCCTTGTCTTTCCTTGTCTCTCTTGCTCTCTTTCTTTGTCATTGATTTTATATATATATATATATATATATATATATATATATATATATATATATATTTCACTCTCACTAATAATGACTTATAGATATAAACATAAATATCTAGAAGCCAATTTGAAAAGCATATTGTGTTCATTTAACAAAAATTACATCAGCTCTCCATTATTGCTTACGTCCTACATATCAACATGTTTTAATCTATTTTTCAGTATCAGACATAAATCTTCTGTTGGTGAGCAGACCTTAAATCCAAACACAAAGTGTTTAGTCCCTCTCCATGTAGTCATTCAAACACTGTGCTAATGGGTAAGTTTTTCCTGGTCTATCTTCACAGAAGCATCTGGAATCCATGGATGACAAAAACATTTGACAGTTTTTCCCTAGCAGTAGGCAGTAGGAGAGCTAGAAAAGGAAAATATTTATCAAATTCCCATCTTACTTTCTCTATGTGCTGTGGGCAAAGCATCTAATATCTTTAAGCATAGCATCTTATGTTATGGTTAAAGATATGGTGAACAATCAACAGGAATGACAAATTGTTTGGGGGAACATCAGGTTTCTCTCTAACCAATAATATGTAGGATTGGTAGCCCAACTTGGCATTGAGATTTTTCTTAATAATTGATGTCTTCTAAGAGCAACTTTGTTCACCTATGCAGGTACTTGAACATTTTCCAAGCAACACTTCTGATTTCTTGAAGTGGCTTTTAAAAAAAATGGTGGCAGTAAACAGTGACTTATACACCAAAGTACATTAGATTGAATGGCGTCATTAAAGAATTCTCATTTGCTTTATAAATCTTTTAAAGTCATGACTATTTGTGAGCATTGGTTCAACATAGATATAAACTTCTTGGTCAATGATCCTGGTTTCCTCTCTCTGCTCAAGACACAGAATTCCAAGATTATGAAAAACTCAGTCCATTCACACACACAAAGTCTCTTCCAGAATAAGATACAGAGGACATAGAAGGAGTAAGGAACTGTCACCTTATTACAGACTTCATAAAGCTGTTAGACTATTGTTATGCTGTGTCATAGACGCCTCTCCCCTTAGCTTGGGGACAAGTGGGTAGCTGTGTGTGTTTAGATTTAATCATTATATCAAATAAAACACATACCTTTATTTTTTTTTAATTTTTATTTTTAATTTTTTTTCAGCAAATCAAAAAAATTTAAAAAGCATTCAAACAGAATAAAATGAAAAAAAAACAAACAAGCAAAATACCAAGGGTCAGATATACTTATACAAGAATTCTATAGAGCCTTCAAACAAGCAATACTTTTTGAGTTATGTTTAAAAAAATTCAGAACCACAATAAGCTCCTTCACAAAACAAATAGTATTGAAATAGTGAAATCAAGTGTAAACCCAACAAAAATATATAAATTATAGTCCAGTATCCCTCATGAGTATACATACAAAAATTCTCAATGAAGTAGTTGCAAACTGAATACAAGAGATATAAAAAAATAATATTCCATGAATAATGAATAACTGTTTTTTTTTTTTTTTTTTTAGAAGACCATACTCCATATACAGGCTGCATGTTTTGGGATAGCCCCCACTCCAGATGTTTGAGACCTACATGAAAACCAAGCTGCACATTTACAACATATGTGCAGGGAGGCCTAGGTTCAGCCCATGGTGGTAGATCTTTGTAGACTAGGTATGCTCCACGGAACACATACCTTTAAAATTAAAAAAGAATCTGATTTCAGTTGCATCACTAGTAGCTATCCAGCCTGAACCCTCCCTTACTTTTCACAGGATGGCACTTGAAGAATTTGCTCCATGATTACTCTGGGCTTCTGTGTACGATGTTTGTGTAGATTGAATCTGTGTGCCTGAACATTTGCTTTTGTTTATTTCAGAAGGAGAGCTGGGCCAAATATTTTTCTCAGTTGCCTGAGCCCACAGTTACTGTTGGTAGAATAGCAAGTATGGGAAATTAATACCTTCCGCCATTCTGGTAGTGTCACAATGGGTCCAAAACATGATACATTGCGACTTACCTATTACTATAAGGAAGGAGATTTAATGTAAGCTGATTAAAGTGATTGAGTTCCAAGTGAACACACAAGACAACTATGTACAGTCTGTTCTAGTGGGAACAGCAAAACGCCCATGCTGGGGAACTGAGACGTAGTCTTTTAAAGCCAAAGGGGGTAAATCTTTTCCTTCTCCCATGGGACAAAGTTTGTTTACTTGTTCTCAGTTACTAAAGTTATTTTCATCCTTAGACAACTATTTTTCAGAAAACAAGACATTCTCTGATGTGGAACAGAGGTCTTATCTATTAAAACACTGTTCTTTTGCACCAAATTATAATGTGTTAGAATAGTATTTTGAAGTATGGGACTCAAAATGATGCTTTAAACTTTCATGTTGGTAGCCTAAGTTGTTAATACGTGTCAAAGTGAATTACAAATTGTTCTACTATGATTTTCATTATGTTAGATTTATACATGAGCTACCAAAAGAAAATAAAAAGTGGGAAATCAAAAGTTGGTCCCATGTGAAAGGTATTTTGTGACTTAAGTAATACAAAAATTTCTGTAGTCAGAAAAACAAATTAAATGCATAACTGAAAATGATTTATTATAGCAGATGCTGATTTTACTTCATGATCTAATAAAATGCTCACATAAAACAGAAAATGTCTGCTTTTAGTGAGTGGGGGATCTGATGAATATTTCTTTGATTTTGAGCCTTTTAAGCCCTGCCTTCCTTTAATACAGCAGGTAAGAAGTATTATCATGTTAGTTATACATTTACTTCTAAGAAAGTAAAGTTTATGTATCTATTTTAAGTAACAAGAAAAAATTTATTAAGTTTTAAAACATTCAAATAAAATTCCATGACTGTTTTTTTTTTAACTCTTACTTGACTCTGGTAATTGCAAACAATTAAGGAATAATGATAAAGGAATTTGCTTTTGATTTTGTGGACTGAATGTCCAAATTTCTTTTATCTGTATTTATTTTCCCATCTGATTTACATTGGTTTGAAGGCCTTCTTTTCCTTCTATTTTAGAGTTACCATCATTTTAATGATATAGACCATATATCATGAACAATTTAAATGATATGTCCCCATCACAAATTTAAAAAAATAATAAAAATTTGTTCTGTAAAATGAATGACTGGCATCTGTTTCTCTAATACAAAATATTGAATCACAACTCTTGTCATCTCAAAATATTTAATGCAAGTTCTGTAACATATATACATATTTATTCCATATGAAAGGTATTCAACTGGATTTTGAATACATCGATGTATTTATTTAGCTGAAAAGTATAAAGCTCGGTGTTATTATTATTTTAATACAATAACAGTTGTCCATGAGGCACTTTCAGCATTGTACAGAGAAAGCTATCATCCTGGCAATGTAGACAAATCATGGATCTCCTTCAAACATTAATTCTGTAGTGTTCATGTGCAATTCCCAATTAGAAAAACAATGCTATCAACATTACTAACTGTATCTTCCACATTGTCTCTCATAGTTCACACCATATTTTCTCCATATGTATGAACATAATTTTCAGACCAGGATCATTCACATCACAAAAGGGAAAAGATGGTTCTACTGTCAGATTATTATCTGAAAAATATTAGAAAAACCTGGTTTCTTCTAGGTATTCGCAGATCCATAAGAAGGGTATCTTACAAAAGATACCACATGTATAGAAAAAGAAGCTTTTGACTTTCCAAAAAGAGAACTGCAGGACTTACAGCAACTGTGAGGGTGAAATGTTGACTCATAGATCAGCAAAACAAGTTGATACAACCTAGTTGATTCTGACTCCAGTACAATTCAGCAAAACAGCAGTCACAACTTCCAGGTTACTGCCTAATTGCCATTCTTTGTTACATGCTTTCTGAAATGTTTAGAAGATGTCATCATTGCCCTTGGGTTATTCTACTCAGAGTATTATTATTAACAATTTGTGAAAAGCTTAGCTTGGAAACATTGCTGTGATAATTAAAGTCATGCATGGTTAAAGTTTAGAAACGTGTTCCTCACTAACATACACCTGACAGGCAAGTAGGCACTTAGAAGTTTTTCCAAGTTCCTTTGAAATGCAACTTTGTAAAAATATAAAATAATCTCTCTCTAGAAAGAATTTATTTACTTATATAATGAATATAAACTCTAAGCATAGACAGGGCATCAAGAGGAAGGATGGAGTTGCCATCCCACAGTCAAAATCTCTGACCCATAACTATTCCTGTCTAAAAGAACTGCAGGGACAAAAATGGAGAAGAGACCGAGGGAAAGGAGGTTCCGTAACCATCCCAAATTGGGATCCAGCTCAAGGGGAGGCTCCAAGGCTTGACACTATTACTGATGCTATGGTGTGCTTACAGACAGGAGCCTAGCATGGCTGCCCTCCGAGAGGCCCAACAGCTGAAAGAGTCAGATGCAGATACTTACACCCAACCGACAGAGAGAAGTCGGGGACTCCTGTGGTTGAATTAGGGAAAAGCTGGAAGAAGCTGAGGAGGAGGGCTACCCTGTAGGAGGACCAGCAGTCTCAACTAACCTGGACCCCCAAGATCTCTCAGACACTGAATGAACAACCAGGCAGCATACACTAGCTGATATGAGGCCCCCGGCACATATATAGCAAAGGACTGCCTGGCCTGGCCTCTGTGAGAGAATATGTGCCTAACCCTCGAGAGACTTGAGGGCTCAGTGAGTGGGGAGACCTGCCAGGGAGGGGTGGGATGCGGACATCTTCTTGGAGACGGGGATTAAGAATAGGATGAGAAACTTTTGCAGGGCAGACCAGGAGGAGAATAATGACTGAACTGTAAAGAAAGATTAAAGATCATTTTTTTTTTAAAAAAGCATATATAAACTAAGCTCTAAAGATGTATCCAAATATATTAGGCTATTATATAAACATTAAATTATATGACATATACTGTAACAAAAGATTTTTTTAAATGACAACTTGAAAAAATTGTTCTATTTATAGAATAAAAGTGATTTTTAAAAGTGCTTTAACATATACAGTCATAAAATTTGTTAACATAAATATTTCAATTAAATAGTAAGAATGGCCTACAGAGAGTTTATTGAGTAAAACAACTGACATTAATGTACAATGTTAAAACTGATGAATCTTAGTAATCAGCATCTAAAGAATGGGATGAGAGTGTCTTTTAAGATTATGTACTACTGTACCCAAAGTTTGCTGTCACCAATGTTAGGCAGCAGGATGAAAAAATGTGTCTTGTATTTTATCAGATAGAATTTTAAATTTCCACAAATTTTACAATGTTTAACAATTTAGTTTAAAAATTGTTCCTGAAAAATATTTCCAAGGACACAAAAACACATTTTCTTAATAGTAAATTATAGTTTAAAATTAATAATTGTAATACGATATCTTTTCTTCTATTAGACAAAATGTAAAAGCAAAAGTATGAAAATAATATGCTAAGCCACAAACATTAGGAATCTGTTAGAAACGTCCTTTAAAGGAAAATGTGATTTTAGAAATTCCCTAAGAGATACTATATAAATTATTGGTCTAAACCAAAGTTTTAATTTCTTTCTACACTTTACGATGCTTCCAAGCCGGGTTATACATAAGTATGACCACCAGGATTAGAGCTTATCTGGTGCCATTGCATCTAAACTGGACACCAAAGTTCTGTTCGTAACTAAAACTTTCCCTTTTGGCAACTGGATTAGACAGAGTTTACAGGGTGTGTGACAGATTAGAGAAGGAAGACGAGAGCATTTTTCTGTGGGAGAGAGTTCCCATCCACACATAATATTTTGTTTATTCCTAGATGTGTGCGTGTGTATGAGAGAGGCGGAGGAGAGACGGAACTCACTAGAAAATCATAGAGTTGATTAGAATCACAGTCATTCGGAAGCTCTCATTTCTGCCTCGTGCGTTTCTCTTCCTCAGTTAACTACTGCATTTTAGTTCATAATAACAAACTCTGACTTCTTTTAGGTAAAAAGCAGCGTGTATAAGGCAATCACATTTCACCGTGGTCAAACTTATCAAAAGGGCTTCTCAAATGAGAGGCAACAGGCAGATTTGCGACATTTCTTGTGTGCTTTCCTCGTGCGGTTTTTGTCAGATTTTGTGAAGTTTGTTGAGCAGTTAACACCCTGGTGATCTATGAGTTCCTGGCTTCCAGGCATCGCTCTGACCTATTTCTTCCTCATAGACTATTTCTTAACAGCTGTTGAAACAGCAGGACTTTGAGTGTGTGTGTTTGAGTGTATGGACTTCAAACCATTCAAATCTTTGCTGCTTGTAAAGTCACAGACTGCTGTGCTTAGATCCTTGTTGAACGGGTTTTTGTTTGTTTGTTTGTTTTTTCCTTTTCTTTTCTTTCTGGAGCACAGGATGAGGTAACCTGCCTTTCTCAGGTCACCACCAACCCTGAAGGCTCTTCATAGCTGCAGCATCCTTTCTGACTGAAGGTAAAATCTGAGCAATGAGATCACAATGTGAAGTGAAACTTGTTTTCAAATTGTTTTCCTTCAAGCTTTTGTCCTGTAACCGACAAGCTCTGTGGACCTACACGAGTCTATTTTGAGCATTTGTGCAATTTGAGTATCTTTTGCATAATTTCTAATTCTCCATTAATGTCTTACTTAATGTCATGCTGAGACCATCTAACTTCCAGTACCCAGTTTTAACTCTCTGGATTCAATAGAATGCGTTTGAAGCATTCTGGGATCTGCGGTGGTATGGAGGGGTTCTTGTGAATATGAAGCCCATTGAGGAACAAAGAAATCTTTCTGGAATGTTTCAGTTTTCTGCCCACTCTTACACCTACTGTTAAGTACACTTGTGCACACTGTGGGGAGCACAACCCGTGGTGATCAGTGTTGTGATTCCAGAGCTAGGTTTACGTGTAGCAAACAAAAATTAACTTTTTAATTGTTTACTGTAAACAGACTTGGCTCTATAAAAAGTCAATAGCAGAAACAGACTCTCCTCTTTCCCTCCCTCCCTCCCTCCCTCCCTCCCTCCCTCCCTCCCTCCCTCCTCCCTCCCTCCCTCCCTTCCCTTCCTCCCTCACTCAATCTTAGTGTCAGATGACTCAAGTTTCTGTCTCCTAAGATACTTTTTTTTTTTAAATCCTATTTTAATCTGTTGATCCTAGAATAATTTCAGGCACTTTTAGGTCATGTCTCTACTTGAAGTAAGATTTTGTATGTTGTGTAATTTATAGCTGAAAAAATTTCCCATCTCTTTTCCTGCCTGACTTAAAGGCTTTTGTTAGTATGTTTCATATTTTACAGGGAACACCATGTTTCAGCATATCTGTCTCAACAGTAATAACCATCTGGTACCTTCTCTGTCCTCTGTTTCTCCTATAATATTGAACTCAGAAGTAATCATTCTCTCTGTTCCCCCAGCCTGGTAACTGGCAGGCTGCAGAGATGCTCGCGCATGCCTTCCCTGGCGTGATGGCTGAGTTTCGAACTGGATGGATTTTTCTCATGGTGCACACTTCATTCACTTTAGTCAGCAGTTTCCTGTGTGAGGAGCTTGAGGTTTAAGCGGAGAAGAAATAATTCCTTGACTTAAAAGAAATCCCCTTAAAAATTGCAAAGATTTTTATACGGATGAACTATGTCGTGGCTCTTTTAAAACATGCGGCTGGGTCCAGAGTAAATACGCAATACGAGTCAGTGAGCAGGCCAAAGTCCATTCTTGGTGGCCACTCCTCCTTTGTGAGCCTCTGAACAGACAGGCTAGAACTGCTTCCTGATTCTGCTTACGAAATGAAAGGCATGTCTTAAGAACCGATAAAGAGGTGATTGGGGTGAAGAACTCTTCTAGGAGAGACTGGGAAGGGGTGGCAACATTTAGTATGTAAATAAATAAATAAAACAATTTAAAAAATGACTGGGTAAGGAATGGCTCTAATGGGAAATAAATATAATTAAAGCAATATATTTTCTTGAAGACATTGAATCCATTTAAATCAATTATGTATCTACAACCTGCACTGTTAGAGATTAATTAAAGTCATGTAGAATCATCCTTCTCAAATTTTAAGGCATTGCTTATTTGAGGGAATTTCAGGATCCCCTTAAAATATATATCTTAAGTCTACATTGGGACCTAAGTATCCTGAATTTCTAATAAGATCTCAGAAGAGACAGATAGCATGAGAATTTGTATGCAAACCAGAACTTATGTCCCAGATATCAGTTTATGTTATAAATATAAAATAGTACTAGAAACTAAATTAAAACTTAAGACTTTATGGGTAACTTAATCAAATTTAAAAGAACAAAATACCTACAATTCTAAGATGCACAATATAGCTGAAATCTATATTTACATGTGTGGGCATACACAGAAATTGTAGCATCCTGAATCATTTCCTTAAGAGGAGGGACAAAGAAACAATTCCTAGAAGAGGAAAAAAATATGCAGGACTTTCAGTTTAAAACTTAGAATAACAATAAACTAACCCTAAAGAAAAATGAGGACAGCTAAAGTGCTGATATTTTACTGTAAATGGAGATGTTTTGTTAGCATAAATCTGTGAAAAAAAATGACTTATTTCACAGATGCATAGTCCCTTTCTCTTAAAAGCTTCTACTGAAGACCTTTGTCCTGTTGTCAGAGAGCCAACTGCTGCCCTTGCCAGTCTGTAGTGTTATTCCCACATGATATGCTTTGCGTTTCTGTGTGCTCTGTGATAAAGTCAAAGTTCACTTTGTACTATACTGTGGTGTCTTAAGTTTAACGCTTGTTACACAGAACCTGATTTTCGTTCCTTCTATTCCTTCTGTACAGCCTGCTGCAAAAATGAGTACCTCAGAAGATGTTTGGAGAAAAGATCTAAAGATGATCCATGGCTACCCTATGACCTATGCTTTTGCTCTTGATTGGGAAAAGGTTGAAAAATTTCAGAGCAGACCTGATGACATTGTAATAACCACTTACCCTAAATCAGGTGAGTCCTGTGTCCTGAATAATCCAGCTCTAACCTGCCTTTTTTTGTCTTACATTTCTCTTTTATTCATAAGTGTGTATGTAGTTGTTTGTATGTGAGGAACATGTGTATGTGTGTGAGTGACCACAGAAGTGAGATGAATCCTGTCTTCAAAGCTGGTATGGGGACTGGTGTGGGGACATGTTAGAATTTAGTGGGAGGAAGGGAAGGGGCAAGTGATGTTATGATATTGTAATCTTAAAAGGTATTTATTAATTTTTTTAAAAATCACCAAAATGTTTCATGTTTACATGTGTGAATTTCTCAAAGAGGAAATCATTAAATAGTAAGCAAGCCATTAAGACAAAGAAACTGATCACGCCTTCTGTGACAGGTACTACTTGGCTTTGTGAAATTGTAGACATGGTTCTCAATGATGGAAATGTTGAAAAGTGTAAGCGAGACTTTATTACCTCTAAAGTTCCAATGTTAGAACTGAGTGTTCCTGGAGTAAGAATATCAGGTAAGATTATATCCCCTTGTGATTGTAATTCTTTCAAGAGTATTCTCACCTAACATTGTCCTATGAGTAATTTCAATTCAGAAAAATAAGAATGAAGAAAGAAAAAAAGAAACAAAGCATGGACATTTGCATAATGATAAAGAATTATTCACTGTAGTTATAGAATTGTTAGTAAATATGTATCTTCTCATAAAGGAATGTAAACAAGTACAGTAACATTAGAAAGTAAATGAACTTATATCAATGTTACTACTCTTACAGAGCCAAAGAATAAAACTGTACAAGTTATAATCATAAGAAAGATTGTTTTAGATGGAACGTTCAATTCTAGCTACGTGTAATTAATGCCCAAAGTTATACATGTGTTTTGGGCAAACACAATATAGGATCATGAAGCATCCAAGTGTTAATGGATTGATGCATTAAAAAAAAACCCTAGGCCAATACATGGACTAAAGCAACAGTGAAGACAAAGGAAGGAGTAGGGTACAAAGCAACTTGAAATCATATAGTGCAAAATTAAAAATAATATATAAATGTGAAATGCTTAAAAGTTTCCTTATTTTTTATTCTAAACATGGTAGGGAAGACATTGAATGGCTTTAGGCATGTAGGAGTTATTGAGCGGCATTTTTGTTGTTTAAAATACAAAGTCTACACTAGTGGCAATGTGAGACTAAATTTGTAATGGTAGAGATATACTTTAGATTGATTGGTTGGCACGTCACCTAAGAAGTATGAGGAAATGAAGAATGAAGGGTGACTCCAGAAGTTTTATTTAGGTTAACCAAATGTTCTAGGAAGTCAGGGTGTGTATTTGGAAACTTGGGGAGGCTGTATCTGGGTAAGGTTATTAATAATTCTGTATAAAAATGTTAGATTTCAGGTATTGGATACTTTAAGTAGTCACTTTAAAGATATTCATTTGGCAACTTTCACCATAATCAGTCCTTGGAAGCAAGGTTGTTGACCAACAAAAGTGTAATAAAAATATAATGGTGATCCCTAAAACTACCATCATGAAGAGGTTTAGATAGTGGCAATAACAAAAATTTTAAAGCTAGGAGGGACTGGAAAAGCCCGGTTTTACAGGCAACTGTTAGAGGTCATTTTAACTAAACCTCCTGGGAACCTAGATAAGAACACAGAAGAATGGCAGTAACCCTTTCCATACTTCAATTCAAACAGAAAGATAAATCCCTGACTGCCTTGGAGATGGCTCATGGCAAGAAGGTTTGTAACTTCCAGAGGAAGGGATGCGTTGGTCCTTAGTTGCTGCCTAAAGTAGAAGGGAAAATAAAAGCTCAAAAATTAATGATAATTTTAATACCACAGAAATATATAAAACTAAATAGTGAAGGCATAGGAGTCTGGAATTACTGCTGAAGACAGTGTTAAGGGTGGAGTCGATTGCCATAGAGAGGCCTATTGAAGTTTAACCAAGAGGTGAAGGTGGTACTTGGATTTACTCTAGATCCAATTGTGGATACCTGTGACACCTTGATAAACTCCTAGAGGTCGTACTCATGATATAAAAGGCTCATTTAAACCATCTCACTTGGAAAAAGTGACTCTGACACAGAGGAAGATGAGAAATGTTTTACAAAATTTGAGGCAGGGACAAGGAAAAATAGGCATGGGAAAGACAGCCTAAAGATAAGAGAGAAATGCGTGCTTATATAGGATTACAGCTTTCATTTCTCTGTACCAGGAAACATGGTGGTAGCTACTTGAAATCTGATGTGAAATTTTTTAAGTTTTTACTTAGTATCTTCAGATAAATATAGGATGTCCAACCTCCAATTACATTTAAAATTCAGACCATAAGACATTTGACTTAGAATAAATTTATTCCAGAGATTTTAAAAGAGACACAAATGAAAAATATGTTATTTATCTAAAATTCAAATTTAACTGGCCATCCTAGATTTTTATTAGATTTTCATGACCTTATTTTTATTGTTATAAAAGGGTTGTGTTTAATATTTGCTATGAACATGGAGTTCAGCCAACAAGATATTCATTGGTAAATAACATAAATTACATTCCTATTATGAGAGAATTTCCATTCTATTATATATGTCGTATATTATATTATCATATATATAATAGAATGGGTATAGGCAATAAGCATGAGAATAGTGGATCGAGCTCAATTCTTTTGTGAAAATTCCCTATAAAGAATAGGCTGCCATGGACATCTCTAAATAATCCAAGCTGGCATTGAATTTAAGATTCTCATGCTTCAGTCTCTTGAGTATTGGGATCAAAACTTTGAGCCACAATAACAAAGTACACGCAATGTTGCATACAAAAAAGTGTTATACAGAACACTGGGACTGGATGTCATATTATAAATTATGATAAACTATTAAAGCTGTCATATTATAAATTATAAATGATTAAAACAAGTGATTATTTAGTGTTGATTAATCAAATGTAATGGTTTTTCAGAAAAAAATACACATCTATGCTGAAAATAACAAGAATATATTCTATTAACAAGTAAATTAAAGATAAGAATAGTTCTAAGTGATACTGAAATTAAAGTGTGCGTAAGACTTTAAGATTTGTATAAAAGACGTGATAAAAATAGATTTAATAAAATTCTGAAAAAATAGATGCGATAAAATTCCAAGTTACTAAGTAGAGCTTTATTCCTCATTTTTGGAATAAAGAAAATAAAGCAAGACTCACAAATAATTTTAAAATATCTCACAAGGAGTGAAATGATAGTAGTAGACATTCTAACACAGTGAGGTAAATGTCAAACAGTACTCGGTTACCTGTCAACTCGTAGTATCTTCTGGAATTCTAAAAAAAAAATGACTGTAGTTGATTTAAAATTCACCTGTATTTAATATTGCTCAAAAATGGAAAAAAATCATTGAGGGGAAGTGAGATAACATAGCAGGAAAAAGTGATTGTTGCATATATACAAGAATCTGAAACACGCAGTACAAGAAAAGAGAAAAGGTTGAAATCTTGAGAAATGTCCTCTGACTTCCACAAGAGTGCTGTGACTAATATACACATCTAAAACACACACACACACCCCACTCATGCACACACATGCTCACACACACCATTTACAAATATTTGAAGGAAAGATGAAATTTGAGCTTCTTTGATACTCTGATCTTTCTGTGTTCTAAACTGAAATTCCCAGGTCTTGAACTCTTGAAGAAAGCTCCATCACCTCGGATTATAAAAACACATCTTCCAACTGATCTACTTCCTAAATCCCTCTGGGAGAACAAGTGCAAGGTACATTGTGGACTACAGGCCAAGCTCCCAGTTAAACCCTGTCCATTTATTTATTCTCATTATGAGAAGCAGTAGCATGCTTTGTGATACAGAAAACTAAACTACACTAGAAAGTGCTTGATTCTTTTACTCTTCTCTTTCCTGCCATTTTATGTCCCTCCCCATCCCCAACCCCACCCCTGTCATCTATCATTTTTTCCTCTCCTCACCTCTTCTGGTCCCTTATGGTCTCCTCTTCTCTCCTCTCTTCTGGTTCTGTTTTGTTTGTTTGAGACAAGGTATTATTATATAGTCCAGGCTGGCCTTGATATTAATATTACCCTCCTTAATCTTGCCTCTCCAGCCCCCCAAATTCTACAATAGTAGGTGTTTGCCACTATCAACAGTTACGATTTTTAAAATTAGTTTCAATAAATGTGTATATGAAGTTTCTAAACTTAAACGTATAAGTACAATATTGCCACTTTTATCCCCTTTAATGCCCCATGAGGCATTCTACAAAGAGTATTAAGGAGACAATATGTGTTCTTTCCATGTTTGTTGACCTTATTTAGTGAAATATTTGTGACTGATTGTTTACTCATCAAGAAACAAGTATTTTCAATAGTTATTCATTTGTTTTTCCTTCTTTTTATTTATCCACTTTACATCCATAACTGCCCCCTACCACCGCTCTCGGTCACCTTCTCCCACAATCTCTCTCCCATTCCCCTCTCCTTCTCCTCTAGAGGGTGGAGCCTGCCCCTGTATTTCCCCACCCTGACATACCAAGTCTCTGTGGCAAGGCTAGGTACACCCTCTCCCACTGAGGCCAGACAAGGCAGCCCAGCTTGAAGACTATACCCCACAAGTAGGCTACAGCTTTCTGGATAGCCCCTGTTCCAGTTGTTCAGGACCCACATGAAGACCAAGGTGCACAGCTACTATGTATGTACAGAGGGCCTAGGTCTAGTCCTTGTATGCACTTTGGTTGCTGGTTAAGTCTCTGAGAGCCCCAAGGGTCCAGGTTAATCGTTTGTTTTCTATACTGTTAGTTTTTCTATAGAGTTCCTATCCCCTTAGGGACTGCAATCCTTCCTCCTAATCTTTCATAAGAGTCCCCTGACTCCATCCACTATTTGGCTGTGTCTGTGCCTGTCTGAGTCAGCTGCTGGGTGGAGCCTCTCAGAGGACACCATGCTAGACTCCTGTCTGCAAGCATAACAGGGAATCATTAATAGTGTTAAGGATTGGTGCTTGCCCATAAGATGGGTCTCTAGTTGGGCCACTTATGTGTTGGCCATTCCCTCAGTCTCTGCACCATTTCCCATCCCTTCATTTCTTGTAGACAGGATAAATTTGGGGTTGAAAGTTTTATGGGTGGGTTGGTGTTCCTACAACTCCACTTGGGGTTCTTGCCTGGCTACTGGAGGTGGCCTCTTCAGGTTCCATAAGTTCAATGCTGTGAGTCCCAGCTATGGACACCTTCATTGATTCTTGGGCTCCCCCCCAATAAGATGTCTCAAAATGCCCATAATATCCCCATCCTGTAGTTACTGATTTCCACTCATTCTCATTGCCATCTTGCCATTTCTTCTGTTCCTCCCCATACCTGATCTTGAACTATCCCTATTTCCCTCCCCACCCTCTCTCTCACTCAGTTCTCTCTCCCTCCATCTTAAGTGAGATTAAAGCATCCTTGCTTGGACCTTCTTTCTTATTTACTGTCTGTGGAGTGTAGTCTTGGTATCCTGTATTTTATAGCTAATATTCACTTATAAATGACTACAAGCCATGCACGTCCTTTTGAATCTGGGTTACCTCCCTCAGGATGATATTTTCAAGTTTCATCCAATTGATTGAAAAATTCAAGATGTCTCTGATAGTAACTCTGCTGTGAAAATTATCTAGTTCTTCTTATTTGAGTTTATGTAAAGAATTTGGAGTGCCAAAGTAAAAACACAGTGTAATCATCCGTATATATGAAAGTTTTATCTTTGTATGGTAACCAAAACCTTAATAAGTTCATGAGAAGAGATTCTACATTAGAAGTGCTGTTAGAAGTTGATGAAACAGATGCAGAGACTCACAGCCAAATATTAGGCAGAGCTCAGGGCACCTTATGGAAGAATTGCAGGAAGGATTGAGTGAGCTGGAGGGTTCCCTACAGGAAAACCTGTAGATCCCCCACTAACCTGGGAACATGGGACTCACAGATACTTAACTACCAACCAAAGAACAAGAATGAACTGGATCTAGCCTCCCCACTTTAATCATATGTAGCGGCTGTGCAGCTTGGTCTTCATGTGGGTCCCCTAACAGTAGGAGCGGGAGCTGACTCAGTCTCGGATTCTCTTGCCTGCCTTTGGATTCCTTTCCTATAGCTGGGCTGCCTTGTCTGGCCTCAGTGGAAGAGTATGTGCTTAGTCCTGATGAGACTTGACTCTCCATGGTCGGTTGGGAGGAGGGAATGGGGGGAATAAAGTAGGAGGAGAGAAGGGGGATGCAATGGGAAAAGGAGAGAGAGAAAAAGAAACAGAGGGAAAGAGGAAGGGAGGGAGGGAGAAAAAGAGGGAGAGACAGAGAGAAAGAGGGAGAGAGAGAAAGACACAGAGAGACAGAGAGACAGAGAGAGACCAGAGACAGACACAGAGAGAGACAAAGAGACAGAGAGACAAAGAGACAGAGAGACAAAGAGACAGAGAGACAGAGACAGAGATAGAGGCAGAGACAAACAGAGAGGAGGCTGAGGAGGAAGCTGTGGGGAAGCAAGCCAGTAAGCAGTGTGCAGTGTTCCTTTATTATCTTTGTTTTAGTTTCTGCCTTGGCTACCTCTGATAATGAATTATAACATACAAGTCAAATTAACCCATTCCTCCTCAAGAAGAAGGAGGAGGTGGAGGAGAATGAGGGGGAGGAAGAGGAGGAGGAGGTGGTGGAGGAGGAGGAGGAGGAAGAGGAGATGATGGAGGAGGAGGAGGAGGAAGAGGAGGTGGTAGTGGTGGTGGAGGAGGAGGTGATGGTGGAGGAGGAGGTGATGGTGGAGGAGGAGGTGGTGGAGGAGGAGGTGATGGTGGAGGAAGAGGTGGTGGAGGAGGAGGAGCAGGTGGTGGTGGAGGAGGAGGTGTTGGTGGAGGAAGTGGTGGGGAGGAGGGGGAGCAGGTGGTGGTGGAGGAGGAGGTGTTGGTGAAGGGGGAAGAGGAGGTGGTAGTGGTGGTGGAGGAGGAGGAAAAGTGCTGATAAAGATGCACTATCATCCACAACTTCTAAAAGAACAAGTCATTTACTATTTCATTAACTTATAAAGGTATTTCTTCATTAATAATGCAGCCCCCTTGCTTTCTCCACCCTTTCCCATGTAGATGATTTACCTGGCTCGAAATGGGAAGGATGTTGCTATCTCCTATTACCATTTTGATCTAATGAATAACGTCCAACCTTTCCCTGGCACCTGGAAGAATATGTGGAGAAATTCCTAGCTGGAAATGGTAGGCTTAAGCCTTGGCTTTAAATCTTAAATAGTTTTTACTTAAAATATTGCTAAACTTAAATAATTGAGTTTCCTTTCATGATTTTTTAAAGTGAGAAAGTTCAAGTTTGGTACAATTTAGTATATTAAATTCCACTGTAGGAAAGTAACTACATTTAAATTTTTACCATAAAATTCAGCTTGTAAGTATCAACTTGTAAGTATCATAATAATCACTGGCGTATGAACACATTCTAAGTGTTAAAAGTCCATCTTTGTGTTGTGCTCATCATTAGATAGATCTATTATACATGCTATATCTGTGATATTTATGTTCTAATTCTGTTATATAATGAATCTTATATGGGCATTGGCATGACTCAGTAGCGACCAATCTAGTCTAACCTAAAATGCTCCCTTTGTAAAATACATCTATTATTGGCTAATTTTACCTTCTTGGAAACTTATCCTATAGTCTCAGCTTCTTTGATTACCAAAGTCCACAAAATGTCTTTGCAATTGACTTATCACACACACACACACACACACACGCACACACACACAAAGATTTGATCTGATGAAGACTTAAGAAGGTACTATTTTTTTTCTATTTTAGTAGCCTATGGTTCATGGTTCGATCATGTTAAGAGTTGGTGGGAAAAGAAGAAAGAGCATCCATTACTTTACTTATACTACGAAGACTTGAAACAGGTAACATATTAGATATTTATTCTGAATAATGTGTACACTGTGTCGTAGGAAAATCATTAAGTTTTTTAGAGTTAAATCTTGGAATTCAAAATGAAATGCCTGTTTTCTTATTACTCAGGTCTCTTATCTGCAAGTCTATCAGATCAGTAAACACTTTGCAATTGTGAAATCATTTATCTACATTTGTTCTTTTCTTCTTTTAGTTTGTATATGATTTTTCAATCCTCCTTGCATCCATAAATTCTGCCCTGGACTTACAATGGCTCATGATCATGAGCTTGGTATCTGTGTGTGCCCCAGTTGTTTCCCTTTGCAGTTGCTTGCTGTAGTGTGACCTTCACACCTTTGTTCAGCATTTCCACCCATATTATACTGTGAGTCATCCCCAGATCTGTATATTCTTCATGTTGTAAATTGAATTTCAAATTCGCATTGGAATTAATTTAACATGTTCCAAAGAAAACTCGATTCGTTTTGTTCTCCAACATGTCAGTTTTTAAAACTCTTATTTTCTTCTCTCAGTGTTGACTTTATTATTCCTTTTTGTTTTCCAAGGTATAAGTTAGGTTGTGAGTATAGTATAACGGAAGTCTACTTTTCCTATGTTTTAGACTTGGATTGAGTCACATGCTTTCTGTTGTATCTCTCTAAGTTTCTTATAAATTTTTTTCACTCTATTTTAGTTCATGCATTCAGCTAGTCTGTATGATGTAACTTTATTCAATATTACTGCAGTATCCTTTGTCATTAATCTGGTTTTTTCTACCAAAATTGGACAATCATGCCTACCCTCACACAGCATTGAAAAATGCATGAAGAAGTTTGTTTGAAAAAAAATCCAGATATACAATTTAGAACATCTTTTCAATTCTCAAATCCCTGATGGAAACTGAAAACTTGTCAATTTGAAACTATGCTTACAGTAATTAATATGGTACTTGCCTTAAATATTGTGCCTCAGTAGTCATACATGGAAATAACCTTTGAAAATGTGATTACTTTAAGAATGTTTGAATGTGTTAACCAAAATATTAGTGGCAGCATGCCCCTCTTTATGGTAATACTCTCTGAATATACTTCTGGGAGACCTCAGAGCATGTTTCCTATTTTACCTCAAATAACCTGAAAATTTCCACTAAATCCAAGATGTAGTTAGGTTACAGCACAGAAGATAATATAAATTACCCCAATTCTGAGTGAAGTCCTATGTTATCCTTGGAAGAATTTAGCTGATTAATTTCCTCATTAAGCTAATGTGATTTATTCAAAGCAATATATTCTGATTGATGTATGGTCCAGCCCAAGGTGTTCTTGAGGAATATCCAAACATTTTTTAAATCTTCTTGAAACCTGTTACATACATTACTCTAAGTAGGCAGTAGTTTGCTTCTATCATATAAACACTTTTGGACAATGTTATATATATATATATATATATATATTATATATATATATATATATATGTGTGTGTGTGTGTGTGTGTGTGTGTGTGTGTGTGTGTGTGTATGATGTATATGTATGTATATGTATGTATATGTGTGTGTGTGTCTTGTTTATTGAGAATGTGTTACAGAGAAAGATTCAGTGAGCTCTTCTTTCTTGATAATCTTGCAATAGTTACTGCATTCTCCACTTCCTGAAAATATTACCAAAATATACTTCTCTTACTGCAAGATCTCTTGCTAATATATACATATATGTATATATGCATACACATAGCTAATAATGTTTTTAAATGTCATTATTTCCATATTTAATAAAAATACTGTCCAATCTCTTCATGAATATATCCTAGAATGTTATTACTTTTCCCCAAAGCATTTTTATCTTTCCAGGTTTTTATAATTTTTCTCATTTATATGTATTACTTAAACCTAATTCTAACTACTTCTCTCTCTTTTTTAACCATTTTGGAAAACATTTCAAAATTCTATACTAAGAATTTAAGCTGTTTCTTCTCCTGGGAATTGATACCAACATCTTAATAAGTACAGTTTGTTAAATTCAAAATCACATCTCTGAATTTTAGTTTTAATATTATTCCAACATCTTTTTGATATATCAATGAAGATTTAATTTTCTACCTTAAAGTTACAAGCATTACATCATGTTATACTATAAACTAAAAGGAGAAGATAAATTTTGATTAATTTTTATAGTTATGCTTGAGTGTTTCTGTCTGTGTACCTGAGTGTACAAGCTCGCAGAGACCAGTGCAACCTGGTCCAGAGTAGTGAGCTACCCTGTGCAGAGACTGGGGGTCAAACTTGAGTCCTCCGGAAGAGCAGTGTGTGCTTTTAACCACTGAGGTCTCTCTGTAGCTCATTATTTTCTTTGTTGAATTAGCATCTTTCTGTGTAGCATGGCAGACCCTGAGTTTGTCATCTCTCTTCCACAATCTCCTGAATAACATAAGACTCAGACATAAGAATGGAATTATAAATGTTGCTTCAGTTTGGAAATTATGAGAGTGGTTTACATGTTTTCTATTTCCATGCGTATATCACTTAACTCACTGACAGAACCCAAAGAAAGAAATCAAGAAGGTTGCCAGCTTTCTAGACAAGACCTTGGAGGAAGAGGCCTTGGACAGGATAGTCCATCACACCTCCTTTGAAATGATGAAGGAAAACCCCCTGGTCAATTACACCCATATGCCCACAGTGATGATGGATCACAGCAAGTCCCCTTTCATGAGAAAAGGTAAAACTTTGCTGATTGTATGTAACTCCCACCTTTACTTTCTTGTGAAAAACAAACCAATTCTGACTTTTACTGTTTTATTTAACTTTTTAAAGTTTCTGTTCTTCATAGGAAATCAAGGAAAACTAAAAAAAAAAAAAAAAAAAAAAGTGAAAAGTTGCTTCATTAGATTCAGTCTTACAAAGAAGAGTAATGTACATAGTTACTAAAGGTTCGATAAATGCCATTCTCATTTACAACTCTAAATGCAGTTGACTTTTACAATTACCATGACATTTCTTGTTCACCATTCTACTCCATTCTACAAATTGGCTAGATCCTCTTCTTTCCTCAATGACAATTTACCTAGCAAACCCCAACTTCTTTAAAGCCTCTTATCATTCAAAAAATAATTGTCATTTTTATAAAGACATCTCACCCAAAAGAAGTTTCTTTTCCTTATTGGACATTTTTACCTACTTACAGATACTATCTGAATTACTGGAAGTAGAATCCAAATTTAACATAAAAAGACTATGGAATTCACTGTTGAAATTATTTGTTTACATTGAAGTAAATTATATCTATTGTGGCTTCGTATTCATAGTTCATTTCAGTAATAGTAAATCAACACTTTTCATAGATTATTAACTCAAATAATTAAAAGTTTCCTTTTTACTAAAGTCATCCTCTATTCTGATTATTATTTATTGGAGTAGAGACAGAAGAATAGCATCCCCTTTAGTGCTGGACAAAAATAAATTAAAGTATGTGTGCAGACATAGACATATAATCAAGACAATTTTGAAATGAATTTTGTTGTAATATTTTAATAATAAATTTAATCTTATTAAACTGGTAAGTATTAAATATATTTGAAAATCACTGGTTTTGTCTTCAAAGACAATTTATAATAAAACAGAACAAGGAAAAGAGTTCTAATTTGGAAAAAAACATGACTGATGTATATGCGTATACATTTATTTACATATAAATTTTCTCTAATAGAGATTTTAAAATAATTCTTTTGTTAAAGTACTTCAAATCAGTCATGTCAATGAATGTAATTTTCCAAAGAGTTTAACCCTAGTCATATGAAGATGTATATAATCTCCTGATAGCTCAAAGACTGATGAGTTCCATGTCTCTATTTGATGTTTTGGTCTGGGCAGCTTCATCATTGAAGAAAACATGCTGAAAATTTAGGAAGTCTTTACATCTCCTGTAGAGGAAGAAAATGGCATATCCTGTAGTTAGACTTATCCAAACTTTATCTAGTCTATAGTTCTTTCTAAATCAATAACATCAAATACATCAATTATCCCGCCAATGTTCTACTTGCAACATTGACAAAATATGTAAAACATAACACCTATGGTATAAATTTTGGAAGGATACTATATAAAATAATACATAAGAATTTAGAATCTTGAACCATAAATTATGCATAAATGTAAAATATTTGTGGCAATTGTGTAGATTCATTTGTTCATCCACTCATTCAATAGGATGAGTGTTTATTCAGTAATTCATGTATAGTACAGGCTCCTCGTGAATATCTGTATGAAGCACTTGTTCCTTGAAACATTCAAAGTCATATGTTTGTCTCAAGATGGCTCAGAAGTCTTATTTATATGTTTGATTTTAATCTTATTCTCATCTGAATTACAATTAATGTAGAAAGCTTGTGAATTAGGGCACAAGAATTGTCCAGTGAGAGCAGAATTCTCATTTGTAAATTCCAGGAAATTAAACACATCTGCTTCCCATTTGATATCTCTACTAGACAATGAACAGTTGTCTTTTTTCCAGACTCTATACGTGAGAAAATAAAATGTCCTCTAACCACTGAACCTTGAGCTGTAACTCCATGACTGAGGACAGTGAGAAAAATATAATATCTCTTTTATGTAATAGTATACCCCCTGAGAACTTAGATAAGAAAATCATTTCTCTCAAAATAACTCTTGAAATATGAACTCTGTGCTTAGTTATAAGCTTGTTTATAAATGATAATATTTATTTTAAATGATGCCTTAAAGCAGTCATATTTATTCAATATGAGATTATTTTTTAAAGGTTTATCAGACAGCTTTGTATCAATATAAATGTATATGCATATATATTATATCACCTTATTCCAAATTAGAATAAAACTAATAAAATTTTCTGTGTTTTTTCATATTAGAAATTATATTTGAAGCCAAATGTAATATAGTTCAAATTCATTCTTTAAGTATCCAGTCTTTCCTTTGGTGTATATTAGTTTTTTTCTTTATAATTCATGTTTTACTCTTTCATGTGTTATTATTTTTAGGTGTTGTTGGTGACTGGAAAAATTATTTCACCGTGGCCCAAAATGAGAAATTTGATGCTATCTATAAAAAGAAAATGTCTGGAACAACACTTGAGTTCTGCACAGACATCCAGAGTACCTAATCTGAAACTTGAATGTATGATTTCTTGAAATAGTAATTTGGCTGGGAAATCAAATGGATTCATGAGAAAGAAAGAAATGTGCTTTTAAACACTGAATAAATTTGTCCTACACATCCCTCAGCAGATAATATTTCAAATTATCTAGAGCCAAGGTCTTTTGTTATCTTATTTTTTAAAGGGTATGTCTTCAGATGACTACTGAATTAAATAAATAAGTTTTGTGATTTTTGAAAAGAAAGTAATTGTTCTGAATTTATCATAACATGAACTATAACTTGTCTCAAGGATGAGACTTGCATTGCCATTCTTGAGAAACATACTTCACAGAAACATATTGTACTTTGCCACTCCATCTCCCATGTATTAGTACTTAGAAAAAGTAGTTAGAGAATGCTAAGTACTTCTGAGAGTTATAAATCCTTTGCTGTTGAAACAGCCTTCAAGGTTGCACGTGGTCTGCATTTTCTACACTTGCCCTTGTTTCCTTCTCCTGAATATCTGACCCAGGACACTATGCTCCCTGACTATCTACAGTTTTTTCATGCTCTTCTGCCATGGTTCTTTGATAATGTTATTTCATGTTCCAGATCAAGTGGCTGAGACTTGGAAATAGTTTTTTTTTTTTTCAGTTTTAACTCATTTCTACATCTCCAGAGAATGAAAGTTTTACAATTCTGTTTAAAATTTTCTCCTTGAGACAGGAGCTTATCTCTGAGAGGTTACTCAGGGCCTGTAATCAATCCCTGCCTCACCTGCCTCCGTGGAGGAACCTCTCAACTGATTCTTTTGAATTTCCTGGAACAAACGCTTGTGTACTGATCAGTTTACCTGTGTTTCAGTGTGTTTGGATCCAGCAGTAGTGCTTTTGTTTCACTGGGTAAAATTATCACTGCAGCTGAAATTGTCCTAGCCTATTGCCCTAGGGAGAGTTTCTAGACTGAGGATCTTGAAAGAAAATGGTGGTGCATACATAGAAGTGCCACATGGATAGATGTTTCTATGGCTAATTTATCCCAGATTTAGTAACAGAGACATTAGAAATATTTTTCTATATTTTATCTCATTTTTAAGTCTCTGAGTAATGGAAGACTTACATTACTTTGTTTAGAACTCCTCCCTTGATCCAAGAGCTTATATCCAAGAGCCTACTCAATCCCTGTCCCATCCCATGACCAGATATGTCTTGGACATGGCTATGCATAAGTCCTTGTGTAAAAAGGTTTTCTGCCTGTAGGTAATATCAACCTATGTAAAATTGCATCCAAAACTGTCTCCAAACTAAAGCTGGTTGATGGGCTCTGGATTTCTCCTTTACCTGTTCAAGGGATAGAGACCTCATTTACAATGTAAACACACCCTCAACCATAGCTGAGATGGGAAGTGGTTAATGAATTTGTATTTTTACAAGTGAGTCTTAGCTACAGCAGATCCTTGTTTCAACAGCAGCAAAGAAAGTCAAACAGTACAAGTGCAAACTTCTAGAAAAGACATATCTCTGCTTAGGGAGATAGCTGCTTCATAACATGGTTTATAATTTTTTTAAGTTATAAAATATGTGTTCTAATCTTAGAAAAATCTTGTAGAAGATAATATAAAATATTTGTAGGTATTAAAATACAATTCTACTTGGAGAATACTCTTCTCAGGGTAAAAAAATAAGTTAAGGTAGGCATATTTACCTATTTGCCATTTTATCATTACTAATATGTTAATATGACCCATAATCTGATACAAAGTCAAATTATTGGAAAAATAATAAGCATCTGCTACCTGGACTAATTGTGTTGTAATAGATTTCCTGAATCATCTACCTTCACTAGTTCAATGAAGTAACTTTGGCTTTCTTTTTCAGTAATTTTGTTTAACTCTGTTCAACAGTAACTTTGTAAGCTTGAACTATTCAAGTATTTTAAGTGCACAGTATATAGACTGAAAAAAATAAAGTGTACATTTTTTTAAACTTTTCAATGATTATTTTTATCTTTTTATAGTATCCAAAATACTACTACTCAGTTAATTGGCAATGCTTTGTTTTTACCTTATTCACCAATTTAAAAACAGAAACCATATGAGTTTTATTCTGATTTTAACTGAATCTTTATCATGTAAGAATATTGATAGCTAATAACAATAGAAAATCTCATTAAACAATTCATGGCCTCTTTGCTTTGAAAAGTTCAAAGCATGTCTTATGGCATCCATTCATCACACCCAGATAAGCCCTGGCTGAGTAGACTTTCAAAGGCTGTGTTAGTTGGCCACTTTCTCCTAGCCCTATTTTGATGTGAATCTGTTCCTGACTTGTCTGGGTACAGGTCCCTGACCTCGTCCTGCCTGATAAAATTTTATCCTTTGAAAAATTTGAAGGCAGAATACTATGTCATATAATCATCATCATGATATTTGGACTAATCTAGATCTGTGGTCTTGGGCTACAGTCATTCATATTTATCTGCAGACTAAACTATCTCTCATTTCTTTTATGGTAAGGGCTATATTTTTCACTTTGAAACAATCATATATATAAGAAATAGCCATGGACAGTTTGACTCCAAGGAGTTCTAACACAACCAGGCTCACAGGTGAGACCGACCCCCAACCTAATACCTGGCTAAGTAGGAGCCTCTACAACATAGATGATGCAGGACCTCCCACCCTGCTGGAGACACATTTTCAGTCCAATCTGCAACTGTGCCTAGGAGCAGATTGTGTGCTCCAGCCATCTCCACTCTACCCACATGCAGAGATAGCTTCACTCCCAGGAGGTCCTCCACAGCCAGGCCCACAGATCAGGTGCTCCAGACTCCCTTCCACACCCAGAGACTGCCTGACCTGAAGAGGTCCATCATAACCAGGTTCACAGGAGGGACAGGCTTCATTCAGAGACAGCAAGGCCAGTTAACACCAGAGATAACCAGATAACAAGAGTCAAGCACAAGAACATAAGCAACAGAAGTAATATGACTTGACACAATCAGAACCCAGTTCTCTGATTACAGCAAGCCCTGGATACCCTAACACACCTGAAAAGCAAGATTCTGACCTAAAATCCCATCTCATGAAGATGACAGAGGACCTTAAGCAGGACATAAATAACTCCCTTAAAGACATACAAGAGAACACAGGTAAACAGGTAGAAGCTTTTAAAGAGGAAACACATACATCCCTTTAAAAATTCAAGAAAACACAATCAAACAGATGAAGGAATTGAACAAAACCATTCAAGATATAAAGATAGAAATAGAAACAATAAAAAATCACAAAGGGAGGTAATCCTAGAGATGAAAAACCTAGGAAAGTAATCAGGAGTTATAAATGCAAACATCATCAACAGAATACAAGAGATAGAAGAGAGAATCTCAGGCATAGAAGATGCCATATAAGATATTGACACAACAGTCAAAGAAAATACACAGTGCAAAATGCTCTTAAGAATAATAAGTATAGAAGAAAGTGAGGATTCTTAGCTCAAAGGTCCAGAAAACATCTTCAACAAAATCACAAAAGAAAACTTCCCCAAACTAAAGAAAGAGATGACCATAAAGGTACAAGAGCCCTACAAAACACGAAATATATTGAACTAGAAAATAAATTCCTCCCATCATATAATAATCAAAACACTAAACAAAGAACACAGAAAAAGAAACACAGAACAAAGAAAGAATATTAAAAAGCAGTAAGGGGAAAAGGCCAAGTAACATTTAAAGGCAGACCTATCAGATTTACACTAGACATTTCAACAGAGACTCTGAAAGCCAGAAGATCTTGGACCGATGTCACAAAGATCCTAAGAGAACACAAATGCCAGCCCATGCTACCAGACCCAGCAAAAATCTCAATCACTGTAGTTGCAAAAACCATGATATTCCATGACAAAAACAAATTTAAACAGTTTATTTCCACTTCTCAGGCCACACAGAGGATAATAGAAGAAAAACTCCAGCACAAGGAGGGAAACTACTCCCAAGAAAAAACAAGAAATTAGTCATCTTTTGACATACCTAAAAGAAGATAACCACACAAACATAATACCACCACTAACAACAAAAATATCAGGAAAAAACAATCATTGGCCTTTAATATCTGTCAACATCAAATTCCCCAATGAAAATACATAGGTTAACAAACTTGATATATAAACAAGACCAAGAATTTTGTTGCATACGGAAACACACATCAATGACAAATACAAACACTACCTAAGAGTAAAAGGCTGGAAAAAAATTTCCAAGCAAATGATCCCAAGAAAGAAGCAAGAGTAGCCATTTTCATATCCAATAAAATAGATGTTCAACCAAAAGTTATCAAGAGAGATAGGGAAGGACACTTCATTCTCATCAAAGGAAAAATCCACCAAGATGAACTCTCAATTCTGAACACCTACGCTCTAAATACAAGGGCAACCACATTTGTAAAAGAAACATTTCTAAAGCTCAAAGTACACATTGAACCTCACACAATAAGAGTTCAAGAATTTAGCACTTGACTCTCACCAATGGACAGTTCATGGAACAGAAATTAAACAGAGACAAAGTGAAAGTAACAGAAGTTATGAGCCAAATGGATTTAACAGATATCTATAGAAAGTTCCACTCTAAAACAAAAGAATATAACTTCTTCTCAGCACCTCATAATACTTTCTACAAAATTGACCATATAGTCAGACACAAAGCAAGCCTTAAGAGATACAAGAATACTGAATCAATACCATAAATTCAATCAGATCACCATATACAAAGTCCAGTCTTCAATAACAACAGAAACAAGAGAAAGCACATATACTTATGGAAGCTGGACAACTCTTTACTCAGTGATAACTTGGTTAGGGAAGAAATAAAGAAAGAAATAAAGAAAGAAAGACCAAAGCAATCCCACTAAAATCATGGACAGAAAAGGCTGCCCACTGTTTCCCTATCTATTCAGTATAGTACTTGAAATTCTAGCCAGAGCAATTAGACAACAAAAGGAGGTCAAAGGGATTAAAAAAAAAAAAAAAGAAAGGGAGGTCAAAGGGATAATTGGAAAGGAAGAGGTCAAGATATTGCTATTATTGCTATTTGTAGATGACATCATATTATACTGAATTGACTCCAAAAATTCCATCAGAGAACTCCTTTAGCTAATAAACACTCCTTTAGCTAATAAACAACTTCAGTAAAGTGGCTAAATATAAAATTAATTCTAACAAATCAGTAGCCTTCCAATATCTTGGTGTGACTTTAACGAAGCAAGTGAAAGATTTGTATAACAAGAACTTCATGTATCTGAAGAAAGAAATCGAAAAAGATCTTAGAAGATGGAAAGATCTCCAATGCTCATGGAGCAGCAAGCTTAACATAGTAAAAATGTCTATCTTACCAAAAGCATTCTACAGATTCAATGCAATCCCTATTAAAATTCCAACTCAGTTCTTCACAGAGAAAGAATAATTCTCAAACAAACAAACAAACAAACAAAAAACCCCAGGATATCAAAACCTATTCTCAACAATAAGAGAACTTCTGAGGGAATCACTATCCCTTATCTCAAGCTGTACTACACAGCAATAGTGATAAAAACTGCATAGTATTGGTACAGAGACGGACAGGTAGATGAATGGAATAGAATTGAAGACCCAGAAATAAACCCACACACCTATGGTCACTCGATCTTTGACAAAGAAGCCATAATCATCCAGTGGAAAGAGACAGCATAGTCAACAAATGGTGCTGGTTCAACTGGAGGTCAGCATGTAGAAGAATGCAAACTTACCCATTCTTATCTCCTTATACTAAGCTCAAGTCCAAGTGGATCAAGAACCCCAACATAAAACTAGATACACTAAATCTATTAGAAGAGAAAATGGGAAAGAGCCTCGAACACATCACCACAGGGGAAAATTTCCTTAACAGAACACCAATGTCTCATGTTCTAAGATCAATAATTGACACATGGATTCTCATAAAATTGAAAAGCTTCTGTAAGGCAAAGGACACTTAAAATAGGACAAAATGGCAACCTACAGATTTGGAAAAGATCCTTAACAACTCTACATCTAATAGAGAGCTAATATCCAATATATACAAAGAACTCAAGAAGGCTCCAGAGAACTAAATAATCCTATTAAAAATAAGGTACAGAGCTGAACAAAGAATTCTCAACTGAGGAATCTCCAATAGCCAAGAAGCACCTAAAAAATGTTCAGCATCTTTAGTCATCAGGGAAATGCAAATCAAAACAACCCTGAGATTCCACCTCACACAGTCGGAAAGGCTAAGGTCAAAAACTCAGGTGACAACAGATGCTGGTGAGGATGTGAAGAAAGAGGAACACTCCTCCATTGTTGGTGGAATTACAAGCTGGTACAACCACTTTGGAAATTAATCTGGCAGGTGGTTCCTCAGAAAATTGGAAATAGTTCTACCTGAAGATCCAGCTACATCATTACTGGGGATATACCCAAAAGATGTTCCAACATATAACAAGGACACACATTCCACTGTGTTCATAGCAGCCTTATTTATAATAGCCAGAAGCTGGAAACAACACATGATCCTTAATGGAAGAATGCATACAGAAAATATAGTACATTTACACAGTGTACTCAGCTATTAAAAACGACGACTTCTTGAATTTTTCAGGTAAATGATTGGAACCAGAAAATACCATCCTGAGTGACATAACCCAGACTCAAAAGAATATACATGGTATGTACTCATTGATAGGTGGATATTAGCCCAAAAGTTTAGACTACTCATGATACAAATCACAGACCATATGAAACTTAACAAGAAGAAAGACCAAAGTGTGGATGCTTCAATCCTACTTAGAAGGGGGAACAAAATAGTCATGGGAGGTAGAGGGAGGATGAGAACTGGATGAGAGAGGGGAGGGGGGAGGAATAAAATGGAGTGGGATTAGGTATGGGAAAAGGCAGGAGAGAAGTCCAGAAGGCCACGACAATGAATAGAAATATGTAGTAGTAGGGGGTAGGGAATAGGGAACCACTAGAAAATCCCAGACACCAGGGATATAAGAAGCTCCCAGGACCCATTGGGGATGACATTAGCAGAAATACCCAACAGATAGAGGTAGAACTTGAAGAGACCACCTCCAGTAGATAGGTGTGGCCCCAGTTGAGGAATGGGGCCACCCACCCATCTCAAAATTTTTAATCCAGAATTGTTCCTGTCTAAAAGAAACCCAGGGACAAAAAAAATGGAGCAGAGTCTGAAGTTAGGGCCATCCAGAGACTGCCCCACCTTGGGATCCATCTCATCCACAAACAGCAATCCCCGAAACTATTGCTGATGCCAAGAACTATTTGCGTACAGGAGCCTGTTATAGCTGTCTCCTGAGAGGTCTACCAGCACTTGACCAATACCGATGCAGATACTCACAGTCAACCATCTGAGTGAGCCTGGGAACATGCATGGAAGAATTAGAGGAAGGACTGAAGGAGCTGAAGGGGATTGCAACTCCATAGGAAGAACAGTATCAACTAACCGGACCCACCAGATCTCCCAGCGACTAAACCACTTATCTACACCAAAGAGTACATAAGGAGGGACTCATATCTCCAGCTGCATATGTAACAGTGGATTGCCTTATCTGGCATCAATGAGAGAAAGGCCCTTGGTCTTGTGGAGGCTATTCTAGCTAAGGGGATCCTAGAGGAGTGAGGCAGGAATAGGTAGGTGAGAGAGCACCCTCTTAGAGGCAAAGAGGAGGTGGGAGAGTGTGTGAGGTATTTGCAGAGAGGAGACCGTGAAGGGCAACAACATTTGAAATGTTATTAAATAAAATAATCAATAAAAATAATAATTAAGAAAGAAAGAAAGAAATCAGGGAAAAAATAGCCATATTGTTTGTGAAACTCAACCTTTCCTCATTGATTTGCAAAAGGAAATAATTTGCCTAATTACTATGGCATGGGATAATAAAATAGAATATATTTTAAGTTGAAATGAATCAATATATTATAATTAGTTTTTAATGATTTATTTTATTTGTGTTTCTGTGTGATGCCACTGGTGTGTGTGTACACACAGAGAACAGAAGAGGATGTTAGATGCCCTGGAACTGGAATTACTGGTAGTCGTGAGTTGTCCTACAAGAGTGGTACAATTATTATTAATAATCTCTGAAAGAGCAGGAAGTTTTGTTACCTGCAGAGCCATCCTCCACCCCCAGAACAATATGTAATTCTCATATTTTATTATAGCATAGATCATCCCAGACAGTCTAGAAAAAACATACCACAGCCATTTTACATGAAGTGTAAATTAAAGATTCAAATCTAAATCTGTCTTCAAAAAAACACTCTCAACCATTTCAGTATCATACCTAATTAATTATAAAATACAATACAAAAATCATCCTAAAAATAAGTACTGGTGCACAAATGACGATGTAAAAGCTCTGATCTGAAATCATTATGAAATCCCTAAAGTTTCAGGGACATTGCCTGAGCACCTACGTGAGATTTATTATCCATGTCAGTTCTTTATCACATGTAAAATGTATCATCAGCAGTTGGTGCTTGTTTCGAGTTTGAAGCAGTGGTGGCAATAGCATTGTTCAAACTTGTGTAGGCTAATTCAAGTTTATGGCGTCGATCTGAAAGGAATGTCTCTGGTAAAATTTACACTATCCCAACAGAAGATGAAGAAGATAATTTTTGCAATGAGGCCTATTTATTAGTCACTGACAGTCCCCTGTCCTGTTCTCCTTTATTCATGCAGAGAAGAACAAACTGTCATACATTTTATGAAGAAATTCCTTTTTCAAGTTGGAATACAGAAAACCAAAAGCATAAAGAGCCAAAATAGTTCCCCGCACTTTACATTCTTATATCCATGTCTTCAGACCAAAACTGCTCTGCAGTTTAGAAGCTCTGTAAAGCAAGAGAATTTCTCATGTTTCTCCCTGGAGGTTCTGATTCAGAAACTCGAGAGGAGGCCACCCATTCTGTGTTTTATATAATTGCTTTAAGAGGCTCAGTGGCAGGATTACCTAATGCTGTATCCCATGTGATACTACTGTTTTCCGCATGACTGCTAGGTAGATGAAAACAGCCACCAAGATGCCGTGCTTTGTTGAATGCATTCATAATTGTAAACATAAAAAGTAAAACGAGAAATCCGTGCAAAACATGAAACCAATTATTTAATATAATTTAAAAGATAAAGGAGCTTGGTGAATCAGAGCTTAACACTGGGTCATTTGCCAAATGTGCAGTGAGTTTCAAAATACAGCAGATTGGTGATTCTCTCAGTACAGCCTGCTCACTGTGTGACCCATTCATTAGCTGAGGTATTACGATAGATTGGATTTCTTTGAATACTGCTTTTATCATTTCCCTAGAAATTCATTGTTTCAATGGACAAAAACTAAGTTTCTGATGAGATTTGTGTACGTGGAAGCTATATGTTCAAGCTGTTTGCTGTGAATTGTTTTTATGATCCTAATTTTGGCTGTAAATTTGAATTGCAGTGTGTTCTCTGCCATGTAAGAAATGGAGACAGGAAAGCATAGGTAGCTAAATTAGTAGATATATAAAGCATATTCAAAGCATTATGATGTGTAATTTGTATAGTTTGAGAGGCATCAAATCTCCTTGGCAGAGTCTTCATTCATGTGCCCTAATATGCAACATACACATATTAAGAGGCACCAATGAAATTCTGATAAATCTCCCCAAATAAATACCTTTGGGTAATCAAATTCAAGTCTCAAGAGAGTCCATGGAAAGCTACCAGAATTGAAGTTGACCTTCCTGTTCTTTCAGTCAATTGTCCCTAGAATAGAAACCACAATTCTGGTTTCCACCAGCGTAGATTAGTTTATCTTGTAGGTATCAACTTCTGTTGGTGAAGAACCTTGCAATGTAGTTTATGGGAGGAAATAAAGAATGAGTGGTAAAGGAAGACTGTTATTGGTCACAGCTAAGACCACATGACCCAGTAACATTTTGATGGGTTTAAAATTTCATAACAAATATACCCATTTTAATGTTAATCAAAGTTTTGTTTAATTCTACAGTTTACACCATATTTTTCAAATAAATCTACAAAATTTTGGATCATAAAAAAAAAAAAAGAACATGTTCGTGTACTTGTGTTAAGGCAAACTTTCTTTCCTTAATTTCTTCATCATGTAACACACCATTGATTGAGATAGTATTGGTGGCTAACTGTGTAATTATCATATTGAAGTCATGAGACACTAAAAGGCTAATCATTCCTCAATGGCTTTGACATCTATTCTTAAATATAAAATGTGGTTGATTTTGTATTGGGCTAGTTATGTTAAGTGAAATTATGACCTGCTTGTTGTTCTCATTTGGAAACTACGCATGAGGAGATGTGATTAGTGTGTCAAACTGATAAGGGATAACGTGTAATGGTCAATCGTGGGGAATTCCAACTTGACTGCATCTGGTATCAACTAAAACCCAACTGCTCAGCACTCCCAGGAAAGATTTGCTTCAGAGTATTTGAACAGAAAGACCCACTCTGAACCTCGGCTGCATCTTCCGACACAGAATAAGGAAACTGCTCTTTGACTGTTTGTCATCATTTGCTGGCAAGCCTGTCTATCATGATGTTCTGGCATTCCTTTATTGATATGCAAACTAACTTCTTCAGGACTCCAACATAGACTGAAAACTGGCAAGATCCTCCAGGCCTTCGGTGCAAGATTAGAACTGCTAGACAACCTGACTTATGAACTATAAGTCTTCAAGATTCTCAGCCTCTTCTACGTGAGCCAGCCACTGTTGAATTACCTGAACAAGAACCTATAATCCAAACTTACAAATCAAACACACACATGCATATATATGCATACACATATAAATATTCTGTCAGTTATCAATAAATGTATACATGTATACATATATTCTATCAGTTCTGTTCCTTTAAAGAATCCTGAATAACACATGTGTCTGTTTTTAATCATTACATTACCACGATTTCATGTCTATTCTTGTATAAGCATCAAAGATTTGTATTTAATATAGTTTTATAGCAATTTCATGTTTAGTAATATAATTTGACCAGTTTTATATTTGTTCATCATTTCATTATAGATTATTAACCTCATTCATTTCCATATATTTTTTTAAAAAATATATCAATTTATATTGTTCTTGAGAGCATTATCATTCCAAATGCAATAAAGATATATTAATACTCATGTCTGTATTAAATATAATTTTAGATACATATAAATAATGTTTACTGAATGATTTTTAAAACATCCCTTAGCCTGATTTATCCCCTTTTCCTCACCTTCTATACTGATCCCCCTCTTCACTTCTCAATTAAAATCTTCTCCCCTGTTTTCCAATTTCCCCTTACATATCACTTGTATCAAATACAATTTACCTGAAAAATATTTATCTGCATCTGACAAATTTTGGAAGACTGTCATTTATTATTACTCAATGAAAACTATATTTTATTTAATTTCATTTCTACACTCATGCTCTTTGAAGGGAAAAGTTTATACGTTCTTCAATATTTCATTAAAGTATAGGAAGTGCTAGAAAATCAAGTCAATCCTAACTTAACTTACTGTAGATATGCTTCTGTTAACACCAGGGCCTTCTTGTGTTGAAGTATGAGTTGTGCTATATCATCTTGAGTTGGAACCACAAGAACACTCATGTGAGCACACAGAATGTGTACATTGTCAAATAGTCAGTTGCAGAATTAGAACAGAGGCGATTTTATTCAATTATAGAAAGAATCACTTCAAGTATCTAGCTATTATCATTCCCAGGCATCTCTTCCAGTTCTCTAGACCTCGGAGTAGCTGTCTATCACTGCTTTGTCACTGTAGTTTTATCTGCAACCATTGCCTGGATCTTAGTAAGTTCCTTTTTTTCTTCATTTTACCTTTGGAGAAAATGATCCACTGGTCAAGAAAGATCTGAAATAGAGAAAACTCCAGTTCTCATTATGCCACTTTATAAGTACTCAGGCACATAGCTCCAGAAACTTTAGTTGTACTTTTCAGAGGTCAGCTGTTTTTAAATAACTATTCATGTAATATTAAATAAATTAACAACATTTTTTTCAGGACAATAAGCTAGCCAAGTTCATTTTCAACCTGCTTCCTAATTTACTATTTGATGTATTTGAATCTTCCTTTCTCTGACTCTTGTTCCTTGCATGCTTCTTGGTTACCAAAGACCTCTTGATCTCTGCAAAGAGGCCAAGGTTCATCTGCTGATAACAGGCAAGGATAGTCTTCCTGACATCAGGGATCCTTGCAGTGTCCTGACAGGTCAACATAACCTTCAGGGAGTCCTATTCCTCTAGGATGGCTCAGAGTCAAAGACAAATTTAAAGAAATAACGATAGAAATTTACATTCTTAAGACAGAAAGGAAATAGATCTTATTTGTTTCAAATACTTGTATAAGAATATAATGTTTTTATGGTATTTACTATATCTCTTGATGTTTTTCTTGTCATAGGAGTGGTCACATTGAAAACTTGTGGCCTGTCACTGCTCTAGAGGTGATGGGATCTGGGAGAATGGAGCCATTAAATGGGGTGAACTCAGGTGTCATGCACCAGCCAACTTTATTCTAGCATCAAACAACTTATTCACAGAAGGTTAAGCAAAAACACAGGAGTAAAGCTCTCATGATTTCAAGCTGTATATAATAACAAGGACAAGCCACATACAGCAAAGAAATATTTTTCCAAGGAGGAATAAAACAGCAGCATGCAGTAAGGAATAATCTGAAGTAAACCCATTCCTAGCCACTATACCTTCGAGGAACACGAAACACACTCCAAGGAAAATTCTATATTTTGAAGAAACTGAAGTCATAAGACTTTTCTCATCTTTCCTTTGTGTTTTCTCACAAGCACTCAGCACATTCCCCACATGACTCCATTCCTGGACCATGCTCTGACAGAGGCTAGCTTCACTTGACAAAAAAAACCCCATGAGTGGAGAGATCATGGAATAATGATTGTTCTGCTGAATGAATGTAGTATCAATCTTCCTTCTCCATATTTCTGAAATGTATACCTATAGTTTAGAGCTGTTGTCAGCCATGACAATAGAGAAGTTTCTTTGCACCGTGGGTCATAGTTAATACAGATAATGATTTGAAGTGCTGAGAAGTGACAGTTGTATCTCAGCCCTAAGTGCAACAACTATCTAAACTGCTACAAGATCAACGAGCGTTAGAGAAGAGATGAAAGGAAGAAGCTAATATCCAGAAGATGAAGCAGCTGTTTGAATCCATATGCACCCTTCCCAAAATCAAGAAATTTAAAAATTCCAGCATGGGGCAATTCATTAAAGAAGAGTACTTCTTGAATCATTAGTCTTAAAAATTTTAGTAGACAGACACATTTTTTTCAGCCTTTAAAGTTAGTGTACAAAGGAGAATTTCAAAATCCTTTCCGGTAAAAAAAAAAAAAAGAAAGTTCATGTGTTTTATTTTAAAACATAATTAGGAAAACCTGAGTATTGTTGAATAAATATACAGACTATTGACTTGTGTTCGTTTTGTTTGTGTTCAATGACATCTGTGGTTTGTTTATCCTGGAACATGAAATTAAAAAGATTTACCTGGTATAAAGGTATGTTCAAAAACATAACAGAAAAAAAAAACCACTAAAGAAAAGAAAAACACTTTAAAAGGGTGGAACAAAGTTGGGCGTGTCTCAAGCACACAGGTGATTACCAGCACCAATCTTAGGCAACAGTTGGTTGATTCTGTCCTATTCAACTCCCACAGGTGTGCTTAGCTCAAAGCTTTTGTACTTTGAAATTCCCAGGTTGTAAGAACATTTTCACGTGAGTAATAGTGAGGCACTCTGTGACACTGGTGCCAAAAAAACAAAGCTATACAAAGCAGCTTTAAAGCTTCATGCAAATCCCACGCAAAATAAGTGAAACAAAATAAGGCAACTTTGAAGACCAATGGGATATATTTTTTCCTGACTATGTTTTTGATGACTACTTAATAAAAATCATCAAAGAAGTATAAATAATTTTGAAACTGAATTCATGATTTTCATTTTGTTTTGATAAAGAAGCAATTTGTAGAAAGAGATTATTAGAATATAACTCAAAAACATTTTTGTTCCTTCTATAATATAAAGAATATTGTTGCCATTTCCTTCCATTATGGTCATACTTCAAAAATCCCCAGAATGTCACCGTACTTTCTAATTAATTTTGAATTAAGACTAACATATGACTATCGTAGACAATGTGTTGGAAAAATAGTTTTCTTTAAAAGAAATTGAACACAATTTTTATGAATTAACTTCTGAAATTTTAAACTTAATAGCTTAAGCTAATTTATCAATGACGGTTTTGTTTTGACAGAATTCACAGTGTCTCACCCTTTTCTCCCATAGCTCAGGGAATATTGTAGAAGATTGAGGTGAAGATGGTAAGATGACTAAAGCAAACTAGAATTTTCTACAAACAATAGGGCTGTTAAAAACATGAATTCATAATAGCTATATAAGTATGCACAGGACCTGTGTATGACAAAAGCAGACAAAATCTCAGCATGGAGTAAGGAGTATGACAAAGTCCCATCTTGAGCTAAGGGGCCACTGGCAATTGAAAGCTGGCAAGTGTGGGCTTTTGGGGGTTGATCAAGCTTCATTGAATGACTCTTAGAATACAGGGTCAACACCAAGTGAACTCAAGGTTGCTTTAAATTTTTAACAAGGATGCAAAGTATGGAAGATAAGAAATGGTGGCAGATCTAAGAAGAGATAATAGAGTGATAAGGATAAATATCAAAATTGCATTGCATGAAATTCTTAAAGAATTGTTTCTCTTTCTGGCATCAATGGGAGGGGGGGCCATTGGTCCTGTGAAGGCTCGATGCCCCACAATACTGTGGCAGTGAGGCAGGAGTGGGTGGGTAGGTAGTGGAACACCCTCAGAGAAGCAGGGTAAGGAGGGGATGGGATAGGAGGTTTGCAGAGGGGAAACTGGGAAAGGGGATAACATTAGAAATGTAAATAAATCAAATATCCAATTTAAAAAAAAAGAGAGATGGATGGTGTCATCGCTCCGAGTTTTTAGTGCTTCTTCATTGTAAGGAACACTCATACCATCCATTTTATATCCATTTTAGCAAATGCTTTAAGGCTGTTGACTATTAAATGTTAGTAAAAATACAAAAAAAAATATTTTAGTTAAAAACATACATATACACAGGCAAAACACTCATATGCATAGAATAAAAATAAATAAAAAGGTTTCATTGCGTGATTTTATAGAGAAATTACAAATAGTTTTTATCATGTATTATATTGTCTATATTTTCTAGCATATACCTATACATATACAGATCACATATTTACAGACAACTGTAATGCTTCAGGCTCATTGCTTCTATGTAACAAATGAATGCTTAAAACAAAACTGAAACTGTATTATTAGAGATGTAATGGGTCTGAATAATCTACACAAAGGAAAGGAGGGGTTTCTTTCCATTTAATGCTGTTAGAGGAGTCCATTAAAAGTTCTTAAAGGACTAGTTGTTGAAATACCTGAAAGTTTCCTTCAGCAAAGGGTGGTGCTTGGTTCTTTATGACCTGAATTCTGTCAGTAGGTGAGAAAGGAGACAAGAGTGCTTATTCTGTTGTCGCTTTTTCGCTGAGAGTTCTGTTTACAGAATGTCCTGTTATATTCAGGCTCAGGGGTCTAGCTTCTAGTTTTCTTGAAAGCGTGACTGATGAATTGAATCTTAGGATCTAGGACCAGAAGTTAAGTAGCCATTTCTGGTATAATATTCTTATTAATGTAGCCATTCTGCGTGTTTTCAAGATAAGTGACAAAGCTTCAACTCACTGAGAACAGATTTAAAATTAGAGGAGATTGGGAACATGATGTTTTATTCCTAGTTGTAGAGCTATGGACATTGGGTAGCTTCTGGGAGATGGAGAGGTAGAAGGGCTTTTTTAAATAGTGTGATCCTAGTATATAGATCACAACCCAGGGAAGATGCCATGCTCAAGAGTTGCTGGCTAATGCAGTGTGAGACAGAGAGAGGGACAGATGACAGAATCAGAAGTAGACAAAGACAAAGAGAGAGGGGGGTGAGGGAGAGAGAGAGGGAGATGGAGATAGTCACATTCCTGTGACTATCATCAGGTAAAATATTTTAGACTGTATTATCTCAACAAGCCCTAACTTCTGCCACCAATAAAAAAAATGCTAAGGATGGTATGTGACAGCATCTGAGATGATAGAGAAATTGTCCCTGCTTTACTTTAATCTACCTAATATCCCAAACAATATATTTAGAGATTTATATTATTTATGATGGTATGTTGGGGCACAGTGAATGGAAGTGCAGATACCCAGGAGGCTGGAGGCAGTATATCTATTCCCCTGAAGCTAAAATTAAGTGATTATGGGCCACCCAGCATGAATGCTGGCACCGAGCTCAGATCTTATGTAAGAGCAGTAAGTGTACTTAATGACTGAGTCGTTTCTTCAAGCCCTCCTCCCCCACTGTACTTTAAACACGTATTGATTTATGACATTCTTTGTTTCATTAGTAGAAAACCTAACCTGGTACCTTGTTAGAATAGAGTTTCCCAAGTGTAGATGATCCTCACTGCTATGCTGACCCACTGTACATGTTGACCTACTGGGCATTGTGACCTACAGTTCTTTTCGTGTTGTTAACTCATCAGAATTTATATTCTGTGGGTTAACCTTTCTTTCTTTTCCTTTTTTTAATTGAAAGGATTGTATTCTGCGCCACCCCATGTTGAAAGCCATAGCTTCAGCTCAACTCTGACCTCTCTCTTTCTGTACTTCTCACAAGGGTTTGGAACAAAGAGTTGGGGAACCAGCCACTGCAAACAACTTTCAGATGCCTAAAAACCTAGAGTCAAAAGCGTCAGTCCCCTGAAGCTTTCTCGCTGGCACTATTTTCCTAAGCACATGCCTTGTGTGCAGGGATATGCATTCCTGCCCTTAAACGATGGGCAACTAATAGCAATCGATCTAAGTGCTTGTTAAGTGGAGATCTTTTGAGTGATGAATGGAATTAGGCAGGATATGGAGCCAAAGTTTCCATTTGCCCTTTTGTTCTGACCTGACAAATATCAGGTGTGGGTCAAAGAGGCCATTTACTTTATAAAAGAAAAAAAAAAAGAAAGAAAAAAGAAAAAGAAAAAAATAAACTATATTAAAAAACGTAAGTTATGAAGTTTTTCTTATTTTATCATTTTCTCTACTAAATTATAAATTTTGTTTTCTGACAGATGAGATATTAGGGATGGGATGGTTAATTTATTTTAGCCTCTCTGTGTTAACATGAGCCTGAGTAAAAGGTTCATGGCGTACAGTCACCAAGAGGAGCACTTAGTGTCCTTGGCAGACAGACAAGAACTCTGAGTTCACATTCCAAAGAAACATTTTTCGTGATGCACATAAGATAGCTGGAGTTCAGCACTCTATGTAATTCACCAGGGCCAGCCAATAGTTTTTGCTTGAAAATGCGTGAGAATTATGAGGCAGGTAAAATTAAAATATATGTTCTACATACGATGTTCAAGTACATTTCTTGACCATCAATTTTAAAATTTTCAGTTGTACCAAATTAGAGAAAAATCAAATTTATCACTCAAACCATCATTATTAAAATAGAATTATTTAATTTGAATTCTTTAATATAAAGAAACTTACTAGGAGACTGAAGTATGAAAGTGGGAAAGAACCAGCAGCCTTGCAATTGAGACAAATGGATGCCTCTGATCGCCAGAACCCTCTGACGCAGGCAGAATCATCAGGAACCATTCCCAGAACTCAACTATCAACTGAGTATGAAATGATTGAATTCTCAAATTTGTATTGTAGTCAATCATATCTCTTCCAAAAATTCTAAGGCTAAGCCTGACAAATCATACAAAACTAAAAGTTTATTGATAAACTAAAGGGTTATTGATAAAATAAAATGTTCCTTTGATACAGGATGAAGAAAGAAAGTCAGCTATCTGTATACTTGGGAAGTATAGACAACTTTGGGGTTAAGAGGTTTTCAGTTAATAGTGCTTTGTTGAAAGAGAATCCTTCCTCCCTTTGTCCCATGAAGGAAATGAAGCAAATGCCTGTCTGCTCCATCCGTGTAGGGAACTGGAGCAGTGAGGCAGCCCTTGTATTTACTTAGTAGATATCTTAGTACTATCACTTTTACGTCAGCATACTAAGATGCAAGGTTCTTTCTAATACTTTGGACTTGGTTAAGGAGAAGAGACTTGAGGTCTAACTGAGAATTACAAGTTTCTTGGTGTTTTATAGCCACATCTAGTGCCAAGATAAACCTGAGAGAGAATGCATATTCCTCATATATTAAAAGTACTGTGTGTTCCATAATGCAGACAAATTTCCAAAAATATGCTGACAAGTAGTTCCAGTTTATACATAGTCATTGCAAATTGCAATAAACTCTTCAAAAATTGATCATGGTGGGGAGAGCCTCATGAGTTTCTACCCCTTCTAAGGATCTAAGGGAATTTAGTAGATGCTGAGAAAGGGAGAACCATAGTCCTCAGTAGTGTAGACACTGCTAACTGGCCTTGCTCAAATAAGTAACCTGTCATTCATTGTGTGCCCCTCACCTAGCCATGTTCAGAAGAGATTTTTTCATAAACTCCTGCTAATGAACCTGCATGCCTCTGGTCACACCACTCAGTACATCCAAGGTTTACTTTCGGAAGAACTCTCCCTGATTCCATAGCATGCAACTCTCAAGAACTGTGTTAAATCCCACACACACATCTTCGAAAGTTTAACTTTTCTTTTTTTTTTTTTATGTAGCATTATTCCTGTAGTTCATGAATACAGTTTTCTCCTCTGTAGTAAAAGTGCAAAATAAACATCTATTGTTGGTCTCCTATGTCCACCTCATTTTACTACTCTCTTGAATCAAATTCATTTTTTTTATAATATTCACTGTCTTCAGATTCTCGCTCTCTCTCTCTCCTTCCCCTATGATACTCTGCAATAAGACTCTGAGACTTTAGTTGATTTTAATGACAACATGACACAAATTAGAAGCACTTGAGTAGGGAGCCTCCCCTGAAGAATTGTTCTGATTCTTTGATTGACAGGGGAAGGGCACCCTGATAGTTTGAGGTTGCAGCCCATATATCTTTGAAAGGGTATTCAGATTGAAGGTTTTCCCTCCTTTTGCATTCCTGCTGTGGAGTTGATTTGCCTTGTTGTTGCTGTTGCTGCTGTGCCAGCATCAGAGTCTCCGAGCTTTCATCATGGAATAGTGATGAGCAGTGGCTCTCCAGGGACATCCACTGCGGCACCAGCCCTGTGGACTGGAACACTACTGACCATCTCTCCTCAGTAATGATCCTCATTCTGTGCCTATTCCAACTCTTGAGGCACTCACCCTCAAAGACCCAGTACCAAGTTCTCAGCCTCTCAAGTGAGATTTGGCTGCCATTACTATTTAAAAGTCCCATTTAAATTCATACACACACCATGAGTAGAACAAGTTTTTACTATCTTTCATACGATTCTAGGACATTCATCTGAACGTCTTCAATTTTTTTTTTCATACATTGAAAGCAAATCTTTATTGTTTCAACATCCCTTTCTCAGCTTTGAGGGAAAATGCCGGTTGTTTAAGGAAAGGGGAATAAACAAAACCAGAATTGTTTCTAGTAACTTCTGAACTTTGAAGTATTTGTGTGTGTGTGTGTGTGTGTGTGTGTGTGTGTGTATAAAATATCCACCTATTCACATGAATTTACCAATGGACTAAAGAATGCCAAACACTCTAGTTCTTGCAGAAAGGTTTAGTTCGGATTTTATCTGTGTTCTCTATTATCTAGCTTCAGTCTAGCAAACAGAATGCATATCTCCGTGTTTACTCCTGCCTGAAACTGCTCTTCCTGAGTCAACACCAGTGTTTTCTCAGTGGCTACAGGAGAGCTGGTGCTGCTTCCTTTTCTTTTATCTCTTACTGCCTTGTTATCCCCGTCGCTTTCTGACTCATGAGTTTTCTTAACACATTTGCAGTGGGATCCTGCCTCAGAGCCCGCCACCCTCTCTGCTATGACAGCATTCGCTCAGATACGTAAATGACTGATTTCATATTTTCCTGATCACCCTATGAAACCTAAAACCCCCTTCCAATCCGTTTTCCTTTTCCTGATCTTTTACTCTTTGCTGAATTGTATCACATCTTCCAAAGCATACATTTATTTCATTGTTTATCTCCCAGGATGAATGTCTTAAATAAAATAAATACCATCATTAAAGTTGAGAAAATGATATGGGGTTTTTTTGTTGTTGTTGTTTTGTTTTTTTTTATGTTGACCTAGTCCTCATCCATGGTGTCAGAGTAACTTCTTTGATCTTTATGAATGTAATCAGAATGACCTAATACAGAAAGTAATTTCAAATAAAAATTATTCATTTATTTGTTTATTTATATATTGGGGAGGGGGTAGAGTATATATGAAGGTCGGAAGACAGTCAGTTCTCTCCTTCTACCATTCCTGGAGATTGAATTCAGACTGTTGGTCTTGGCAACAAGTAGAGCCGTCTCACCAGCACATGAGTCTTCATTTTCTTCTTATGCAACGCTCTTTAAGCATAGGTCATGTTTCTCAACAATGACAATTAAGTAGAAAAAAATTAATAATATCTGCTCATGCTTTTGTCAGTACCTTTTCATAGTCAGAAAAAGTAGCGAAATGAGAAATATATGATTAGTAGAGTTTTCTATAATTGAAGCTTCAGTTCCCTAGAAAATCTCAACTCGTGTAGCCTTTCCTTTCTTGTTCCAGACCTTTTGTGAAGACTCAAGAAAAAAGGACAAGAACATTCAATGCAAACATATATCCTGTCAGAGATGGAACATAGTGTCCTTGTTTATCTGTCTTTGGAATGTGCTGCCCCCACGTGGATGCTGTAGATATAAACCCTAAAGTGTAGAGTAAACTTAATGATCCTGGGAGAAAGAAATCAGTTTTCTCCAATGGAGCTATACTAACTATAGCAACCTATCCAAGGGAAGCCTTATGTTCAGTAGTTGACTAACATAATGGACTCCAAATTAGTCTGTCTGTCTGTGTGTCCGTCTGCCTCCTCTCTCTCTCTCTCTCTCTCTCTCTCTCTCTCTCTCTCTCTTCTTTCTGTCTCTGTCTCTCTCCCCATCCCCTCCTCTCTCTTTCTCCCCCGCCCCCCACCCCATCTCTCTCTGTCTCTGTATTTGTTTACATTTCAAATGTTATCCCTATTCCTGGTCTGCCCTCCACCTCCACCCACCCACCCACTCCCGCCTCACTCCTCTAGCCTCCCTCTTCTCTGGGGCATCAAGTGTACACAGGACCAAGTGCCTCCCTTCCCAATGATGCCCAAAGAGGCAATCCTTTGCTACATAATGTAGCTGGAGCCATGGACCAGCCCATGTACACTGTTTGGTTGGTTGTTTAGTCCCTGGGAGCTCTGAATTCGGTTAATTGATATTGTTGTTCTTCCTATGGGGTTGCAATCACCTCAGCTCCTTCAGTCTTTCTCCTAACTCTTCCATTGGGGTCCCCGAGCTCAGTCCAATGGTTGGCTGTTAGTATCTGCATCTGTCTTAGGTGCTGGTGGAGCCTCTCAGAGAACTGCCATACCAAGATCCTGTCAGCAAGCACATCTTGGCATCAGTAATAATGTTGGGGTTTAATGTTTGTGGATGGAATGGATTGTATGGTGGGGTGGTCTGTGGATAGCCTTTCCTTGAGAAAGAACATAAAGCTGGATAGGTAAGTAGAAGGAAATCTGAAAGGACTTAGGAGAGGGGAAGAATACGATCAAAATATATTTAAATTTAAAAAATGTTTCAAACAATAGCAATATAATGAAAAAGAAAAATAGAAGGTGTATATGGAAGGCTTTGGAGGGAGGATACAGAAGGAGAAATTATGAAATCTTATTACAATTTCAAAGAAGAAAAAATTAATCAATATAACTGGATATTTTACCTACAAAAATAGATATATTTTATAAAAACAAACCACACACACACACGCACATGTATATAACCATGAGAAAAACTACTAAATGAAAATCATTAAAAATAAAAAGTTCAAGTTAAAAATTATATAATTACATAAAAGTCAGTTACATTTCATTAACAATTTATCTGATCTATTAACATATTGAATAAATTCATTTTAAATAGCAATAACCTCCACTCTAATTTCAAGTTCACAGTGCCCTGTCAGATTGTATTACCTTTCGAGTTAAACTACACAATTCAGCTTATTTTTCCTGGCTGAAGCTATAATCATAGATTTTTGAGAATCTTACAATGATCTTATTTTAATCAAATAGTCTTATGGAAGGCAGATGCTTGTCTTTCAATTATCATTTAGTGTTATAACACTAGACTTTTTCAGGATTTTATATAGAGAAGAAATAAAAAACGCGATTATTAGAAAATATTTGTGTCTCTCTTTAAATGTATTAGAAACTGATGAGGCTCTCATCTTTTTATATTATTTAAAGAACCACTTGGATTGAGAGTCATCCCATGATGGTGTCATTGTAGCAAGGGAAAGGGGATGGCGACTTCACCCGGTTAAGTAAGAGCACTTCAGACAGTCTCTGTGGAGCTGATTAGTACGGCTTTCACATGCAGAGACCAATATAACTTTAATCCACATGAATCATATCTGAGTGATGAGCAGAAGTACCCAACCAAGCACTGCACTCTCACCCACACAATTGACAGTGGGTGAAATTATTTCTTTTGTGTCAAGACTTTAAATACTGGTATAATTTTTCATGACAACTGACAATCAATAAAGAAGCCAATCATGTAAAAACGACACTCAAATTTTCTATATGAATTATTAAACACCAATGAAGAGCATATGAATTGAAAACCAATGTAAAGGCACCCAGCTTACTTTTAAAAGATTTATGTTTATTATTTTATGAACGAGTATTTTGCCTGCTTTTATGTATGTGGAACCAACACGTGTGCCTGCTGCTTGTTGAAGCTAGAAGAGGGCATCTGAATTTCACAATGCTGGAGGTACAGAAGGTTGTATTTTGCCATGTGGTACTACTGGGTACCAGCCCCACGGAGGTCCTCTACAAGAGCAGCAAGCACTCTTAACTGCTGAGTCATCTCTCCAGATTATCAAAACCTTTAAAAACCAAGTTACTGTTTTTTTTCCTGAATAAATATGATGCATATACACTGAATGAGCTTCTTATGTATGGCTCCTATAATATAGGAGAATGATTGCTACACGTTTGGGAGAAACAAAGTGTTGACTTCAGTGTTTGATGATGGGGAACATTATAAATGCAGAGCGTGCTTTGACAGATGTTCTGTGGAAAAGCTAGTAATCCTTTGATTCTTGCTCATGCTGTCTTCTACGAACGGATGTGCACAGTGAGGAGATTTTTACCTGACAGCTCACGGGAATGTTTTTCTTGAACTCACTCTGGTTGAAAAGCAGTGTATCCTAGCAGTTCAACAGTGAAGAAACATTTCCGTAGAACAAGCATTAATTCTAGCTTGATCTTGTCCCATGACTTGGCAACATCTGCAGCGGATGTGTGCAACCCATGCACAGCTGAACTTGAAGAAAGCATTTTCTTCCCTTTTCCCTTCTGCCTCCTACATCATCACAAAAAATCTCTTAGAGAAAAAGTTGTTTCCCACTAAATCTTTATAAAATGTATTGCCAGCTTTGGAAAGCAACAAAAGCAGTGAATGATGAAATTCTTAGCTGCACTAGTTATTATTAAGCAACACATATTTGAAAAACCAAATCTAAACCATGTTAAATATGTTGCCTTTTCCAAATCAAAATGTTTGAATAATTAATAATCTTTTTAGAGACAGGAAAGACTAATAAGATCACTCACTATCATCGTCATGAAGATTGAGAAAATTAATCAGTTGATACAGTAGGGACTCTTCAACTGAAATAGTCTTATAACTAATTATAAAAACTGTGGTATTATGTCACACGAATTTGAGAATATTAATATTCTATTATTTTTAATAATAATTTCAAGATTGCTAATCATTGTCATTATTCAAAACGTACTTATAGTAGACAGCGTAGGAAGCATTCATTGTAAATAGTTATAAAGCAACCGATGGAAAGATATACCTTCAACAAAAGGTGTAATGGGTAGATTGGTTGGGTGTAAGCAGATACAGTTAATCTTTTCACCTCCAAGATCATATTCCACATCCTATCGCTTGTCTAGCTAAACTTTATTTAAATTCCACTTTTTCTTACTGGCAAATGAGTTCTGCTGACACTGGTGTGAAGACTCGGTAAGAGATTTATAAACATAATAATAATCAATATACAATGATCTATTAGAGAAAGAAATTTTTTTAAAAAATTTGTCTTGTGGGGAGGAGTTTTGTAACCTGAAATTTTTGTTAGTCTTTTTTTTTTTTTAATTATATTAAATCTTCCTATACTGTGTAAAATAGTTTGAACTTGTTCCACAGTTCTTTTTTTTTTTTTTTAAAGAATCACTAATGATCACTAATGACAGAGTTTGGGGCTGAAACTGAAGAGTATGTTTTTAAACTGCTTCCTCTTGAAAATATTACATTCAGAAATAACCTAAGTTGTTTTTTTTTTTTTTTGGTTGTTTGTTTTTACTATCAAGTTTGTGCCTTTCAGATTGATTTATAGCTTTAAAGGAGATGTATGAGAGGGAAGTTACTTTAGTTTGGCTTATTTAAGGAATTATTTTAAATCCCTAGCTATTTGCAACAGAGCCATTAACTTGCTCCTTTGTTAGGGAACAATAATTTAATGAGTAAGGATCACATTAACTTATGACAAAGGCAGGTGAGTCTCACAAAGGCCCACTGCAGCCCGGAAGACACACCTGCACAAACGGGGCATGATATCAGCATACGATGGCTAGTTAATCTTAATTTTATGTGTTTCAAATAAATATAAATGTAATATACTTTATGCAAAATAATTAAAATGAGAAATGAATACAATTTCTATATAGAAATCTCAGGTGTAAAAGGTGTGAGGTACTCCAGGAAATGCTATGCTTAGTCCCTCAGTGAGAAAATTGGCAGAGTGTTTTATTTATTTCCACTACCTAGGATAAAATTTGAATATTGTAGCTTCTTTTCAATTTACATGAACATTTCTTGCACATGACAGAAGGCAGAAGCACAGTAACCATTGTTTTAGGTTTGCTATTGCACTGCAGTCGTGTGGAGGCTGACTTTGACCTAGGATATTCTCACTCCAGTCTTTTTAATGCTGGAATTGTAGGCATCTACTACCATGCTCAATTGGAACCTTTCTCAAAATTTTCCATGATAGAGAAATTAAGGTTTACAATGAGCTTTAGGTCAGAATAAATAAAATGCCATGCTCTCTTCTTGTTTGTGGCAATATTTACTTTTAATTTCTTTGCATATTTATCAGTACAATTTCTGGTTTAGTTTCTAGTTTAATTCACGGACAAATGATAATCTAAAACTTAACCTATGTAGTTTGAGAAATTTCTTAATATTTGCCATATTCCTGGAATGTATATATGAACATCAAAGTTTGTTTTGTGGCATGATACTGGTCACTCTTGCATATCCTGCTAATTTCACCCACCAAGTGTTCCAGAATATAAAATAAAGGTGAAAATCAGAACCCCTAAGAGATCATAGCTATCCTCTGCTCCTCCAGTAATCCTTCCTAGAGAACAATATCTTAGGAGCAATCCCTATCCTGAATGAGTGCAAAATGATGACATATGTCACTCTATCTCAAAGCAATCAGGGCTCTCAGAGACTGAACCACCAACCAAAGAACATACATGGCTGGACCTAGGCCTCCCTGCTCATGTGTAGAAGGTGTGCAGCTTGATCTTCATATGGGTCCTGAACAACAGGGGCTGTCTCCAAAGCTGTTGCCTCTACATGGGATATGTTCTACTAGCTGGGCTGCCTTGTGTGACCTCAGTGGGAGAGGAAGCACCTAGCCTAGCAGAGACTTGAAGTGTCAGAATGGGGGGATCCTCAGGAGGATACCCAGCCCCTCAGAGGAGAAGGGAAAGGGGAAGGAGGAAGGGTTGTGGGTGGGGGTGATCAGGAGTGGGGCAGTGAGAGACATATAAAGTAAATAATTAAAAAATTAAATTAAATTAAAAAAACCCACAGGATTCAAAGAGTAAGGGATTACATTGTCTGACACAATATTGGTTAATTAATAAATATATCTTTATTCTTATGTATTCAGGCTGTACATATGATTGTATTAGTATCAATTCTATATTATATAATTATACATTTGTGTAGTAACACATTTTACATACACTATTTTAAAATTTTATTTAGTATAAAAATAAATGTGAAAAACATACTCTGCATTAACTTTCTAACTAATAAAGCATTTTACCCAATAAGTAAAATACAAGTAGAAGTCACTGTATGAAACTGGGACTGACTTCTTGCTAAAAAGTAACATAAATAAAGTAAATCACAATCAATTGTCCAGTCCAGTGAGGTATGAGATTAATATATGCTGAGCCCTCGCCAGTGTCTTTCATATTAGCAAGTGTTAGCACGTATTAAAGGCTGACTTTTGACTTAAGACAGGTGGTAGTGGCCTGGGTTAGCTTGCTTTTCAACAGAATTGTATCAGATTGTTCTTGAATAATCAAACCTCTTCGAATAGATCCTGTCCTCCAGAGTATCCTTCATCGTCCATTACAAATCTTTTAGTGCCTATTTTATTCACTTACTTATATTTCTCCCAGTAATTGACCAAATAAATTTCTCAAATGTGTTGGTAAAGCATTAATAAATATAAATGTACCACATGTAGTTGACTTTCCTGTTATGCTTTTGTCATAAACATATATGATTATACCATGAATGCAAAAGCTTTATCACCAGTAATGTACTTATATGAACGTACTAAAGCAAGTAAATAAATAATAACACTTACTGTTCAGGTCCTTATATATCTGAGTAGATTTTGGAACTTTCCCACTGACATTATCTAGGCTTGAAGGTAGCGTTGATGAGTACAAAGAGCTGATCAGTTTAAGGAGAAAATATCAACAAGTAGGGCATATAAGAAAGGCTCAAAAGATCAGATTCAGAAGGGTCAAAAAGTAGGAGTCACACTTCAAGGCAGGACACCTTACTTTAAACCTGAGTCCATTAAACATGAATCTATTGCTGGTCATAACATATGGAAGAGACAGGATTACTAAAATATCAATTATTTAAGTAAAAAGAGAGCCATATTTTTATATTTCCTTCTTTCTTTCTTTTTCTTTTTTTGGCCAGGAAAGTAGAGAAATTTGTTCGTTCGCTCGACATCTTCAGAAGTCTCCATCAAGCCAGTCATGTTGAAGAACGCTCTGCTGTGGTCTCTTCAGATAAGTCTCCTAGGAGTGAGTCTTGGCGGGAATGTTCTGATCTGGCCAATGGAAGGCAGTCACTGGCTAAACGTTAAGATCATAATAGACGAACTTCTAAGGAAAGAGCACAATGTGACAGTCCTTGTTGCATCAGGGGCGCTTTTCATCACGCCATCTGTCAGCCCGTCTCTGACATTCGAAATATATCCCGTGACCTTCGGCAAGGAAAAAATCGAAAGTGTGATCAAGGACTTTGTTTTGACATGGCTGGAAAACAGGCCCTCTCCTTCAACTATCTGGACTTTCTATAAGGAAATGGCCAAAGTCATTGAGGAGTTCCACTTGGTGTCCAGAGGGATCTGTGATGGCGTTCTCAAGAATGAAAAGCTGATGGCCAAGCTGCAGAAAGGAAAGTTTGAAGTACTGCTATCAGACCCAGTGTTTCCGTGTGGTGATATCGTAGCTTTAAAACTGGGAATTCCATTTATCTATTCCTTGCGGTTTTCTCCTGCCTCAACAGTGGAAAAGCACTGTGGAAAGGTCCCATTTCCTCCTTCCTACGTTCCTGCAATTTTGTCGGAACTTACAGACCAGATGTCCTTCACTGACCGAGTAAGAAACTTCATCTCCTACCGAATGCAGGACTACATGTTTGAAACTCTTTGGAAGCAATGGGATTCCTATTATAGTAAAGCTTTAGGTATGTAGCCATTTTTGTTTTATCATTTGAATATAACCAAAGCTTCTAGTAAATTCTTCTTTAATTGTGTAAATCTATAATTTGAAGTCTGCATAGTGGTACACTAGTTTTATCACATGCAAGAAGGAAAGTGTGTTTTTAAACAAGCATAGGCTGTAGAATTATCAGACCAGTTTGCTAATTTTAAGGGCTTAAGGTTTCGACCATTATATGAATAAAGACTTTGACAAATAAATTGGATTGATAGGTAAAACTAAATCTTGTTTAGAACTGACAGAAGAATAAAATTTCCCTAGAAATTTCAGTTTTGTGCCAATGTATCAGGGAGAAATGACATTTTATCGTAAGCCTTCTGTTATATAAACTAACATCTATATGATTTTCTTTATGTACATATAGTCTCCAACTGGTGCTTAATAAATGCTAACATATTTGGGGAGTACCTGCAGCAACTATTTATTCACAACATGCTATTGGTAGCATCACTTCCTCTATAGATAGTCTCAGAGTCAAGTAGCCTTTGCCTTTTTCTCTGATGCTTTCCTAACCAGATGTTTCCTAACATGCATCAAACACTGTCTTAGAAAGAAGATTACCACTGGAATGATGTAAGGCTGGGGACATTAAGCATAGATGTTGCACATGAAAAATAAATGTTTATGAAGTGAATTGGCTCTTAATTATGCAGGCAAAATACAGATTTCACCAGAAAACTTATAGGCAAAAAAATATCAGTTCTTCTGGAAAAGAATCATTGGAATGAAAATTGTGCCCAAGTTAGAAACCAAAACTAACATAACATGTTCTAGATTTCACATGTGATGTGCTATTCGTGTAGGTCATTGTGAGAGGTGGGATGTAAGAGAAAAATGTTAGTGATGCCAAAGTTGTTAATTCCATGAGTTTGAGTGTGTACATGCATGCATGTGTGCCTGTGTGTGTTGGCATATGTGCCCATGTGTGAAAGTACGTGCCTGTTCATGTCAGAGTCTAGAGGAAGATGTTGATCTTGATGCTCTGTCACCCTCTGTCTTATCCCTTTGCCACTGAACACTATCTTTGAGCAACCAGCTCTAGCAATACTCTTATTTGCAATGGTTTAGGGGTTACTGACATATGTGGTCATGTTCATAAATATTATCAAAGTGATGCTGGAATCTGAACTCAGGCCTTCATGCTTTTGCATCAAGTCAATATATATTTTAATAGTCTTTTGTACATTATACTAAGCATTTCAGTTTGGAATTGTTTAGAAGGACTTGTTTTGACAAAATTTATGTTTTACCAAAATGCCTGAATAGATGCAGAGACCAAGTACACAGTCTTAAATCTTTATTATTTCCTTCCTCCAAAAAAAAAAAAAAGGATGTATGAGAAGGGAATGTGTTGAGAAGGTGACTAAAACGAGGAAAAAAAATAATGTACAGAGACAATATATAATAACACTATTAAACAGCTTGTTGGCACACAGTAGGAGCCTAGAGTTGTGTACCCACAGAAAAGTAATATTGTCCCTTTTCATCCACATTTCATTTATCTCATTTCTAGTTGAAATATTTAAAGAAATAATAAAATTCATAAATGTGTAGTTACTTTACAAATTGAGAGACACTACATAATCCAATTTGTATTAGCTTATTAGGTACAGTTACTTAAGGTTGATAGACTCTGTGAAGACTGATAAAAGATGTAAGATTAAAAGAGTTTCAGTATTACTGGTTTCAGTAAGTTATAAGTGGCATGGTTAACTGAGGTAACTATTATAAAATGTATAAGATTTGGTAGTATGAATAATGTATTTCATTTTTATGCATGTGCTACTTTGTAGAAGATCTGTCAAGGACCAATACAAATGAGTTAAACAGAATAGTATTTCAGAGAGAAGGCAGTGGGTTAGAGATTGGAATACCATTCATATAAAAATAGTATTTGTTTTCTGACACTATCTTTTCCATGTTTCCTGATTTCATATCACATGTAGGTTGCTTTCTATTTTTCTGTTTTGTTATATACCATATTTCTGGATTTGCCAAGAAACAAATGATTTAAAATCAAGCAATGGGTTTATATGCTGTAAACATCTTTGAAGGTACCTAAAATACTTTCAAAATACGTAATGACAGGGATTCATTTTATAGGTGGTAGATGCTAAATATCAATATTTTATTCTGTTGTCCTGTTACAATGTACAGATGAAACTATTATCGGTGAGGATGATACAAACAAGGAATGAATCACACATTTGATGAGATATATGTCTTGTTGCTAAGTTCTGAAGTTTATTATCTCTTTTGGGACATCATATTTGAGTTTGTGTTTCAATCATTTTCATTAGTAATGAACATCGTTGCATCCAAGTGAAGAAGTGATAGTGTTTGCCAGTTAGTTCTTATATTACCTAGCAATGCTTATTAGCTAATAAATGAAAGTATTGAATGACTTCAAGTATCCCTTTGAAAATGATAAAATGAAGAGAGCAAGTCAATGGTTCACAAGAATTTCAGAAGGAAAACTAGAGGTTTCTTTGTAATCATACACTGAATTCTGAATTCTTTCACATATCTAATCTAAAATACTTGTAAATCAATACCTATTAATCAGAATATATATTCACAAATGACTTTTGGATGCAGGCAGAAGGTACTAAAGTTTGGTGAACATGTCTGAAAACTGGGGTGCCAATTTTAACTCTATTCTGTGCCAACAACAGGTATCAACTTGTCCTTCTTTGTTAACCTTCGTTCCATGGTTCATAAACTGAAGATTTATTTCAGCATGTATATGACAACTTAGTCCTTCTGCCTGTTAGAGAAAACAAGGATAAGTCTGATGTCTACATTGGGAAGCTATGAAGACTCAAGGAAGTGGGTCACATAGTGCATCTAAAATAAGTGCTTAAAGGGATGAAGAGAGGTGAAAAAAAAGTAGAGAGTTCTTGGATAAATGAAGCTCTAAAGTTGGTCAAAGCGCCATTATGTCTTCATACCTGTAGTAAACAAGGAATCTTAATATGGACAGCATCACATTTAATCCAAGAGAAGGATGTACCAGACATATCTCTGGGTTTATTGGATGATGTCATCTTTACACCATCACTCCTATTAATAAAAGTATTTTACAATCATAGTTCTCTAAATCCCTATACTACCTTTTATGCCTGCGAGATCATTTGTCACGTAACCTTTCCCAGGATGGAATTTCAGAATACAAAGACCATTGTTTTTGTTTTGTTTTTAAGTTAGTGCTAATGATAGAATCACACAATTCTAGACTCGAGGTAGGAGAGACTAATCTTTCTTAACAATTTGTTCCTGAGAAAATAATGAGGCTTTATATAAATGTTCTTAAATGTGATCTTGATACACGGCATTGTGTTGCTAACTGAATTACTGTGTTCTGACTCAGAATGTCTATATAAGTTCGTATCTTTTACCCAGACAAAGTAATCTGGTGATCTGAGGGACATGAACACTCTGCTTTAAAAGATCAGGTAAGAATTAAAAATACTAGCGTATTGGCATAAGTAACTCATTTTAGTGAATAGTAATGAAAATGATGCAGGCAGTAGCCTTGAATTTTCTTCCGAAGGATCATGTGCACTCATGATCTACTTTTAGCTCCTCTGCTCTAATTGAAGTTTTTGTAATGGCTTCAAATTCATTCCAGTCTCATGTTGTCACAGCTGGGAAAATAAATGTGCCAAATTTCCCAGATATTACTTTTCTGTGGAATAATGTAATGAAAACCACAGAGTAGGTCCTTAATCTCTGTTAATTGCTAGGAATTAGATCTCACCATGTCAAAATTACCCATTTTCCGCTGTTATGACTCTTTCATTATTGATCTGTATAGTATTCATAGCTAGCAATAATTAACTTATCCAGTTCCTAGGTGCTGTAGCAAAGGCTTCATATATATTCTGTCTTTTTCACATATCTTTGTAATTAATTTATTTTATGTTAGAGCAAAAATAATTATCATTATAAATGAAAGTATTAAGGTTTCAAAATATCAGGCAGGTCAATGTAAAGTCATACAATATTAGCTTGAAGAAATAGTATTCAAATTAAAGTCTCCTGTGCCTTCTTATGTTTAGCCTTTGTTTTAATTTGTTTTTGATAACTTTATATATAACATCTATAACATCCCCATTTCTTCCTTGTCCTTCAACTTCTGACTCACCCCTCCCTTCCCAAAGTCATGATCTCTTTGTCAGTTATCATTATTATATGCACATATATGTACTTAAGTATGTATAAAGTTGAGTTTGAGTTTATTTATCTTTGCTTATATGTGCATGTGTCTAGAGCTCAATACTTGGGATGTGCAAACCAAGACAGGTGATCCTCACCGAAGGAAACTAGTTCTCTCTCTCCTAGGAGCTGTTGCCTACATCTTCATCTGGGGCAAGGCCATGAAGAAATCTCCCTGTCTATACTGGCATGCCAGTTGATGTTGTCATTATTTGGTTCTTGTTTAGGCAACTGTATTGTTGAGATTTCATGGGCACACTTTTCCTGTTGTGTCTTGGGGACAATGTGTAGTAGCAGGTGTCCTCGAACCCTGCTCTGACAACCTATTCCTCCCTCTTCCCTGATTTTGACTGAGTCGTGGTGGTAGATTGCACTGCAGTTGTATCAGTTGAGGTTGGAATATCTCAACGTAGTAAACCCATGGCCAACATCAATCTAAATGGAAGAAAAAACCACCAAAACAGAACTCACTAAAACCAAGATAAATACAGGCCTGACCACTATCGTTTCTTCTTTTTAGTGTTGTGCTTGAAGCCCTAGCGAGATCAATAAAACAGAGGAAGGAAATTAAAAGAATACAAATAGGGGGGAAAAAAAGCCATGTTCTTCCTATTTGTAGATGATATAATAAATTAAGAGGTCCTAAAAATTCCATCAGAAAACATAAAAATGATCATCAATTTCAGTATTAAAAAATCAACTTACAAAAATAAGTAGCCTTACATAGCATATAGTGTACAGCATATACCTATATAGCAAGCATCCTGGGAAAGGAATCATGGGAAAGCTACAGTTCATAGTAGCTTCAAAAATATATCAACTAAACCCCAAACTTAACCTAGGAACGGAAATAACTCTTCAATGAAAACTTTGAATATCTAAAGAAAGTGATCAAGGAAGACACTAGAAAATGAAAAGACTCCTTATTATTCTTGTGGATTAGCAGAATTAATATTGTGTAACAGACCATGGTACCAAGAGCAAATTACTGATTGAATGCAATCCTAATCAAAATCCCCATGAAATTCTACTCAGAAATAGAGAGAAACAAAATTAAAATTTATATGAAATCACAAAAGACCATGAAGAACTAAAATAATTCTAAGTAAAAAGAATCCGACTATAGGTATTATTATACTAGACTTCAGAATTGTTTTTCTTCCAATTTATATTTAAATAGAAATCTATCAGTTATTTAACATAGTTTTATCTGAACATTCTTAGGTATCTCTTTCATTTTATTTTTTTAAATTTGTAATTCAGCCTTTTGCCTAGTCTTAATTTGCTACATGAAGTTTAATTGGCTGTGTTGTTACTATGTTATTCATTATTCCTTAAGGTATAGCTCTTTGTGGCTCTCTGATGTCTAAGGTTTGTTGTCTGGGAACTTTTCTGGCTCTAAGTTACTTCTGTGAACAGTTTCTAGCTGAAAATAAGAAAAAGCATCTACACATTTCAAGTATGGTTGATTAACTTAAAGCAGGTAATTTTTATTTTTATACTATTTTCTACAACATCATCAAACTGTATAATATTTTAAAAAGAAAATAACAAAATTTCATGACAATGAAGAATATAAAATCTATTATGTATTGTTATGAATTTTATGCTCTGACCACCACAAAACAAGCAGGAATCTAAAGGAATATCTTGTATATATTTAGGGTTATATACTATATATAATTATGTAATACAGTAATTACATATGTAAATTACCTAAGAAATTTAAAATAATAATAAACTATTTAACTAAATGTTATATTCCGATATTTATTTGAACCAGGTACTCATAGAGACTAAATAATTAATGTAAAATAAAATATTACAAATTAATTAATAGTTTTATCTAGCCAAGTACAACTTTCATTATTAAATCAGACAGATTTGATGTGCTTTTCTTTTGTCACTTATGGAAATTTAAGTTCATAAGTTAATACCTGTAAGAGTCCACAAATATAATGTACTTCCATGTTTTAAATATGCAGTATTGTTAAATATTTTGGTAGTATCTGAAATCAGGGAACAAAAAATGCTTAGATGCCCAAAGCAACACTCATGAAAATAAACTCTTTACCGCCCATGTATGATGTCTAAAAAAATCAAATGCCTGCTTCCACTGTTAATGAAAAGCAACATTTCTTCGCCACAGAATAATACAATTATTTTATTGTCCCCTGAGTCTTTGAAAATTGCCTGTTTTAAACTCCCAAATACTTTGGCGGCACTGCAGAAAACATTCCGTACGGCCAGCGACAGCAGATGCTTCAAACTTTCCTCTGGCTTCTTTGTTTCAAGGCTGAACTGGCTGCAAAAGCCGCACAGCTGTCTCCAAGTTGGAGGTGTCTCCTCAGAGACTAAGAAAATGACAATTCTGACAAACCTTTCCCAAGTTTCCCTTTCTCTCTGTTCCTGATCCCTTGGTTACGGAAGTAACTGATTCCGAATGTCCTGCTGGGCCCGTGAGGACAGTCCATTCTTTAACTTTGTGTTTTATCCTTTTAAACATCCTGTTTGTTCTCACGGCTTCATTTATAGTGCCTTGATGATTCTCACATCCCTTCGTTGTGTAATTGCTTTTGCTCACTTTAGAGACATTCAGAACCGCAGGTGGTGTCTCTAAACCCCATTCACCTGAGTCTAAAGCTAAAACGTTCATTTAATCAATGGATTTTTTTTTTAATTTCCTAACCCTGGGAAAATCTGTAAAACTATTAAGGCTATTACTCCACTGCTCTGAGGGAGGCAAGCTTCGTGGTAGGTCTTCAGAGAATCCAATCCAATCTTGGCTCTTCTGTCTTTCATTTACACCAAAGAAAAGTGAGACCTAGGTGGCCCAGACATTTCTCCAGCATCACAAAACCTTCAAAGGATATAAATGGTTGTGGTTGGGGCTTACTGTACTTCTGGATTTCTCCCGTTTAGTCCCCAAACAGATCGTGTAAAACAGACCCAATTTCAACAACCTTCGAGGGACTGTGTTCTGAATTGTTTTAAAAGATGCCATACAGAGGAAAATGATAATTGACTATAACAAGGAAGCAGGAAGAAAGATGAATCACTCAGAATTAAAAGGCCATCCTCAATAATGTGCATTAATGTACTCCAAAATCCAGTCCATCTAAAATTTCTAAAAGTAGTTGTTGGAGGAAATTTAACAATGTGTGGACGTTATTTTCAGTTTTCTTACTAAATATGAATGATAATGCTGGTTCAGCAGTGAGCCAAATAAATTTGAAAATATAATCCCAGTTGAACAACTTTCTATATTAGTTTTGGGATATGCAGCAAAACTGTAGTTCTGAATGAAAGGAAAGAGATAACATCTGATGTGCAATGTTGGAGGAGGGTCTAATAAGACAATGTCTACAGCAGTGCCTTATAATGAGTACACATATAATTTTACAAAGTGGATCTGGTGTCATAGAATATGTGGACACACCTTCCATAGCTTCTATTCATTACACTCGAACTAAGTTTCTTTTCTGCCCAAACAATAATCATGTTGATGCATATTAAATCTATAAGTTCCTTCTTATATAACAATGGGCCTATGAATGGGTGTAGTTAGACTATCATATTCAATATTATTTTACCTGAAATCTACCTAAATACATTGAATTTTTCTTTTTCACCTTAAAAGAGCCACAGTAGCCAGTCATTCACAGTGGATGTCACCATGACCAAGAAGGTTTTACAGCTGCTTATTTTTCACTTGGCTCTGGCTGAAATTGTTCTCAGCGGGAATGTGGTAATTTGGCCTACAGATGGTAGTCACTGGCTAAATATTAAGATTCTTCTTGAGGAGTTGGTTCAAAGAAATCACAGTGTGACTGTACTGGCTTCATCGGAAACTTTATTCATCAACTCCAGTCCTGATGCCTTTATAAGTTTTGAAGAGATTCCAGTTTCCTACACAAAAAGCAAGATAGATGAAATAATTGAGCATATGATAGCCCTGTGGCTGGACCACAGGCCAGCGCCTCTCACAATGTGGACTTTCTACAAAGAACTAGGAAATCTCCTTGCTACTTTCTACACAATCAATAAGCAAATCTGTGATGGTGTTCTAAACAATCCCACTCTAATGGCAAGACTTCAAAAAGGTGGCTTCGATGTGTTAATAGCTGACCCAGTAACAATGTGTGGAGAACTGGTGGCTCTGAAACTGGGAATTCCCTTTGTGTATACACTGCGCTTCTCGCCAGCCTTTACAGTGGAGAGGCATTGTGGGAAAATCCCCGCACCGGTCTCTTACGTACCTGCAGCCCTTTCAGAGCTCACTGACCAGATGTCTTTTGGTGAAAGGGTTAAGAATACCATTTCTTATTCTCTGCAAGACTATATATTTAAGTCCTACTGGGGAGAATGGAATTCATACTACAGCAGTGTTCTAGGTGAGTCTCAGCATTTCTTCCCATTGATGACCACAGATACCTTCATTCTTATTCAGCTAAGGTTATCTGTCCCACAGGAGGAGTCAGAATGAATTGAATATATTTGTTATATCCCTACACGTCTTTAGTTACTGTTTCTGTTTAAGAAAATTCTTCAAAAAATGTTTTGATGTTATTAATTTGTATTCAGTTATCATTCACCAGAAAGAAAATGTTATTTTAGTTAGTAGCTTTCCAATGTTTAAATAAACTTTCAAATACCAATAAAACCCACTTGACTAAGGTAAAATATGGAAGTAGCCATATGAACAAAATGGACAATATGGCGATAATACAAATACTTTCTTTATCCTCAGTCTTTTTCTGCGAAATTATATTGGAAAACATAAAAGGCTATCACTGGGAAACTCACGTGTACATCCTACTCTGCTGGTCGTTTTTGTCCTAGACATCCCGGGTTGGGGTGGGGGGCTCATCCTCCCTCAATGCGATGCTTCTGTATCTATTCAGTGTCTACAGCGTTCTAGCCTTAAAGCTTCCTTATGAGAGACAATCACGTAAAACAATGCTAACTGAGGAGACAGTTCTGGATGACGGTTTATATTGCTTCTCTTTCTGACTCTCGTGAGATTTACTTCCATATTTCTTTCCTTTCCTGCATGACTTGCCTCCAGCTCTGTTAGTACTCAGCGGGATTAATTAGTACACCGAACACTGGAGGCTGTTGGTGATATTTTCTTGCAGAAGTTAGGTGCAAAACATTTTCCTCTACCCAGTTTTTCATCCTTTTTGTCTCCTCTCTCTTTTTCATTTTCTTCCTTTCCTCTTCTTTACTTTGTGTCAAGGAATATTTACTGAATGTAAAATAGATGGCTAATAAATTTCATACAAAAAGTATAATGAGCGCTGCAGACAGAAATCACCCCTTAGAGTTTAATTCTAAATTAATAACACATCACATATATAATAATGTATATTTATGCAAAACACATATAATTATATACTTATATATGATATATATGCCTATATGTTAGCCTATGATATATGCTATATAGTAGTACAAGAAAACTGATGTTTTGGAGTGAAATTGAAATTGTACTTATTCAGAGAGGCCATGGGAGGTATCAAAATTAAGAGTAACATTTGAACAAGGTTCCAAGGATGCTGAAGGTTTTGCCTGTGTCAAAAGTGTTTCAGGCTTAAAAGGAATTACTGGCCACAGCATGCTATAAGTCCTGAAGCAATGAAATCCCTCTTGAGTTTAATTCTTCTTGTCACAGGTAAAATTATTTATGTTTTGCTCTTTTGTGTGTTGGAAGTCCTTTATCCAAATTTCCACAGGAATTTGTTTTGATCTCTTCGTAAAATTTCATAGAGGAAAAATATTCTACATGTCATGTACGTAAGGTAAAATATGAAGGCTAATTAAAATTTTCACATGATCTTTGGTGGTATGGTAACTACAAAATGGTGAGTAAAATGATTTGCTTTTCTATTTCATACAATGTAATTTAGGATTAATTTTGAAGGCACTTTAAATATGTTATGCCTTATAACTGTTTGGTTAACAGTTACATTAGCAGTTTTTTCATTTTTAAGTTACATGTAGGAGTTTTGGTGTATGGTTATATGGAAGTGTTTGTGTGTGTGTGTGTGTGTGTGTGTGTGTGTGTGTGTGTGCATGCATGTGTGTGTATGTGTGTGTGCGTGTGTGCATGTGTGTGTGTGTGTGTATCCATGAAGACTAGAGGGGTAGTATGGCCCTGGAGCTGGAGTTATAAGTAACTCTGAGCTACCTGGCATGTGTGCTGGTAACAGAACTTGGGTATTCTGAAGGAACATTATATTTAGTAATTCCTGAGCTATCTCTCAAGCTCCTCAAACACACATTTTGATTTAGATTTAACCATTGACTACATGGTTATTTCTCAGCCTCTGATACATGCTCTTTAACAGCTGTCATTCATTGCTCATGTTTGCATGACGCACTGCATATCATAGGTACTCAATGAGGTGACTGTGCACTTCACTTAATGTAGACATTTAAACAGTATGAGAGTGAAGGCTTTGGAAATTGTTAGTTTTGGGGTAGAGAGCCCCCAGAGATCAAAACGAGTTGTAGGAAACTTTCAAAGGACACAGACAGAGGTCACAAGGAAATTCACACAGTTACCCAAGAAGGTTAACCAAGGAGTTTTTATATTTTTGGGGGTAGTAAACTGGTAAGTTGTAATCTTCCTTGTTTAGAATAACTGCATGTTTTATTGACAAATAAAACATGGGGTTAGTTGTAACTAATTATAACTCTTTCACAAACTGTTATTATTCTGTGTTATATTGAGTTAAATTTAAAAGCAAAAATATGCAAAAAATAAGTAAGCCATAACAATCATATAATGCATGTGAATGTCTTTGTAAGTAAAAAATTCTCAACTTCTTATATTACAGGATAATGACCTAGACTTACAAATCCTACCATTTGAGAAGTTGTTTGTTAAATACTTAATTCCATTGTGTTCCCTATGTTACTAAACACCCCCCTTGTTTTTCCTCCCTCCCCACCCAGTATGCCATGGAGTACAGGTGGAGGCTGTAATTTAAGTTGGGGATCTGTCTCACCCTCTGCCATCTATGTCCTCAGGATTGAACTCATGTCCTTAAGCTGGGTGGCAAACACCTTTACCTACTGAGCCAGCTCACTTGCCCACTAAACATTTTTTGAACAGGAAATATTTTAAGTAGGAGTACATTGTCTGAAACTGGTGATGTGTAATGCTTTTTCCTTGGAATTATGTGTTTTTTATAGTGATAGGGATACCCAGGGTGAATAAACTAATAGTGAAAGAATCATTATTTTTATATTATTATTCTTATTATAAGAGATTTCATAAGGTGCTCATTTCCTACAGAGTTTTCATTATAATGTTATCCTTCTTTTTTTTTTTTATGGAAAAATTAGAGTAGAAAAGTTGGACTGTGGTTAAAGACTACCATACATACTTTTAAGGGGCAGAGGTGAGTATAAGGATACATTCGAGTGAATTCATCCAAAAGCCTATATTTTGTATTATCAGGATTGTATCTCTTATGGGTGGAAGGGCTAATCACCTTTATCCACCTAACAGGCAATGGAACGGGAATATCAGAAATATGACAATATCATTCCTATCCAGCAGCACATGTAATGATTGTTCTTCATTGTGTGTACCTTGCTCCCTGTGTTCCTGAGTGGCTGCTGTCTCATGTATTCAGTCAGGATGCTATCTCCTGTGTTTTGATGTAGCCAGAAGTCCTTCATCCCCAAAAGCAAGTTGCTTCCTGATGTCAGATTTTAACCTTACAAAGTGAGCTAACTAAACTGATTCACTTCCTTTATCTTTTAGGCAAATGAACTATGATTTATGAACAAAAACAGAAAACAAAAGCATAACTTTAATAAGGACAGGTTTTCACTTTTAGTAAGAAATCAAGGCATCTTTTCAATTTTATTATTAAAATATCTATCTCGTCCTTTAAGTCCTATCTTTAAATTTGTTGTGTATTGTCTTTCCATTTTCTGAGACCAGTAACTAGTTTAATCTAATAAACACCATAGATTAACAAGTTTGCCTGTTTATTATCTTAAAAATCCTTCTACAAATGAACAGGATCACAATAGGTGCTGAGTTTGCTTAGTCAGTAATGGGCTAGCTTAACGAGTAGGAGGGTTTGATACTGATCACCAGAGTTCACATGAAAATGCAAGGTTCAGTAGCAGAGGCTTCTAATACCAGAGCTCTGGAGGTAGAGACAATTGGATCCATGAGGCTAGCTAGGTCAGAGAAGCAGTTTAAATGTCTATTGGTCTAGTTTCATTAGTTTAAAGGTGACTATAAGGCCTATAGGTGCTATACATAGACAATAACTCACAGATTTCTCCCCATTTGTGTGCTTTTATAACTCTGGAAGTTAGTATTTGACTTGTTTCATATTTAAAATGCCACTTCAATTGAACAGATACTCAACCTCTGCAGAATAGGATGGGGAGCCACAGCAGTGGTGGTTCCTCAAAAAGGACCATGATGATTCTCTGTGCTGAGCACAGCTCTTGTGACAATGTCCTGGAGGATAACCACCTGGACTGTTGTCTCAACCTAAAACTTCTTCTCAAGGAGCTTGAATAGAGTGGGCAGGGCTCACAGTTCTGACATCAGAGTATCTTCCCAGATCACAGCACATCAAGTAATCTACAGTGAACTTTGAAAGAATCTATGTGTCCCATGAGAACGAGGTCACTGAGAATTCACTAGATGAGATGACAGTCTACAATCTAGATCTACTTGTGAATGCAATAGCAATCCTGCCACTTTACAAGCAGCATGACAAATGAGACATTTCATTTTTCTAGATACTGGAAAGTATGAAGTTCTCATCAGACTGCTTTGTGATAACTTGAAATAGAATAGATGTTGTCAAAACACACAAAAAAGCTACAAATGAATCCCAATCTAGTAGAAAATGCTTTTTTATCACAATATAATTTAATTCTTAAAGGCCAACTTGGTATATCATAGTTATTAATTTGTATGTGGTAAACTATTCCTTAAACATCTGGATAAATTCAATTTAGTATAGTTTATTCCTGTTAAATTTTATTTCATTTTTTTTGTGATTAACACATTAATTATTTCCCCTGTTCCATTTTTCCTTAAATCTCTTCCATATATGCTCTCCTATTATCCTTGAAATTAATGGCCTTTTTTTTCATTTTGCACACACATACACACACACATACACACACAAGCACACACACACATACACACATACATATACACACATACACACACACATATATATATTACATAAATACAATCTGCTTAATTTGTATAATGCTACTTGAATATATGTTTTCAGGGCTGAATTCTTGGTCAAGGATAACTCTTTGGTGTGCTCCTCTCTGAGAAAGACTTTTTCCTCCTCTGCTGGGGGCCAGCCCCAGGGTGTGGATCTTCTTTCTTGTCTGTACTTCTTGAGGCAGCAGAGGGGAAGAGCGTTGGTGGAGGGTAAGACTTGGTTTTACGAGATTCCGGGGTAAGACTATGTCTTACATGATATTTAGGGTTGCTGTATAATAGAAAGTTTACTTACCTAAGTCTAAGTTAAGTTACTATGCTACTGTAGCTGACCTGCCTTCTGTGATCCTCTGAGGCCAAAAACTGCTGTTTCTTTGCTCTTCCTCCAACAGCAAAGGATTAAGCCTTTGTACTATCTCAGCAGGCATTGCATGGCTCTAACTTTCTACCTGCTAGTGAGAAGTTGCAGGAAGCAAAAGACACACTTAGAGAACTGGTTATACTGTTTTTTACTAAATTGTAAAAAGTTTCCTATGAAAGCTGTCTAAGGGGCAAAGCAGAAAGATCCTAAGTGGGGAAAGTGAAAAAATTCTTCTAAATTTCTACTCTAAGTGGGGAAAGGCAAAAAATTCTTCTCTATCCTCTTTGTCTTCAGTACTTATACATCTTTCAGATTACATGATCACATGGTACAAAGTTCATCACAAGTTCACACAAAAAAATCAAATCATAAATTGAAATGGAAGCTTACAACAGCATATGTTTACATGCATAACCATTAGAAGTAATTATCTTGCTAAACATCCATCACCTGTCTTGCTGGGAGCCATCCCTGGCTTGGGGGGAGGAGAAGGTGATCTTCTTTCTTCTCCTCCAGTCAGTTCTTCTTGAGGCAGCTGAGGAGGATAGGAATTGGAAGAGCGTCGGAGGGGCTTAGACTTGGTCTTACGAGATTCAGGGTAAGACTTTGGTCTTATGATATATTTAGGGTTGCTGATTAATAAAATCTTACTTGTCTACATTACTAAAGTTTATTTACTAGGCTACTGTAGCTGACCTGTTATCTGTTTGATCCTCTGAGGCCAGAAAATGCACTTTCTGGCCACTAGCACTTCAGCCCAGGACAGCAGAGGATTAGGTAAATGGCCTTTGTACTCTTTCTGCAGGCCCTGCCAGGCTCTAATAGCAGGGAATTTTCCTAAAATATGTCCACCACAGCCTTGCTAAATGAGTTACACTTGTCACAGATTGTAATCTGAGGCAAGCATGTCAGGATGATCACCTGCTAATTATTAGGTTGTCCCCTTATGGCTCCCGACACTGTCTCAGCTCCACAGGTTCACTGGAGGTTTAAAACCATAACTAAGTTATTAGTGAAGTTTTATATAGATAATCCCAGGCAGTATTTCATCTTTTGTCCTAGTACCTATAATTAATCGCTAGCTCCCTTTTTCTGACCTTTGGTTAATTGTTTTACAACTTCTTGGAATGTTCTCTGAGTAGGAGAAAGTCTGATTACTAAGAGCAATTAACTGGTGTCACTTGGGAGACTGTCAGAGTTTTCATTGCAGTTTTGACTATCAGTAAAGGACCTAATAACAGTCCCACTATAAAAGAGCTTAATAATCACTGATATAATTATAGGAATTTTTATAGGATCATCATTAAGACTTAAGAAGTCATCTATTTATCTATATAGTATCACTACAAGACAGTACATCTTGGATATGCAGAGATCTGCTCCAAAGGGTGTGCTATTACTTAGTGATTGTTATATATGTTTATTAATAATAGGAAAAGCATATTAACAGCGGAAATCTTTCCTAAAATGAATCCTTTACAGTCTTACTTAGTAAGAATGTACCTGTCGCATATTTTATAATAATCCAAAGCAGGCCATTTCAGGATGATCACCTGCTAGTTATTAGTTTGTCCCGTTATGGCTCCTGACACCCCACTTTTAGTATGACCTACGATTGTTTAAGGATGAGGCCTCCAGGTCTTTCCATTGCCTACTTTGGTATGTCTGTTGTCATTATCCTTGTTCAACTCATGTTTGACCACTCAATTGGTGAGACTTACGGTGCAGCTTCTAACATGGCTAGTAGACACAATTCACAGCAAACTCTCTGATCCTCACACATTTACAATCATTCTTCCCCCCAAAACAGTACTTCAAAAGTATACATTAAGAAATTATTTGCCAGTAAGTGTAAATATTTGTTCAATTTACATAGACTTCATATTTATAATTCTAAATCACTGCTTTGGGTCTGTGTGGGTAATACGTGTGCATGTGAGGTTATGTGTTATTGCATGTGGAGGCTAGTGGGTATCGACTGTCCTCTTGTATTGCTATTGCCTTACTTATTAAGAGAGGGTCCACTGAGCTTAGATCCCACCAGTTTGGCAAATCTGGTTAGCAAATGAATTCCAGATGTTCATTTCTCTTTAAATCCCTCAAACTGAGGTTATAGCCATGTAACCACTGCCAGCTTTTTATTAAATTCTCAGAATAAAATCTCAAGGCCTCTTGATGTAGGACAAACATGTTACTAATGATGTCAACTCCTAGATATATATATATGGTTGCTTTGACATAAAATTTAATAACTATTGTAAATAATAGTTTGTTAAATCTAAAATCTGTGAATATAAAATTCATCTACTGAACTTGTCTAAATTCTGGAAGAAGCTCACATAATGAAAACTAAGTAAGGGATATAAACTTTTTAGTGGGTGAGATTTGAGATGCACTGCTTGGAAACTGAAGCTCAGTATCCTCAGGCAGTGAACCTAACTATGTCATTAGGTTGTGTGACTTCGTACATGTGTCAAAACTACTAAACAACGACCTTTAGGAATGATGTATACACTGCCTGCACAAGATTAACAGGTTTACTTACAAAGATTCTCATTGAATGCTTCTTTTCTCACCTGAATCACATGTTTTTCTGTGTATAATTGCCTAATATTAGTATCTTAACATAATCATCTTCTCTAAATAGTTATTGAAAGTATTGTTTAATATTTTTCTTTTTCCAGTATTTTTCTTAATGGTAAGTGTATTGGTTATCCTTACATTTGTATCTCACATCCAAAAGTGTATTGTACTCAGAGAATTTATCAGGGTTCCCGAATGATAAAATAATGATGAATCATTTACATGGTGGGAATCCTCCAACATAACTCTTAAACCAGTTATGACACAGTGTATAAGAGAAATTTGTGCCTAGCAAGAGACTGAAGAGCAATGAACAGTGGCAAATAGTTTACAGGATAGAGACAATCTATCATCTGCCTTTACTAAAGAGAAGAAATTATAGAATCCATCAATCATTGCAGCTACACTTAAAGTTTTATTGTTTATTTTTAGGCAGTGGTAATAGTTGTGCATTAGCCTCTTTCACTGTCTTTGAATCCTCTAGTTTTCAGTCTCCTCCTCTTTTAATATAGAGTCATGATAAGCATCTTAGGAGGTCTACGTATTATTCCAATGGCTTATGAGGAAATGCATGATACTTTTTTACTTGGCAAATATGAGTAATAATTTCCATCAATCAATATTATGTATACTCTCTAGGAAGACCCACCACACTGTGCGAGACTATGGGGAAAGCTGAGATTTGGCTAATGAGAACATATTGGGATTTTGAATTTCCTCGTCCATATTTACCAAATTTTGAGTTTGTGGGAGGACTGCACTGCAAACCTGCCAAGCCTTTGCCTAAGGTAGGTTTATGACAGAGATGATCTAAGTTATTTCATGATACAATAACTGATTTTCCTTCAAGGTTAATATCTTTAATAACAAAGATGTATTGCTGAGTAACTCCACTCTACTAAGAGAATTTCTGCTCTCACTATACTTACTTTTTTATTAACTATAGTGGCTCATTTGGACTTGAGAATTTAAACTTAAGAGTGGATCTGAGGAGAAGGGAGCTAGGTGGGGGAAATCGGGAGAAGTGGAGGGAAAAGAGATTAACTGTGGTCAGGATGTATTTTATGTGTGAAGAATCTATTTTAATAAAAAAAATAAAAAAGAAACTAACAACAAAAATGGAATAAAAGGTATATTAAAAATGTTTTTCTGTGGTGTGGATTCTTCAGTGGGGGTAGAAAAATAGGACCATGGATCACCAGGGGAGTGCTGAAGTCTTCCTTATGTACCTGACAGAGCTGTGGACAGAGACACCTTCCCTAACTGTTTGATAAAGAAAGATGCCTTCATGAGAATTTCTGATGAATTGTTGAGTATTTGATGAGTAAGAGAAAGCACATATTGAGAGCCTTCAGGATCAGGCAGATCTCTCAGACTTTAGTGTGTGGGTTAATAGACATAGTGGTGACCTGTACTTTCATAGTAACAATTGGTATGAAACCGCTATCAGGAACCGATAATGAAAATGACTTTAAGTTTTGGCATAATATCATTAAGGACATAAAGAGATATTTTAGATGAATTTTGTTAGTAAACATTGGTTTAATCAACACAAAGCCTTTGACGCAGACTGAGACTCATCTACATCAAGTAAAAATTAATGAGTAGACAGATTCAAATATTATAATAGTTCCATGATAATTTTATTAGGGTTACTTGTGTGTAACAGGGGAGATAATAATTCTAAAGGCCTGGCTTACTGGCTTCACTAATGTTCATCAAAGTCAATAATCATTTTATTTTCTTTCAGTTATATTTTGTGAATAACATGTTCACTTGCAAATAGAAGTGATGCCCCAATTTTCTGCTCCCTTCTATATTGATTTGGTGTCACATCCGTTCTCAAATACACCTTATACATTTGTTTTCTCAGGAAACATATTTCCTCATACAGTTACTATCTGGTTTCACATGTCATGGGACAGAGAAATATGAAAATTTCCTTCACCCTTATTTGCATATTTTCTAACCTTGAATTGTATGTGAAGTAAATGATTTTACACATTTTCAACAGAATGTCATCTTTGCAGGAAATGGAAGAATTTGTCCAGACTTCAGGGGAACATGGTATTGTGGTGTTTTCTCTGGGGTCGATGGTCAAAAACCTGACAGATGAAAAAGCCAATCTCATTGCCTCAGCACTTGCCCAGCTTCCACAGAAGGTCAGTAAAACCCTTGATCCTCGTGACCAGAGCAGCTTCAGACAGGCAGTGGAGAGACTAGAAGTAGTATTTGCAGATAGAAGCTGAAACCTGTCAGTTACTGAGCACAATTAATGATGGTTTTCAAGAGTTATTTGCTATTTTTTGACATATTTGTTCATTTGCCTTATTATCCAGTTACTATAAAAAATAGACTTCTACAATCTATTTATAGGATAGAATAGAAAACATTAGGCCACTTCTAAAATCATTTGGCCTGGATTGACTGACATTTAATTTCTGAAATATAGTTTAACAGCATGCCTTTAAGAAGAAAGACACAATACATCCTTTCAAAAAAATCATACTAAAAGCTGTACTCTAACTTTCTGAATCTCATTAAGACTATATGAAAATATAGGTGTTTTTGAAGTAGAAGCCCCAGAGTCTACTATTCTTTCTAAACTGAATATTTTACAGTTGTATAAACAAAATTTGAATGTTATTTTAAAATAGAATGTATTTTATAATTTATGATACTCAGTTAACCTTAATGTTTATCGTTGATATTCTATAATTTAACTCTCTATGTATTCCTATTCATGAACTAATTTAGTGCCAGTCATGTTTTGGTTAGTTTTCATATAATTGTATAAAGGTAATACATTAATAGGCATCTTAAAAATTGTGGCTTTTTATACCTACATTTTTCTCTTTCAGTCTTTCTCATTTAGAAATTAAAAACTTGTCTCATTACTCTAAAAATAGTTTTTAAAAAGTGATTTATAAGCAAGCCCTATATAGTTCTCCCTCAAAACAAAAACAAACAAACAAAAAAACAAAACCCAAAACAAAAAAATCAAAATATCCCTATATGTACTCTAGTTTTTTCTTAATGGGTTTTCAGTAATAAATATCAAAGTACTAATCTATATTTATTAGACCAATAGCAAAAGGCCTTAGGAATGGCTAGTTGTGGACAGTCCTACTCTGTAACTCTGTATTTGCAAATTCCCATATCTGTAACCCTTTTCTCAAATACAACCTTGAGTATATATACTGCTTTTTCTCAGTAACTTGCTACCTCAGGATACCTTCACAATGTGTGCTTTACCTGTAAAATCAAAGCATTGTGTTCCACAGGTTTTGTGGCGATACAAAGGAAAGATACCCGCCACATTAGGATCCAATACGAAACTGTTTGATTGGATTCCTCAGAATGATCTTCTTGGTAAGATTCTGGGGCCAGAAAAATCTATGTAGTTAGGGGTCCCTGGGCTTAGTTCAATGGATTACTGTGAATATCTGGATCTGTATTGGACAATAGTTGATAGAACCTCTCAGGGAACAGCCATACCAGGCTCCTGTCAGCAAGCACTTCTTGGCATCAGCAATAGAGTCAGGGTTTGGTGTCTACAGATGGGATGGATCTCTAGGTGGTGCAGTCTCTGTATAGTGTTTCCTTCAGTCTCTGTTCCATTCATTGTCTGTGTCTTTCCTTTGGAAAGAAATAATCCTGGTTTAAAATTTTTGAGATAGGTAGGTGGTCCCATCCCTCAACTGGGAGCTACGCAGAAACTACTAGAGGTGGTTTCTGCAGGTTCCATCTCCCCTTGGTTGGGTATTTTGGCTAAAGTCATCCCGTTGGGTCCTGGGAGCCTCTTGCTTTACTGGTGTCAAGGACGTTCTAGTGGCTGCCCCCTGTTCCCCATCTCCGACTGCTACATAACATAAGAGAAGTACAGAGGTTCAGGAAAATTGAATAGAAACACTGATGGTTTTCAATCATTACTCACACAACCCAAGCTGGAGAACACCCTCTGGCACACAACAACACTCATACACTCCTTACTAAGTAAAGGAAAAATTGTTGCTTAATAATGAAAACAGTCAAATAAAGCTCAAAAGATTAACATTACAATGTATATTTACAAAAAAAAAATCAAATTCTAAGTGATGTAATGCTTATCCTAAATGAAGATTCAACTTGACTTCACTTTCTTATTTTTAAAATAAATGTTGCATGACCCATAAGTATTCTGTAATAAGAAAAGGAATTAAAGTGATTATTTTGTGCAATAAGTTGTTTGTCAACAGTTGCAAGATTTATTTCACAAAATACAAATATAAAAGGGTTTTAGTTCATTTTGTTGTTGTTTTGATGAGTGATGCTAAGAAATTGCTTATGTTTTCTATATTACTTCAAGTTTTGCTTTTGTGTTAGTACTGGGTATTGAATCTAGGACATTTTGTATGCAAAGCAAATACTCCACCACTGAGTTCCAGCACATTTCTTCACTTCCAGGTTTCCAAGAAAGAAATAATTGAATTGTACACATCCATGGTTGTCCTGTGCACAAAAAGACATCTTAAGGTTCTTCATCAGATGTTAGACATCTCTACCTCAGTATTTCCTTCCTAGACAGTGAAAAAGAGTTCATTTCCCCCTTCTGGGAGTATAATTTCCTAGAGTAGCAATGTCTCATGCTCAACATTTATAGAAAATGTTACCTTCGTTGATGACTTGTACTGTAACTCTTTATCCCTTCTACCTCTGAAATGCTGCCAATTAATTAGCATGAAATTTATATTCACTCTTTTATCCTCAAAATAGGACATCCCAAAACCAGAGCTTTTATCACCCATGGTGGAACAAATGGAATCTATGAGGCCATTTACCACGGGGTCCCTATGGTGGGAGTTCCTATGTTCGCTGATCAACCTGACAACATTGCTCACATGAAGGCCAAAGGAGCAGCTGTAGAGGTGAACATGAACACAATGACAAGTGCAGATCTGCTCAATGCTGTGAGGACAGTCATCAATGAGCCATCGTAAGTACTGAATCTTGTACAGCCATGGCTGACATGGTTAGGTTGTCCATCTTTCTGGAATATTCCAAAACTCCATACTTTTCAACTTGGTTTACTACAAGTAACAAGAGACTGATGTAAATATTGTTTGTTTCATTTTCAATTAATGAAGCTATTTCCAAAAATTGAAAATAAATTGGATGTAAATATTAAGTAAATATATTCCCCAATTATAATATCAACATATATGTTCTTGGATATAATCATGCATAATCAACTATTAACACTGTATTACCATATATTAATGTGATAAGTTACTTCTAAGTATTTTTATTGCCTGAACATTATAAAAATCTTAATTTAGGACCTGCTTTATGCATTAGGAATATCAGTAATTCTTAGTATGAGCTTTCATTTTCCATAAATATTGATCTTGAAATCTATTCAACTAAACTAAGGTATAAATTGCTGATAATGTGATTCATTTTATTAAATGTAGGAAACTCTATGATTGTTTACAGGTCAACTGCCTAGAATGTTTATTAGATTATTTTAGATTTTGAAAGCATTTATGCAAAAAAATAGAATTGCAACTACAGTTAGAAACTTCCCCATGCACTAAAATGCATGTCATTTAAAACAACTTCCCATGAGCTCCAAGCCTACTACTACTACTGATATTACCTGAAATCACAAATATGTGATATTTTCATTACAGTTTCAGATTTCATAAAACCTTTAAGAAGTATCAAAGATTATATATTAATATGTAAATGATAGTGATTTTAATTGTTTAGAATATTTTAGCAGTCATTCTTCTTTGCTACATATGATACAACATGCTATGTGAATATGGTTATTAACTCTGCTGTCTTACTTATATTTTGAAATTCTATTGGTATTCATAAAAATGTTTTTAATTGAGATTATGCAAACTTTAGCTTTAAATTTTCTATTGAAAATCTTAACCAAGAGTTTGATTTATAAATAAAAACCTATTTGCTAAAATTCATTAGAAGGAACATGTAAACTATTATTTTTAAGGGACTACAGCTCAATCCAATTGGAAAAGAATAGTTAGTTTAATTTGTATTAAACTTTTTTCATTTATTATATTTTATGAATTTATTTTCTTTTAGTTTATCAAACCCATCTCCTACTCCTCCCCCAACTCTTCTCAGATTTACTTCTTCCAACTTCATATCTAATTTTTAAAAATAAACCAGAGTCTGATTTGTGCTGCCCATAGCACATAGGTTTAGATTTATCCACTAGAGCAGCATTAACACACCAAGACCAAAACTTTAAAGAAAACTGACTCTCCCTTCTCTATCAGCCAGCACCTGCCCACAGTTCCTCCACTATCACACACAAAGAAGGACACACATGAATAAGCCCACACTGTGGCTCTTTAACACCCAAGTGAGTGTTAATCACTTTCTCCTAATTTTACAGATCTCTTAGAAGCAACAGGACACCTCTTCACAAACCACATTACTCCTATCATCTCTATGAACATAGTCTGGATAGAGTCCAAACTTTACCTTATGACCAAGTCAAAGTTAAATGTATTGATTCTCCTTACTTACTACAAAACTCCAAGAGAAAGCATACTTTTCCTTCTAAATACCTAGCTCTCTACTTGATGTTATCTGCTCTTGTTTTGCCTTGTTCTGGTTGTTTTATTTTGAGATAGTGTCTCACTATATAACCTTGGCTGGCCTGTTGGGCCCTGGATGCTGTTTGAGAAAAATGGTTAAAACTGTTAGGTCTGTAGCAAATGCTCTTATAATAATGGATTGACTAATTAAACATGTGTCACATACTTACCAGACAAATGAATGTTTGTGTATTTTTTTAAGTTATAAAGAGAATGCTGTGAGACTATCAAGAATCCACCACGATCAGCCAGTGAAGCCCCTGGACCGAGCTGTCTTCTGGATTGAGTTTGTCATGCGTCACAAAGGAGCCAAGCATCTTCGTGTGGCAGCCCATGACCTCAGCTGGTTTCAGTACCACTCTCTGGATGTGATAGGGTTCCTGCTTGCCTGTATGGCATCTGCTATATTATTGGTTGCAAAATGTTGTTTGTTTGTATTTCAAAAGATTGGTAAGACAGGAAAGAAGAAAAAAAGAGACTAGATGAACGAAAAGACACCTCAGGTCTCTGGGTTTGGTGAAATATCAAGTGAGTAGCAATAGTCCTTAGAAGCCCAGGGAGCTGCCAATCAACTACCTTCATCCCATTTTCAAACATTCCACTCCTGTCTTAGCCTGCAGGTAAATTGTAGGATGCAACAGAATCACACTTTCCTGAAGGCATCTCATTTTTCCTTTGCTATTTTAATGATGGTCCTAGAATTTTCTTATCTTCTGGCACCACGGGGGGGGGGGGGAGGCAGCGGGGGACACTACTAATTTAAATATATTCTTTTCAGAATGTCATTTAAATATAAACAAGATAATAACTGATAGCATTCTGAATCTTTGAGAAGGCACACAAGGTATACCGAGTTTTATTTAAAGATCACACGAGGGTCACTTAGACAGGTGCTCCTGGAGCACACAAAGAGCTCTGACCACAGGGATTAGTATTCATCATTTTCTTTTTAAGTAAAAGCCAGCTGTTGTGTTTCTCTGATGTAACAGGCATTAGAGAATCAGTTCAGAATTGTGACACCATATTATAGTAGGAAAAACATAAAAATTGGTAATATGTTTAAATTATGGTGGTCTATTTTCCTGGTTTTCCCTAAAATATAAATCTATAATCTATAATCAATAATATATGATATATAATAATCCCTAAAATATATATCTGTATGCTCGATCTCCAGTCAAAGGTTTTAGATACTTTTTCTTAGAAATGAAGGCATGAAAACTATGCTGGCATTTTTTTCTCAGATAACCATTACTAACAATATTTGAAAGTTATTTCTTGAAAAAAAAGCAGTTAATGAAATATTGTAGTAATTTCCTAAATTTTAACTGACTGTTCTTTGGGTCTGTGTTAATCCATTATACTTAAAAGTGTATAGTTCTTACTGTATAATCACTATTTATAATAAAATGTTTCATTTTCTGCTAAAATAAATACTTATATTGAGATCACTGTGCTATTTTCCAGTCTCTATTTTCTATACATTTAAATTCATCATTTTACTTGTAACAACAAGTATATATTAGTTTACCAGATTTTCTGATAATACGACAATAGTTGCCTAAATTAAAGAACAGGTCACTCATCTTGATGTAGGGGAGGCCTGAAGTGATAGAATCGATGTCATAAAGGTTAACTAACTAATTTGCTTAAAAGTAATTAAATATCATTAAGAATTTAGCTAAAGGAGCATCCAAAATACCTAAAAATAAGTGGTGTGCTAAGCAAGACAGATGGAGACCTGCAAAATTTAGCATGCTAGTAGGCTAAGGCTTGTTCTCAGGATTAGGCTAATTAGATTCCATTCCCATAACAATGGAGACAACTCTGATTTACAACCAGCAATTAGGTCCATTCTCATTCCAAGAGGAGACCATCCCTCCAAGGGGCAGCTCAATTAACAGGGCAGTGTGAGGATCACCATTAAGTCCTGGTCTGTCCTCTAGTCTTCAGTGCTCTTATTAGGAAAATCAGTTCTGCCAAGTGAGCAACTGAGCATGGGTCAAAGGAACAACTCTGGTGGACGATGTAAGAAATAACTATATAATATTCTTGTATATGTACGTAACTAATGATCACATAGGTTTCTATAATATTGTGAACACTAAAAGCATTTGGGAGATTTTTAACTTTATCACAAAATCACTAGTATTGATTTTATCTTTATGTTTTGAACAAGGCGTTTTGTGTTGGCTGCATGATTATCTCCCCTTCCTTTTATTTATGTTTCCAGCTGAGATCAAAGTATGGTAATCATACATTGAGAAGCAGTGGACTAGCCATGCCAGCAGTGTGAGAAGCTGGGGTTGAACACCTCCCAGCCTAAGAACCCCTTTTGTTCTATGATACTTCTGCCACTCAATATCCTTCTCACTCAACTTTTCTTCCTCTTCTGCTCTTTTCTTCTGCTTCTCCCTTGCCTGAGTGTTATCAAAAGTCAAGTGAAGCTGCAGAAAATCCTCAGCGATATAAGCCACATTCATCAGTGTAACTCGTTTTATGTGTAGATTACAACAAACAGCTGGGAAATGACTTCTACAGCTGTGGTAGTTTGAGTAGGTTTGATTCCCATAGACTCATGTGTTTGAATGATTGACCGACAGAGAATGGCACTATTAGGAGTTACGGCCTTGTTGGATGGGGTGTGTCACTGTGGGGGTGGGCTTGAAGTCTTCTAGCTTTAAGCTCTGTCTAGAGTGGAATTCCAGTGTGTTCCTGGTACCTTTGGATCAAAATGAAGAACTCTCAGCACCTGCTCCAATATTATGCTGCTTGCATGCCTCTATGCTTCTCTCCATGATGATAATTGATTAAACATCAGATACTGAACTCCAGCCTCAATGAAATGTTTTCCTTTATAAGAGTTGCCTTGATCATGGTGTCTTTTCACAGCAATAAAACCCAAACTAAGGCAATAAAAGACATTTGTGAAATTATGCATATGAAGAAATGCAGGCTTCATGAAACAGAGGTTGCGCTATATCAGCAAAGTTATTGCTACATAACTCTTATCACATAGCATTTAGAAGTGTACAAGAGGAGGGGGAGCTACAAAGTACATTGTTCATAAGTTCTCTTAGTCTCTTCAGAGCAAAGAGCTCATTAGTTAGTTAATGTTCTCTAAAATCTATCAACTCTAAATCAGTGTGTTAACACAATATGTCTTTTATGATTTCACATAACTTTCTCTTAGCATGGTTGTTGAAGGGCAGGAATATGTTCAGTCAGGTGGATGATAGATATAAATTGTGTCTATTCTCAACCTGTTTTTAAAATTGAGTTAGTTGTACAACTGCAAGAGAATATGGGCTTTCCTTATTAAATTAAAAATTACTAGCTCAAAGTGATAACAGATAGTTTCCAATTGAAGTGAATCATAGCAGTATCACTGCCCTATTTAAAATATGACCTCTAAATTACCTGATTATAGACTAATCATTAAAACATTTTTTGAAGGAAATAAAGAAGCATACTTTTTAGAAGTCTCAGTCTTGCTCTAAATCCTTTGGAGTTTAGGTCTGTATATACAAAGGATAATAAAAAGATACCATAACTTTGGCTTTAAATGTAAAGGTATTATTATATCCTTTAAGATAGCACTTCAAATACCTAAGGTATGGTGTGATTTCCTGCATGGCCATGGAAGGGACAGCATGACATGGTTTCTCACCCCTGGAGCAGAGACAGAAGGACATGGGTTTCCATGAGTGCTGATGGTTGCTTGGGTATGGGGCTTGTTTCTAATAATGTTCATATATTCATGTTCCTCCTTTGTGGAATGCTTTCCCTGTTAATGTTAATGACTGTATGATAATTAAAAACAGGATGAGTCTGAGAGGCAAGACGATAGACCTCAGCAAAAAGGCAAACACTGTGCCCTAAGGACAGCCCTTAAGGCTGTGATAACGAACTCTAAAAACATGAGTTCAAGAATATATAATTTCTCCATTATGCAAATTATAGTGATACAATATGAATTCTTTGAGTGGCTTCAAAGACCAAAAGAACAGACAGCTGCACTAATGAGCCAGCCTGTCAGAAAGATATTAAGGAAAGAAATAAAGAGATTTAGGGAATGATGATCTCAGCACAAGACCCTATCCAGCTACATTTACTGTTTGTGCTTACACAGGCAGGTAGATACCTGAGTTCAAATTCATCCTAGAACAGAGTGAATTTAAGTTCAGGCATGATGGGAATGGTAATCTCAGGATGGGACCACATCTAGCTAAACTTATTATTTGTGCTTACAAAATCAGGTAGGTCTCTGAGATTATTTGTGAGGTTAAAAAAATGTACTTGTGGTTTCAGAATCTAGGGACTAAGGTCATAAAATGCTGATTTGTAGAATGATCAACTGGGAACCTAGATATGTAAATGAAAGACTGGACTTTGATCTGCAAGAGCTGAACTATCTATTCTCACTAGAGAACCAGCTAAAGCAGAACACAGAGGTTGTAGCCATGATTGACTTCCAGTCATTCTTCGCTACTCCCAAACATCTGTTCCTAGGAATGGATCCTCAAGCCAAGGGTGTTCTTACCAAAACCTTAAACACGCAACATAAAATAATGTGCCCTTAACAATGCAACCCTTTGCTATAAATTTATCACTATGTTCTATGTTAAGGTCAAGATTGTGATTTTGGTGAATACTTTATAAAGATGATTGGAAATTATAATTATTTTCCTACAAACCAACAAAGTCATCGTCAAATATCTGGTTGCCTTTCTTCAGGAATCAGTGCCATATCAGGGAGCTGCTTAGATGTAGCTGTTATTTACACAGTAACTGTGTACCAGTTTTAGTGACAAGTCTAGCCTATGTAAGAAGAATCTGATGTTGTGGAGTTAAGCAAATTCTCCATTCCCACCACCATAGCTCTATTGCACATGAATTATACAATTTCCTGGAAGATCAGAAAAAAAAATTGACAGCAAAAAGGCAAATAACTAACCTAATCTGCCTAATAGTAGATAGAACTCTCAACCTATGAAATACATATTATGGAAAACAAGAGCCTTGTGTATTGTGTTTGTTGGCAAATTCCTTTTACCTTGGCTTGTTAGACACACTGGTTATATCTAACAATATAACTTGTATAAGCTTGTGTTAAATTGCTGGATAGCCAAGAATCTTCTGAGAGAAAGAACACACAGGAGACTGAAGAACCCAGTAGGCAACTGATGATAAAGTTAATGTAAAAAATGAGAACATAGACATACACTGGATAGATGGTAATCTTAGATGAGAAAGCGTCCAAATGCTGTATGAAAAGCTTGTGACAACAGTGAGTCAGAAACACAGATTATCATTTCAGTAGATGAAGTAGAACTATATTGAATAGGAAGAAATATTGAGTAAAATGTGTTTTATCTGATTTGGAAATTTGCTTGTTAATGCTGTCTTGAACAATTTTAATAAAATTGAAAGGCAAACAGAGAACTCCAACATAGAAACTACAAAGAACTCGTGCTGTCAGCTCTAACAGGGTTATTTTATAGGTATGAAAAGAGTACAAGTGTGAAGACAATTACCACACATGTACCTGATAATTCTCAATATTTTTCCTCCTAGTTATTTTTTTATAACAATTACACTCCTGTTTTCTCTGCTGTTGCTCTTTTGTGATATAATGAAACCTATCCACAGAAAGTGGATAGGCTTTACTCAGAGCTCCGGAGAACGGAATGTGTTAGTGTGTTCTCTGGGGTCAATGATTAGTAACATAACAGAAAAAGTCCATCACAATTGCATCAGCCTCTGTATTGATTCCGCCAAGAGTGACGCAAAGTGTGCCCATTGGAATCCACTACTACTCAAACGATTAAAGTATGTAAAGGTCTGATTAGAGAAACTCTCCTGTGAAAAAATAATGTGTCTGTATACATTTTATTTTGCAAGTTTAAAAATAAAACTGAATGTAACAGATGCTATAATTGTACAGACTATGCTTTTGACTGACCATGACTTTGACAAGGACATTGGGTCATTATGTACCCAGTGTAAAAGGTTGACATTATTATGATACTGAAAACAAGACAATAAATAACCCAAGATTCTGTCTTTTCCCGAATAATTTGAGGTCACTATACATATTAAAGACATTTCAAGAAGTTTGGTTTTTACCAATAACCTCACTAGCACAGTAATATTTAACTGATATCCAAAATAGAGAAATGGCATGCAGCCTATGTTACTCATACAATCTTCCTCTTCATTCTTGGAGTAAAAAGAATCATTTAAAGGCAGACTAAGGTTCACCAACTCTCAAGCAAAGTATTCTTTCTGCTATGTTAACAGAGAAAAAGAGAATAAAGAATGTGCCTTGTCAACATTTGTAGTAGGGAGATGTGAAAGTAGAGGTGGGGATAGATGGGTTCTGTCCTTACACTGAACGTCATGCATGATAAAATACTCATCAGAGAGAAACCATTGCCATTGGAAAAAGAAATATTAAGTAAAGATATATATTTGAATAAACATGTGTCGTAGGAACCTCAATCTTTGTGGTGTTTGCTGTAAGGTTAAGTAGGTTCCTGTCTGCTCTGCCACAGGGCTTCAGCCGCTGGGGTAGGCGGGACGCATAGGGGTTTTGATTGTGCTTACCCCACACTGGGCTGGTGTTGTTGGGCTACAGGAAGCCCAAGGCAACACTCCAGGGGTTTGAGGAAGTGCAGTCTGAGGTCTGGGAAGCCCCAGCTGGCTCAAGGGTCCCCAGGCCTGCCAAGAGGCTGGGTGTCATCTGGTTCCCAGGCTCTTGGGCACCGAGGTGCCACTGGGAGCTACAGAAGAGCTGAGAATGGAGGGGGAGAGGGGAACTCCGACTGTGTCTGCCAGGAGGAGGACTCCTTGGGCTGGGAGCATAGAGAGGTGTAGTAAGACTAAATGGTGGCTCTGAAGGGGAAGGCCTTGTCTATGGCTCCCCAGGGAGGATCCTGATGAAAAGAGCCTGGTGTTAAGGCCTTTTTTTGTCTTGTCAGGAGAGTGGATGAGTAAAAGCTGTATCCCCCACCCCCACTCTCCTTTCTCAGGGTGGGCCTGAAGTTAAATGCCTTTTGCAGGGAGGAGTGATTGGGAAGGAATGCTTAATTGGCTAAGTCCTTCAAGCCTTTAGGTACTTCTTTAAAATGGAGATCTATCTTGAGGCAATTAGACCTGTGGTCACATCCTCTACCTGTGGAGGGGCTTCGGACATTGCCCTTGTGTGAGTGATGGCCACAAATCTACAGAGGGCTGTGTGAGGAGCCTCGTGTCCTGGAATCAGGCAAAATACCTGCTGTCCCTCAGGGTCACCGGGGTTTCCAACCTTAGCTCAACCAGGAACCAGGCTGCCTTTCATGGTCCTACAGTTTGGAAATAAATCATGCCTTAAACAGGTACTATCTAACACTGACAAAATGTTTATTTAAACTAGGGTAATTTTAGGTCTTACTATACTCTGAATTATGATAGCATCTCAAGATGTACATAATTCAATCTCTTTTGAAATGTATTTTGTGTTATTTCAGAAGCAATTGGCGAAACAGAAAGATGGGAGAGGGAAGGGGATATGTTTTTATAAGCAAAGCAAAGAAGGCAAGAGAAGAAACCATATATAATGTAAGACCAGCCTCTGATGATAGGCAATTTGAAGTTAGTAAGACTGGGACACATGAGACCTTGTTTCACAAAATGAAGGAGAAGGAGAAAGAGGAGGGAGAACGAGGAGGTGAAGAGAAATAAGGAGAGGAGGAAGAAGGAGGGAAGGAGGATGAGGAAGAAGAAGGAGGATAAGAAAAAGAAATGAGAGATACGAAGGAAAATGAATAAACAACTCAATCAGTATGAATAGGGACTGGTAGTCCAAACTGTCATAATAATATTTTTGAACAAGAATTTAGTTACCTCCATTATTTTTTCAATTTTATTATGTGATGCCTCCTACCAAAGTATGTATCTGCAAACACTAGTAAAACTTTATCATTACTTTAAGTTTCAGCCATCTGAATGAATTTTATTTCTTCATCTTCAAATAAAAATAACTTCTTATATTTTGTTCCTTTTTGATGTATGTTGCATTCAGTAGGGGATATATTTTTAGCATACAAGTGGTATACTCTTTTAATTTAACAATCTTTTGTGGTTCTTTCAAGTTGCTCCTTAGTGACCTGATAGTGATTTATACCACAGTGTGTCTCCTCATTAGGCTTGGATTTGCTGAAACTTCTGGTACTTATTGAGTGGGTGTTTTTAGGTTCTTGGTCTCTTATCCAAAGAATTGAAGTAAAGGCTTACATAGGTTTGTAGAAGAACCAAGATTGTCTGTGGGCAAAATGAGTGAAGATACTCAAGGGCCAAAAGTGTTCAGGGCTCAGCAGTGGCTCCAAAGAATTGAGTCTGAATTGGTCTAGAGGTAATGCCTTCCACAGCAAAAGTCTCAGCTGGGTGAGCTACAGGATAAATGAAGAAGATGGCACATCAGGGGACAAGGAAAGCACAAAGTCCATGGGAAAATGTTATGGAGAATCTTCAAGAATATTCTATGCTGGATAATTATCCAGCTTTGGTCTTCCTGCAAGGATGATAGTACAATCAAGCCAATCATAAGCATGATTTCACTGAGCAGCTGTGTTTCAAAAAGGGGAAATGGTGGGAAATTCAGGAAATTATTAAGGTCAAGGGCCAAGCAGATACCCTCAGTGTTGACTAGTTTTATGACAATATGATACAAGCTAGAGTCATCAGAGAGGAGGGATCGTCATCTGAGAAAATGCCTCAGTAAGAGCTTCTGTAAGGCATTTTCTTAATGAGTGATTTATGGTGAAGTTCCCAGCACACTGTGGGTTGTACCATCCCTGGGCTAATGTTCCTAGGTTCTTTAAGAAGATAGGCTGAGAAAACCCTGAGGATCAAGTCAAAAACAGTACTCCTCCATGGCCTGTGGGTCAGCTCTTGCCTTCAGGTTCCTGTCCTCATTGCTTTTGATGATGAAACTATGAGAAAGCTAAACTCTTTCTTCCTGATTACTTTTGGTCATGATAATTTATCACAGAATTAGTAACACTAAGTAAAATGTTTTGCCCTAACTGCCTTACTTGTAAATGTTCATTACAATGATTCCTTGATCTGGTTCAAGTCCTTTGGCTTTTGCTACACTATCAAAACTTGATCCTCCCCAGGGGACACCTCTCCTATATCCTTTTGTTGTCCTGTGTCATGGAGATCTTGCAGCTTTGATCTGCATCTATTCTAATCATAGTGGGATCAGGTCAAATGAGGGAGGAGTCGATGTGAAAACAAATACAAGTTTGAGTAAGAAAAATTATAAAATTGAACAGAATATATACAATGCATTGAATTTGTTACTTTAGGCGGTACCAATAAATACTGGATGAAAAGTATGTTTCCAGTTGTAGTCAATTTTTTTCATTTAGGATGTTGTTGACTGATGTTACATACTCTCATGTTTAAAGTGAGGTTCATATTATATTGAGGGCTTTTCTTGACACAGTGGTTAAGTATCTGACAAGGCAATTAAAGGAATGAAACATCTAATTAGACTGCATTTTTTTTTTGAACACTGTAGTATCAGTAGCTTGCAGTTGTGCCCACAGAAACTCATGTTATTTGCTCACACCCTAACAGATAAAAACCAGAGAGAGATCTGGCTTTAGTCTATTCCCTTTATATTCAGTCAAGAACCCCATTCATGGGATGCTGCCAGCAACATTGATGGTGTGTCTCTTCCCCTCAGTTTACCCTCAGGGAAAATCTAAAGTATACCTCATTACTGCCATGATGTTTCTTGTTCAGTTTACTTAGACAACCGGAATACATCACTTTGGGAGCTGAGGATCATGAAGCATGCAAAGCCCATCCCAAAATCCCTTGGTGATATTCTCATGAAATTAATATTTTATCTAATTTCTGACATCAGTTATTATATGAAGGATCATTTATGTTTAAGAGAAAAATTGAATTCAAATTTAGAGTTTTGTCAAAATTCCATTGTAGCTTTAATTAGATATGAACATGCTTGAGAATGTTGTTATCTGGTGATATTTAAGGTGGAATATTATTTTCTTTTCAAGAGTGTCACGCCAAATCAGATATCCTACTTGCTATAAACATCTCTATTGGAATTGACTTATGAGACTGAGAGAAAAACTTGTGAGTCCCATATTAGAGATTTCCATTTTTCCCTACTCCTCTTTGTCAGTGGTTCTCAACTTTTATAATGTTGTGAAACTTTACTACAGTTCCTCATGGTGTGGCTACCACCAACCATAAAATTATTTATGTTACTACTTCATAACTGTAATTTTTCTACTGTTATGAATCATAATGTTTTCCAATGGACTTAGGTGACTTCTGTGTAAAAGTCCTTTGACCCCAAAGGAGTCGTGGCCTACAGGGTAAGAATCACTATTTTAAGCACACCAACTGCTTAAGTTTTTGGTGATATTTTGTATACCAGAATTTTTGTTTTCATATTTGGGGGACGATTGGAAAGAAGGAAGGTGATTTTTACTTAGTTGCCAAAATGAAAACTAATTTCAAAAGAACTTTTACATTTTATCCATGTTTATACATGTTATACTTTACTAGAAGAGAAAATATACCTATTACAGCTATATTTTTATTGCTGTGATGTTTTATATATAAATCAATTCCAACAGAGACAAGGAAACTTATAGAAGACTTTATTAGGGACTTGCTTCCTGTTTCCGTGAGTGAATCCATGACCATTGTGTCAGGGAGACAGGCAGGCATGGTACTAGTGCAGGAGTTGAGATCTTGGATATAGAGACAACAACCACAAGGCAGAGAGAGAGAGAGAGATTGAGAGAGAGGAGAGAGAGAGACAGAGGGAGGGAGGGAGAAGGCAGGGAGGAAGAGGACTCTGATTGCAGAGCAAGGAATTTAAAATCTCAAAGCCCACCTCTCTTGATATATCACCTCCATCAAAACCACACTTCCTAATCCTTCCCAAAAACGTCTACCACCTCGGTACCAAGCTTTCAACTATATAAGCCAATAAGAAGACATTCATGTTAAAACCACTTATGCTTTTAAATTTATTTAAATAAATCTTACTACCTAACCAGAGCTAAACTTCAGTTTTTCCCAAAATCGAACAACTTTGAATTTTTTAATAACAGCTATATCTGGATATCAGCTCAAAAAAAAAAAAAAACCACAAATAATATTATCTACCACTGTACCTTTTTTGCTTCAAATTTACATAATAAAAACTTGGCAGATTTTATTAAAGGATTTTTATTGCCTCTGTGGCATTAATTTTATTTCATAGACTTTGCTCTCTAAGATAACAATGTTAATATTTTCTTAAAGCACTTGTTAAACCTTTCATATATTGTGAATTGTTCCTGACCTTTTGGAGAGGGCTTTTAATGTGAAGCTACTAACCACTGTGCAAACAAACCATACCTTTGTAATTTCATAGAATTCATTGACTTTGCTGATAATTTGACTTTGAGTTATAAATGAATATATTCTAGGACACCATGTTAGCAAAACAAAACTTCAAATGCAGTTTGAAAACAACAGAAAAGATTTATTTTTAACTCTGTGTGTGTGTGTGTGTGTGTGTGTGTCTGTCTGTCTGTCTGTCTGTCTGTCTGTCTGTGGGTGGGTATCTACAACTAAGAATAATGTCTGTAGAGACTTGAGGTATCGGTTCTCCTCTAGCTAATATTTCAGACATCCTTCTGATACCAAACAATGGTTCTAGGAAATTCACTTGGATCCTCTGCAAAATCTTAAGCTCTATTTACCTCTGAGGCCTCCTTCCAGCTCTAGAAATTTGAAATTTTAATAAGCCAGTTCTCATCAAATGTTGTGACTGAACATAAATCTTAGTAGGTCATACTATACAGTAGCATATGCATTACTATCCTCTTTCAGATAAAATAGTGCTTTTCCACTTCATAAAGTGCTCATCCTTAAAGATTTAGCTGAAATACTGTTGCATCCTTACATTCTCCTGACCATTGTTATTCCTCCTTTCCCTTCATGTCTTTGCTACAGACATTGTCTCACTCTGATTCCTCAGGTTCTGAACTTTCCTTTTTCTTTACAACTGACCACAATTTCCCCTCCCTTCTCTCCTCCCGCCCCCACTCCAAAACCTCCCTTCCCCACCTCCTTTACTCCTTCTCCATTTCTCTTTAGAAAAGGGAGGGCAGCCTATGGATATCAACTAGCATATCTATTTGCAGTAAGACTAGACACCTCCTCTCCTATTAAGGCTAGATGAGGCAACCCATAAAGAGAAAAAAGTGTTAGAGAGAGCTTCTGCTCTTGCTGTCAGGACCCCCACAAGAAGATGAAGCTACAAAACTGTAACATATATACAGAGGACCAAGTCAGTCCCATGCAGACTCCCTGGTTGGTGGTGCAGTCTCTGTGAGCCCCTATGGGCCCTGGTTAGTTGATTCTGTGAGTTTTCTTGTGGTGTCCTTGACCTCTGGCTCCTAAAATCCTTTCTCCCCCTCTTCCACAGGATTCCATAAGCTCCCCCTAATGTTTGACCATAGGTCTCTGCATTTGTTTCCATCAGTTGCAGGGTGGAGCTTCCCTGATGTCAATTGGGCTAGGCAACAATCTATAGATATAGCAGAATATCATTAGAAATCATTTCATTGACATTTTTTTGTCAGTAGTGTTTCATTCTATCCTAGGTCTCTAGGCTGTCCTGTCTCTGGTTCCTGACCGTCCAGGCACTATCAAGAATGGGTTCCCTATCATGGCATGGGTCTCAAGTTGGGCCAGTCATTGGTTGGTTACTTACACAATTTCTGTGGCACTTTTTCTGATGCCAATTACCTCACTTTGAATCAGTCATAAGAATTCTAACTCTATGGTTCCATTCACAGACCAGGATTATATTCTCCTGACACATTTTCATAGAGATTTAAAATAAACTCATTCATAGCACAGAACTCAATATTCTACAGAGCCTCCTATTTGGACTTAGTTTCTTTTTGCACATTTTGTGTTTCAGACACTGAATTGAGAACTCTCAATGCCAGTGGTCATAATTCCAGCATTATTTCTCTTTAGTGTATGGTCTTCTATTCATCTTCCTTAGTAGTCTTTATCTAGCTTTCTTCTGGATACTCAACTGGTACATCTGCTATCATTCCATTCTTAATTTTAAAAGATCAGATTTTATCACAGTTTTTAATGAGCTTAAGGTAAAATTATTAACCAAGAAGATTAAAATTATTAAGAAGATCCAGTTCTTCATAAGTAAATAGTTGTAATATATAAAATAATAACCTATGGGTGTGTTATTGGACAGAGCTCTCTTAACCTGGGTGATTTTGTAACTTTAAAAGTTAATATTTAATTTATTTTATATCTAAACTGTTACTTAACTGAACAAACCCTCAATTTATGTGGAACAGCTTGGGGATACACATCATGGTTTCTGAAAAATGGGTTGTGGCAGTTTTTCTGCTGCAGCTTTGCTGGGCTGGCTGTGGCTTCTGCAGCAACGTCCTTGTGTGGCCCTGTGATATGAGCCACTGGCTGAATCTAAAAATTATTCTTGAGGAGCTTGCAGCAAGAGGACATGAGGTAACAGTTCTGAAATACCCCAGTATCATCATAGATCAGAGTAAACTTTCTCCACTGCACTTTGAGAATATTCCTGTGCTATATGAAAGTGAGTTTGTTGAGAATAATCTAAATGAAATAGTTAATCTAGCTGCAAATGTCATTCCAAACCTGTCACTGTGGAAAGCAGCAAGAACATTGCAAGATTTCTTTCTTCAACTGACTGGAGTTTTTGAAGGTCTTTGTAGGAGTGTGTTGTACAACCAGACATTCATGAACAAGCTACAAGATGCAAAATATGACGTAGTGGTTATAGACCCCGTCGTTCCCTGCGGAGAGCTGGTGGCTGAAGTGCTTCAGGTCCCTTTCGTAAACACGCTGAGGTTCAGCATGGGCTACTTCATGGAGAAACACTGTGGCCAGCTTCCAGTTCCACTTTCGTATGTACCAATTGTCATGAGTGAATTAACAGACAATATGACCTTTACAGAGAGGGTGAAAAATACGATGTTTTCATTGTTTTTTGAGTTTTGGCTCCAGCAATATGACCTTGCATTCTGGGATCAGTTTTACAGTGAAACTCTAGGTAAGAGACTAGTTTTCATACTAAGCTAGTTGCTCAATATTATTTTTAATGCTTAATATATGTTTAAAAACAATAAAAGAAATACATTTTATAAAATTTGACTTTCATGTAAAACTCTACAAGTTAAAGTAATAAATCGTTTATTGATAAGGAATCAGAGAGGCAACATGTAGTCATTTTGCTATTATTACCACATGGTTATAATCATTAAACTATTTAATAGTATTTTGAAATTCAGTAGCTCATTATCAGTTCAAAGAGAAGTGATACACAGATAAATATCAATGGAATACAACATGATTTGTTTTGTTAGATACAAGAAGACAATTATTTATAGGATGTGGAATGCACATCTTAAAAAACTATGTGGGTCTCTTATTGGTAAACAATACACTGCTGCAAAAATAAAAAAACCCTTTGTGCCAGTAATAATATGAAATATAAGGTAATTTTATGATGAAAAATACTCAGTATGCAACGCATTGCTTCTGAATTTTATTCTAAAATTATTTGCGACCACCGATTATTAGTCTAAAATTTGTACTATTCTTCTGCCAGTTGAGGTGCCTATGTTTTTATGCATGTTGCAAATTAAGGATGAGTCATGAAAGACTGTGGTTAAAGCATCCTTGGCAATACAGAACAATCAGGAATTAAACTATTAAATATTTTCTTGCAGTCACCATGTCTTTCTGTTTGGTATTTAATGTATCATTAAGATTCTTTTTTTATTAGATATTTTCTTTACTTATATTTCAAATGTTATCCCCTTTTCAGGTATCCCCCAACCCTCCTATTCCATCCCCCCTCTCATTGCTTCTGTGAGGGTATTCCCCCACCTACCCACCCACTACGGCCTCCCTGCGTTGGCATTCCCCTACACTGGGGCATCGGGCCTTCACAGAATCAAGGGCCACGCCTCCCAATGATGCCCGACAAGGCTATCCTCTGCTACATATGCAATTGCAGCCATGGGTCCCTCTGTGTACTCTTTTGGTTGGTGGTTTAGTCCCTGGGAGCTGTGGGGGTCTGGTTAGTTGATATTGTTGTTCTTCCTATGGGGTTGCAAAACCCTTCAGCTCCTTCAGTCCTTTCTCTAACTCCTCCATTGGGTACCCGTGCTCAGTACAATGGTTGGTAGTGAGCATCCACCTCTGTATTTGTCAGGCTCTCTCAGAGCCTCTCAGGAGACAGCTATATCAGGCTCCTGTCAGCATGTACTTCTTGGCATCCACAATAGTGTCTGGGTTTGGCGACTGTATATGGGATGGATCCCCAGGTGGGGCAGCCTATCGATGGCCTTTCCTTCAGTCTCTGCTCCACACTTTGCCTCCATATTTCCTCCTATGAATATTTTGTTTCCCCTTCTAAGAAGAACCAAAGTATCTTCACTTTGGTCTTCCTTCTTCTTGAGCTTCATGTGGTCCATGAATTGTATCTTGGGTATTCTGAGCTTTTGGATTAATATCCACTTATCAATGAATGCACACCATGTGTGTTCTTTTGTGATTGGGTTATCTCACTCAGGATATTTTCTAGTTCAATCCATTTGCCTAAGAATTTCATTAAGTCATTGTTTTTTATAGCTGAGTAATACTCTATTGTGTAAATGTACCACATTTTCTGTATCCATTCCTTTGTTGAAGGACATCTGGGTTCTTTCCAGCTTCTGGCTATTATAAATAAGGCTGCTATAAACATAGTGGAGCATGTGCCCCTGTTGTATGTTGGAGCATCTTTTGGGTATATGCCCAGGAGTTGTATAGCTGGGTCCTCAGGTAATACTATGTGCAATTTTCTGAGGAACCACCAGAATGATTTCCAGAGTGGTTGTAGCAGTTTGCAATCCCACCAACAATGGAGGAGTATTCCTCTTTCTCCACATCCTCATCAGCATCTGCTGTCACCTGAGTTTTTGATCTTAGCCATTCCGACTAGTGTGAGGTGGAACCTCAGAATCGTTTTGATTTGCATTTCCCTGATGACTAAAGATGTTGAACAGTTCTTTACATGCCTCTCGGCCATTCGAGATTCCTCAGTTGAGAATTCTTTGTTTAGCTCCATACCCCATTTTTTAATAGGGTTACTTGATTCTCTGGAGTCTAACTTCTTGAGTTCTTAGTATACATTGGATGTTAGCTCTCTATTGGTAAAGGATTGGTAAAGATCTTTTCCCAATCTGTTGGTTGATGTTTTGTCCTATTGACAGTGTCCTTTGCCTTACAGAAGCTTTGCAATTTTATGATGTCCCATTTGTCGATTGTTGATGATAAAATAAATAAAATTGAATGGAAACTGATAGAGTCAGTCTCAGAGTATCGCCCAATTGAAAGGTGAAACCCAGTCATTCCTAACAAAACAGAATGAATTTTTTTTTTTTTTTTAAAAAGTAATTGTCCTTGTGAAGTCGAAACTTTTAATGTGCTTTACCTTCTGGAGAAATAGTATTTTAGAAATTGATACAGTTTCCCTGTTTCTGTATTTCACTAATTGAAATATAAACTACTCTAACAAACTTTTCACCATGACTGTGAATGGAGACATTGTGCTGTGACAGTGTGAAGGGAGACAATGTGATCTCACATTCACAATGTGAATGACAATGGTAATCAGAGATAAATAGTGCCGTGGACCACCCCAGTCAGGTATGGCGGTCCCTGAGACGAGGTCCTCGAAGGCTAGATAAGTAAGGATTCCGGTGGTGACAAACAGAAAGAAACACAAATGCAGTCTGAATGTAAGTGTATTTTGCAGCTCTCAAGCAAGGGTTTTAATAATAATAATAAAAAAAACAATATTACAACTCTGAAAAGATGTATTCAGTGAAACAATCATGAATAGGACAGATAACATCATTTGGCAGAATAAAGCACAAAAATCATCCAGGTATTACAATTCTAAAAAAATGTATTGAACAATCACAGATAGAACAGTTAACATCATTGCTATTTGGCACAATAAGAATCATCCTAATATTACAACTCTGAAAGGGTGTATTCAGTGGCCCAGTTATCCAAGGCTAGTGGCATATATACAAGAGCGGGTTAATAAATTTTTATGGTTAGTTATTGTTTAATATCTAGTGCCTGATTTTTTTGTAAATCTTCAAAGCTTAAATATAAACTATTTTAATTCTTTTTATTTAAGGCTTTCTTTACCATATACCAAAGCCCACTTCTGATGACACACATGCAGCCATATGGAATTTTATTATTGGGAAAGTTTTTATCTATCATAATACTACTATGTAATTTTATAAATGATTTATGAAGTAAAGCACTGGTTTTCCCAGAGATAAGGTCATGGTTAGTGAGCCCATCTCAAGGGATGGTTTCTTACCCATTTTTCTTACTTAAGATCTTAGCCTAGGCTATCAGGAACATCTTGGAAATAAGAAAAAGAATAAAAAAATAAATAAAACAGATAAAATGCCATGAGAACTATGGCTCCATATTTTGTTCCAGCCAGGAGTTTCACAACCGGTTCCAGGAGGTCTCCTTCTTTTGAAGTTTTCACCTCAGTCTGTGGAACTTGTCACACAGATTCTACTGGGGTTGGTGTGGCAAAATGGAACACAAAGATCCAAGGTAAACCAATGAGGACCTCTGCTGCTCCAGTTATGAGTGACACCTGGTCATACTCTTCTCAGCAGGGTCACACTGAAAGAAGCACAAATCTTCTTGTGTGACAGCAAAGTTTGCTACTATTTTCCCTGTAATTAAAAGATGTAAATGGACTTTCATTTTATTTAAGCTTTACAGCTGGTAGGACAACTGGTTGTTTTTCTCTCCTGATGTGGCTTATCTAGCTCCTTCAAAACTGTGAGAGCTAGTCCTCAGAAAGGAGGATTCCCGGCCAGTTGCAGCTGGATTTCTCTACATTCTGTTTCAGAATTGTAGCATCTCTTTATCAAAAGGGCCCTTCAGATTTTGTGAGTACCTAAGGGCAATAGCAACAACTCATGTTGTGTTGGGCATCTCCTGGACTCTCCTGGACCAGCAACTTGAAAGAGGCATTCCCATGATATTTTTGTTAGATAATCTATGATTCTTGTGGAGGTGGGAGGCATAACCACATTGTGTGCTTTGTGGCATAATTACATGTATATATCTGTGTGCAAATACATTTTATGTAGTTTTGAGTAAGCTTATAAATTAATGTTTCCTTATCACCATCTACATTTGCTGTCAGTTGTTTCTTGAACTTAGCTATTGCAAATGGGGTAGGATGAAACCAAAATAGTTTTAACTTTCATTTCTTTAGTTGCTAAGGATGTCAAACACTTTTAAAGATATTCCTCAGATGGTTTTGTGTTTCTTCGGAGAAGTCTCATTCCAGGTCCAGCACCTAGTTTTATTTGCTTTGCTTGTTTCCTTGATAGATGTTTTTATATTCTACATATTATTGTTATCTGGATGTATAGCTGTAAACTATTCCAAATCCACTTCATGGCTTCCCCTCCACTCAGATTCTTCTTCTCCTTTTTATTTTATAGGTCTCATTTGTCAACTTAAGTGCTTAACTTTCTGTACTTATCTTTGTAGGATTTGGCCTGTTTTTTTTTTTTTTTCCTAATAGTTTCATGTTTTGTAATTTTCATGTTGAGATCTTTGATGCATTTGGAGATGACTTTGTACAAAGGTAATAGATACAGGTTAATTCCACTCTTCTCACACCCAGTTCTCCCACCATTTGTTGAATGTGTGTATTTTTGGCATGCTCGTCAAAAAGGAGGATGGCTGTCGTTATATACACTCATGTTAGTGCCTTGTATTTGGTCTCTTACTTTGAATTTGCCTTTGGCTGAAGTCATTCTCAACAGGAATGATGTAATTTGATCTGCAGATGGTATCATTAATTGAATATTCAGGTTATCCTAAAAGTTGGAGGGCAAAAACACGGTGTGAATGATCTGGCTCTATCAGAATCTGTTTTTCAACTCTGGGTCTGAACCTTCTGTGCCTTTTTATGATACCTGCTTACTGCAATGGATTAATGTAGATGCCTTAATTGAACATATTATAATGCAGTTGGTAGACTATATTCTACTTCTCTCACACTTTGTACCTTTACAAGGAACTTGGAAAGTTCTAGAAAAAAATTCAATTAGTAAGTGGATCAGTGTTGGTGTATCAAACAATCTCACTCTAATGGCACAGCATGGAAAGAAGCTTTAATGTTTTGGCAGCACAGAATAACAATCTGTGGAGATTGGATGATCTGAAGTTTATAGTTCTTTTAGTGTACAAATTTTCTTCTTTTTAGTATGTATCATTGAAAGACATTGTAAAAAAATCCATACACAAGTCAGGGTATCTGCCACTAGTAGGATCTGAATTACCAGATGGATGTTGTGAAGTCTCTTGAAAATCCAACACCCAGGACATACCAACTTTTCTTAACCAGAGAAAATTTATCTATTTGAACAGCAAAATGACAAGCCAGAAATTCATCACAGACTTGGGAGCTGATACTGCAATTGACTCTTCTGGGTAAACAGGTGTTAGGCTAGAAAACTATAAACAACATGTTTAAGATAGCATTATCAAGAGATAAAAACTCACAAGCAAGTGGACCTTTGAAAATTACACAGAGGGAACAATGGCAGGCTGGCTTCGTAATAATAGGTTTCTGAGTCAGAGGTTTTGCAGTCGGAATGCAGAGGGAACTAAAAGAAAGAAAGAAGAAAGAAAGAAAGAGAGAGAGGGAGGGAGGGAGGGAGGAAGGAAGGAAGGAAGGAAGGAAGGAAGGAAGGAAGGAAGGAAGGAAGGAAGGGAATAGAACACATCTCCATTCCATTTCCACAAGATGCTTTCCATTCAAGCCCTAGCAAATGGGGGACTGGCATGAGATGCTGAGACTCAGTCCAAGTTTCATGCTTTCAATGTTCTCTGCTCTGTGACTTGTCCTTTGTAAGATTATATATTTCTTTCCTAATGGATAGAATGCAATTCACAATACAGAAAAATATTAGATAAGTATCATCAGTTTTTGCTCGTTAAAAGATTCCAGATTCAATAATTCTTAATAATCACTAAGCAAAAATTTTTTTTGAATATACAACACTGAAATGAACAAACTTATTACTTAATTTTTTAATTTAATTGTTTTTATTTTGAGGAATTTCATATAGGACTACAGTATTTAGAGCAAGTCTATCATATGTGTCTCCTCCAAGTCTTCTAATGACACTCTTACTCCCTCCAATTTCCTGACCTCTTCTTTTTAAATTATTTTTGATTCATATATAAATAAATACATGCATATGTACACACACAAATACACACACATACACCATGATTAACCCACTTAGTATATTTAGTATTGCTCGTATATTTATGTGTTTAGGGCTGACAAATTGGTAGGGGATGACAAACATGGGAGTTTATCCCTAGAGAAGACTGATAGATCTCCCCCTCTTGGCTTTCATTGTAGAATGGGTCATGTGAGATTTTTTTTCCCATTCATATTGGCTTATCAATTGGTGTTGTCATCATGTAGTTGTTCTTCAGATGAGCAAATTATTGAAATTTAATTGGTGCATCTTCCTTGTTGTATAAAAAAGACACTATTTTAGAGCAAGGGTCTTGGTTCTCGGGTTCTCACAATATTTGTCTTTTCTTCTATGAAGTTCCCTGAGCAGTAAAGCATGTGGTAGTTGTAATGCACCAATTAGTGTCGGCCCCAAAGATCTATTAATATCTACATTTTGACCCGAAGTAGATTGCTGTAATAGTCTTCTGCTGAAAAAAATTTTTATTTTCTAAGAGGTGGAAATGACATTTACCTGTAGATAGAGGAATAAATACTCAGAATACAATTAGAAATTATACAGGTTCAAGAAAGTAGCAGTAAGAGATTTTCCTCTGGTTGACCTCCCTAGCCATGAATAGTTGGCTAGGCTTGTAACACAAGATCTAAATTCTCTGTTACTGAAAGGGTCTTAAGTCCAACTAAACAGTGATTATTAACTAATAAAAGTGTCATTATTGCATTATTGGGGATATCTTGTAAAAGAGACATTGTCATTCATAGGCTTTATACACTGGTTCTAATAACCCAAAAGGAGATTTCTCATGCCTGGCACTGGGTTTATATTAGTCTATGGCCCTTTGGGGGACCATTATAACCTCATTTGATTTAACTTCATTTAGACTACACAAATGTACACACACACACACACACACACACACACACACACTATTCTATTGGTGTGATGAAACATCATGACTAAAAGAAATTTGGAAAGGAAAGAGTTTACTTGGCTTACATATCCTGGGTCAGTCTTTTGAGGGGAGCATTGCCTCAAGGCAATGACTGAAGTAGAAGTCAGGATGGAACAGTGCTTAATGTCTTGCTACTAAGGGCTTGCTCAGCCCACTTCCATATATCCTCTAGGTCTTTTATCCCAGTAGTGACAATGCCTTCACAGTGAGCAGGGCTCTACCATAATAATCATCAATCAAGAATAAATCTGAAGGGTTTTCCTAGAGGCCAATTTGATACAGGTATTTATTTGTTCTTCCCAAGTATGTCTATATTTGTGTCAAATTGACAGAAACCAGCCACTGAACTCCAGCCTTTCCCCTAGCAAACCTGAGTACTGATTTTGTCCTCTCAACCTTCTGTATATTTTTCAAGGAAGACCAACCACATTCTGTAAAACTGTGGGAAAGCTGAGATATGGCTAATCCGAACGTATTGGGATGTTGAATTTCCTCGTCCATATTTACCAAATTTTGAGTTTGTGGGAGGACTGCACTGCAAACCTGCCAAGCCTTTGCCTAAGGTAGGTTTATGACAGAGACGATCTTAATTATTTTGTGATACAAAAACTGATTTTTTTCCCTTCAATGTTAATAACTTCAGTAGCAAAGATATTGCTGTCTAGTGTTCTCTCTACAGGAGGATGTCCTTTAATCATCACAGTTACTCTTAGAAGAAAGTTGCTGGATCTTCCAAAGAACTTAGGATTGAGAATAAAATGTGGGGGTGATGTATTAAAAATATCTCTGTGCCTGTATTATGGGGGAAAAAAGCCACCAAGAACGCCCAAGAGCCTTCCAACAGCTTTTGCCTTCCCTGTGAGCCTAGCCCTTAACAGCTGAGCCATCTCTTCAGTCTACCTACAGCCTTCATTATGCGCCTGACAAACCTGTGAACAGATTTTTGTGCCCAACGGCTTGATAGAGGAAGATGCTTTCATGATAGAACTTGCCAAATTTTTAGGATTTAATGAGTCAGAGAAAGCATGTGTGGAAGATCTTCGGAATCAGGGCAACTCAGATCTCAGGATCAGGTGTTAATGGGCATGATGACCTTCAGTGTTGTAATAATCGGTAGAAAAATTAGCCAGAGTTGACAATGATGAGTTTGCCATTCAACTAGGTATGGTAAAAAGCCAAAGATTTATTATTTCACTGAAGAAAACTTTTAAGAAGTCTAAAAGATAAGGCATTGGTGTAAGTTGAGATCATCAACATCAAGAAAAATAATAAGACAAGTAATTTCAGATGATATATGGGGCCTCTATGAATATAAAGCCAGGTGGTTTTTTTTGAAGTAAAATAGAAAATAACATATTTTTTCTTAGACCTTGTATAGAGAAAAAGTGAATGCCAGGTATGCCTAAATGAAAATTGCTGAGAAAGGGAAGATAATAGGGAAACAGAGTAGGAAAGGAAACTTTATCAGTTGAGAATGAAGAGACAAATATACATTTCATAGAATTTTCATAAGATTGAAAATTACACGGTGTTTCCTGGGGAGTTCTGGATTCCTGTACAGGCTGTAAAAGGGTTATTTAAATCTATACTTTATTTTAGTAATCTGAATATGCTTTTCTTATAAGTTATAGCTGTCACCAAGCTTAGCTGAATATTGCTGTATAAGATTTTATGAATCAATACCTAAATGATATATATGTATGTATGTATAGGTAGATAGATAGATAGATACATACATACATACATACATACATACATACACATTGCTTTCTAAGTGAAATGTACACTACACTGTTAGATTTCACTTACTAGAGTCTCTGCATATACAAAGCTCCACAAAACTGACTAGATATTATTTCTTCATAAGAATGTGGGGAGGCTTCATTCAAATCCATGTCTTTTAACAAAATAGACTTTGACCAAATAAATTTCAGTTGAGACTTTCACCAGCTTTGGAAATATAGAATATGGAAAAATTAACACTTGCTTAAATATAAATCCAACATCATTTAGGTAATATGGGTGTCTCTATCTGTGTCTGTTTGTCTGTCAATATCTGTTTCTATGTGTGTGCCTGGAAATTACTGTGTAAACCAGGCCTTCCTTGAACTCACCGAGATCTGCCTTCCTCTGCCTCTAGAGTACCTGAATTAAAGGCAGGCACCTGTGTGTGAGGATGGTGCATGTTTTTATTAAAAAGAATGTTATGTTTGCAGGAAATGGAGGAATTTGTTCAGAGCTCTGGAGAACATGGTGTAGTAGTGTTTTCGCTGGGGTCAATGGTCAAAAACCTGACAGACGAGAAAGCCAACCTCATTGCTTCAGCCCTTGCCCAGATTCCCCAGAAGGTTGGTACATCCTTTTGTGAGATCCTGGGGAGCAGAGCAGCTTGGAGTGGAGCCAGAGAAAAGCTGTCAGGGTTCTTTACAGATGGAAGCTGAAATCTGTTACTCAGTGAGCAGAACTGACATCAGCTTTCAGTAAATATTGATAGAACATATAAATGCTGTTTTTAGCCACATTTGGTTATTTGCCTGCTAACTCTTAGGTCTTGGGGAAATAGTGTTTTCATAGTCTTTCAGGGTTTTATTTCTTTTATTCTTCTTTTATACATTACATTCTGACTGCAGTTTCCTCTACTTCCATGGAGTCCACCCCATCACCTCCCCTCACTCCTACATCCTTCCCATTTCCCTTCAAAAGGAGAGCAGACCTCCCAAGGATATCAAACAAAGATGGCATAATAAATTACAATAAGACTAGGTACAACTTTCATAGAAAATGAAGATGATCCAAGACAACTTGAAATCCTGTGGCTGGCACTGAGTGTGAGCAGAACTTCGATCATGGTTTAGCAAAGTGGCCTACAGGAAGGGAACAGTTACACATACAACAGAGGAGAAACCAGACTTAAAAATAAAAACTATAAATTTTATTAATATTTTACCAAAGCATACTTCACTGCAATTAGAAACCTAGGGTCTCTTGTTCTTTCCAAATTGAATATTCTATACTTTCAAATACAGAAATCTAATATTGTCAAAATATTAATTTTCCAATTTATATTTAATAAATTTTATAAATTTAATAAATAGAATTATATATTTCTATTTTCTATATACTTTTATTTATACGATGTGACAAGATTCTTTATGTGCTAGACTAAGTACATAATATGAAGTGTGCTAACAACACTTCTTAAAACTAGGGTTTATTTCTACAGTGTTCTATAATATTTTACCTTTTAGTTGTATGAATCGTTTTCAGTCCACAGAAAATATTATGCAGCAAAATGTTAATTGTTAATCAATTAATTGATATAGGAACAGAGAGAAACAGAGAGAGAAAGAGAGAAAGGGAGGAAGGGAGCGAGGGAGAGAAAGCAAGAGACAGAGACAGAGAGACAGAGAGAGACCAGAGGGGGATGAAGAGGAAAGGATAAAAGCAGAAATAAAAAGAGAAGGGAAGACACAGAGTCAAATAAGAAAAACATGTGAAGAAAAAAGAAGAAAATCATCACATAAATAAGAAATAAATTTACCACAAGCATTAAGCCTAGTTATAGTTTTGGAAAAAGGATACATTTTGAATATGATGATTGGGACAACTAGATCATGTGAAATAAATGTGTGAGACACTCATGTTCAGAACCCAATATTTTGATCAATTAAAGTAGTTCTTCATGTAAATTTTTATTCTGCCAGCTTTTCCATAGTAAAGATCAAGGTGGTAATGTTATGTTTACTAGACTATTGCTAGAAGCTGTTTAGAGGAAGTGGGTATGAATAAGTTTACTATATCTCTTAATTTTTCCAAGCTGCCATAAATATACTACCTTCTCAAGTCTCACCTAATAAGTATAGGCTATGTTCATCGAAAATAACCCTGTAGCTGTTATATAGCCTCACTGTATGTTTTTAACCTACAAAATTACTGTATTATCTTCAACAGGTTTTGTGGAGATACTCAGGCAAGAAGCCGGCCACATTAGGATCCAATACTCGGCTTTTTAATTGGATTCCCCAGAACGATCTGCTTGGTAAGAACTTGGGTGAGAAAAGCTGCAGAGTCAGGCAACTGACATCAAATCGGTGGATAATATTGAATAATTTAAATTTTCATATGTCATTTCTACTGTGGAGACAAATAAAATGAAATAACTTTTCATTAAGTTAGTTTTGTTTTGTTTTTGCTTTGGTTCACATAAAAGCATACTCAGTTAAGACTGCAGAGAAACAGTCTTCATCAGATATCATCGCCCAAGTGATTATTACTCAGTAAAGAAGGGATTAATTCCCATGTTCCCAATCTTTGGAGGAAGCATTACGTTCTTCAGTGATTCACACTATGCATTTGTCTGCCAATATGATAGCTTAGAATCCACACTGACTTGTCACTCTGCCCCTCACACAGGACATCCTAAAACCAAAGCTTTCATCACACACGGTGGAACAAACGGAATTTATGAAGCCATTTACCACGGGGTCCCTATGGTTGGGCTTCCGATGTTCGCTGATCAGCCTCACAACATCGCTCACATGGAGGCCAAGGGAGCAGCTGTGAAAGTCAACATCAATAAGATGACAAGCGCAGATTTACTCAGTGCCTTGAGAGCAGTCATTAATGAGCCTTCGTAAGTATTCCAGCCTGGAAAGCTCTGCCAGCCACTGGTTAGCCTTACGATCGTTCTGGAAAATTTCCAATGTTTTATATCTTATATTGTCTTATTTTCAAACACGATAACATAAAACAAATGCGAGAGAGAGAGAGAGAGAGAGAGAGAGAGAGAGAGCATTTTTTCTCATTTCTTATCTATTGGAGTCAGTTCCTGAAACTGGGAAAAATATTACTTGAAGATTGTACGAATCTATGTTTGTAAAATATAGTATGATTATACAAATTCACTTGTAGTTTCAGTTTAAGAAATAAATGTACAAGCACGCAGATGCATTGTTTAAATGCAAGATGGAACTGATAATATACTCAATATTTTTCAAAAATAATATATAGTGTTGTGTTTAACAATAATTACTATTATGTAATAGTTATTTCTGAAAAAGTGTGTCATAATATTTTGGCTATTAGAAAGATACGTTTTAGGAGACAACGTTAGGATTAATCGATATTTCTTAGAATAACCTACTTTTTTGCATAAATGTTAACATAGATTTTACATTAGACTCTTACCAAGTTTTTAGCTGATGACAATTTGATTCATTTTGATTAACTATCAGAGTCGCTAAATTTAATGATTATTTTAAACGTTAATGCATACAGTCGCCATTAAGTCTACTATCTTATATCGATTGATGTATGAATGAAATAATGACATAAATAACTTTAGAAAGCTCATGCTGTGTGTGTGTGTGTGTGTGTGTGTGTGTGTGTGTGTGGCGTGTGTGTGTGCGTGTGCTTGAATATGTATGGACTAAAATAGTATTTAACTTATAATAACTTGATGCAGACTCCTTTGTGTAACTAACATTCCTAGTTCTTTTAGTGCTTTGTTTGAATACAAGAACCACTGGGCCCTCAACACATTAAGGAGTCAAAGATCTCCGAACTCTAAAATGACTGACTTATGCTAATTGCTTATTCTCTGTGTCAGTAACTTAAATGACTTAGATGCTAGTGGTAATATATACATGTGTGTCCCCATCTTTATCTTAAACAGTCTTGGGCACTATAATTCCTTAATATCACAATTCTTTCAAAAAGATTAGAGTATTGATTTAATACTAGATGTTACATTGTTTTACATCTGTATTGGATCACATTGTCTTAGGAAGAGATTGCTTCCACAATTTTTCCTTTAAACTCCTGAAGATCTTTGAAATCAACAAAGTCCAAGAAAGCATTTTCTAAACTTAACATATGAATTGTGGCTTGCATAACATATCGGATGTTCCATAAACAAGCAACAAAGTAGTTTCTGTGCATTTATCTTTTAGTTATAAAGAGAATGCCATGCGGTTATCAAGAATTCACCATGATCAGCCAGTGAAGCCCTTGGACAGAGCTGTCTTCTGGATTGAGTTTGTCATGCGTCACAAAGGAGCCAAGCATCTTCGTGTGGCAGCCCATGACCTCAGCTGGTTTCAGTACCACTCTCTGGATGTGATAGGGTTCCTGCTGGCCTGTACTGTGACTCTGACATTCATCATTACTAAATGTTGTTTGTTTATGTGTCGAAAATTTTATATGAAAGAAAGGAAGAAAAGAGGGAACAGAAAGAAAAAGAATTAGGTATTTTTAAGTTTGGGAAAGTTTTGAGTGACAGTTATATTAATTCTAACCACAAGAAGCTTGTAACTACCTGCTTTTGACCTATTTTCACATAAGCTGTTCTGTTTCTGACTGGAAATACATGTAAACATTTTACATGATAATGAACTACCAATGCGTTCCATTCTTCTATCTTGTAGGCATTCTCCTCTCACTCTCCTCAGATATGGAAACTGTGACTTCTAAATATATTCTATAGAAATGAAGTGATGACTAACAATATGCTAGACCTCTGGGAAGGCACATAATACAAATGTTATTGATGTATATCAGGATCTCTTAGAGTCGATGTCACAAGCCTATCATATTGTCTAAGAACCACCACAAGAATTTAACATATTATGAGATGGTCTTTTTCTAATAAAAATGAACTTTTCTGTTTCTCTAGTGTTGCAGTATTAGAGCATGAATTCTTTTTCATTTTCAAAAATATTTTTATTGAAAAGAACTTTTATGCAGCGTATTTTGGTCATTTTCTCCCTTCCCCAATCCATCCTAGATCCTCCCAATCCGTTGCCCACATAATTTATTTTCTTTCTCTCTCAAAAAGCTAAAAAAGGAAAAACAACAAAAAACTGTGAGGGGTCTGTCTAACTCCTAGACCCTCATTCTGATCGTAGGCTACCCAAAAACTAAAAATCTTGCAACACATGGTGCAGACAATTGCATACATGAAACCATCCACCATGGAACCCCTTGCTTACAATGTGGCCAAAGAAGTAACTGTAGGATTGGATGTCAGAGGACTGTCTAGCATAGATTTTCTCTGTGCATTAAAGTTATTCGTTAACAATACTCTATAAGTATAATTATTTTAATTTTACATACCTATTTATTCATCTGCCCAATGTTTGAATCCAGAATTTTTTCATTTTCTTTTCCTTTCCTTTTTCTTTTTCTTTCTTTACTTTTTTTTTCATTACCGGCAAGTACTCTATCACTAAGCTCTGTCCTTATGTCATTTTATTTATTTATTTGCTTATCTATTTGCTATATAATTGTTATTGCTTAGTTCTTACCTGAATGAAAAGAGAATAGAAATAAGAGAGGAGGCCAAAATAATGGCAGAATTAAATCAGAATATGAGAGATTGTCACCAAAATCAGTGGTTTTGTTATTACTGTTTATGCTTTTGTTTCTTACAAAGAATCTGGCTATGTAAAAAAAGGCTAGATTAGTACTGACATTTCAAGTAATATTTTCATTGCTTCTTAAAAATTGTTTACAACGACTGGAAAAAATGTCTATAATGACTGATTTTCTTGGTAAGCATTAAGTTATAATCCTGTACACTTATTGTAAATAATATAGGACATTCACATTTATAGTTATAATAATTAATCAATGGTGAGAGGTCAGCACAACCTCAATTCCAGTTCCTTCTCATCCTTGCTTGCCTAAGAACCACAGTGGGAACTTGACAGGGATTTGCCTCCTGTCTCTGAATTGTGAACTTTGCACTAGTATATTAGTAATTTATTAACAGCTACCTCAGGCTTTATACCCCCAAATGATTGATAACTCATTTTTATTTTGTTTGGTTAGCTTCAATCACTTATAGGTCCAGTTTGTGTTAGTATTTTGTCTAAACTCCACCTCCACAGTTACCTGGCAAGAGCCAGATAGGCCTGCCCACCTACCTCTCCTGTCTGCCCCCTCCTCTTCCTCTTGCTCCTTTGAGCTCTTGCCTGCAGCTTCTGTCTGTCCCCTCCCCCCTCCCTCTTCTCTTCCCCCTCTTTCCACGTGGTCATGGCCAGCCTCTACTTCTCTCCTCTACCTCTCTGCTCTCACTCTCACTCTCTCTCTGTCTCTGTCTCTCTCTCTCTCTCTCTCTGCCTCTACTACTCTCCGGGCTTCCCTCCCCATGCCCTGAATAAACTCTATTCTATGTTATACAGTCATGTGGCTGGTCCCTGAGGGGGAAGAGATGCCTCGGCATGAGCCTGCTAAGACATCCTCTTCCATCATTGGTTTCTATCCTTTCATTGGTGCCATGACTCACTCGGACGTCTGCAGGTTTGCATCAGACCAGCTACCAAAAGATATCCACACTTACTAGCCTAGCCTAGAACTGGTAAGCTTCCCCATCCCCCACTGGCCAGAGTAACCATTCACATGATCCCAGGAAAGATTTCTTGAGCTCAGAGCTAACCCTGTAACCCTGTGCTTCCCTGAGCACTTCTCCCCCTCCTTCTCCATCATCTGCAGCCGCCTGGACCCATTAGTTGGATCCATTTGTCTGGAAAGCACAGTCTGGGACCATGCTGCTCCTTCCCCTTTTGCCTCCTCTGCAGCTGGTCCGCAGGTTTGCCTGAAGCAGCAGGTTCAACACCCTGCTTACTCCCTTCCCTCTTTGATTCTTAGCTCTGCTCTGGGTCTTCTGAGACTTGTTTCCCCATGTGTGCAAAGGCTTGGCTGCCTGAGCATGCGAAGGAGGCTCGCTCTCTCTTCCTCTCTGCCCAGGACCTGTAAAGTGAGTTAGTGGTGCCTTTCACCACAAAAACAATTAACATGAACATTGCTGTGATATGAGACATGCTTGCTTTTTCCTAGCCCATTGCAGATTAGCTGCCAGAGGCAGTGGGCAGCCACTTCCGGTGCTAGCAGGAAGTCCCTCCCTGCTGCCTCTGCTGACTGAGGACCTGACTCGCAGCACCTGGGGCTCACAGCTCCAAGCCACCAGCCATACCATATGCCACTGTTGCCAGCTTTCTTATGCTGGTCCTAGTTAAATATATCTTTGCTAATACAAAAGTGTACTTTTCTCTGCCTACACAACCCGCCAAAGTTACTTAAGACTTTTTCCTGTCTTAATAGATTTTCACTACTGCTATTAAATTCTATTCAGTTACAACCAATCCTTATGGCTCTCAATCTTGTCAGAAGTCTGCTAATAGTATAAGTTTATGGCTGACAGAATTCCCAAAGCCTCTAATAATTGACCCAAGATGGTTTCAGAAGACTTGGACGCTGGACACCTAGAAGATACAGCCTGGATTGTATGTGAATGAATGCAGTGGACTAAACTGGATACTCTGAGTCAAATGACTTAGCTAAGTCAAACAAAGGTACGTCATTTCTCATGTCCTGTGTATCTATTCCACAGAGAAAAAGTCCTGCATCTTCTGCACATGGATGCCAAACTGACTTCACCCAAGAGAGTATGGAGACCATGGAAACTGTTGGCTAGTGGACTCTGACATTTTTTAAAATAATATAAAACTGGTGATTATTGTTTCTCTTTCTTAGACTTCTGACTGAGAAAAGCCAGGTATGCTCAGCTAAGCTTTCACAGATATTATCTGTTACCTCATTACCTAAACCCAGTTGCCATCAATTAAATGCTTCATATTTCCTCTCCTTGCTATCCCACTGTCCTAAATTACCTGAGTTCCTATAAACTTGCCTAACGCTAATAAAACATTCCACTATATGATCCAGCAAAGGTTCATCTTAAAGACTGCTCATGTTAACTCATGCTGTTATCGCTTTTGTAAACTTATAAACTACAGGAAACCCACTTAGATCTACCTCTCATGGGCCAAATAGATGCCATCCAGATAAGTACATCTGCCTAAAGTTCCCACTTACTACCTATTACAAAGGGTGGGATCCCTCTGGGTTTCAAATATACATCTTAGAAAAATTTTCTTTCTCCCAAATGCACTTAATCCTATTCCTTACATCTTGTTAAGTCCAGGCGCATCGAGAACAGCTTCAGAGAAGCAACCTCCAGATGCTCCATCTCCTGTCACACACACAGCTGCTTCTACTGGACCTATTTCTTCTGGCCTATCCCCAGATGGCTCCATAGACCCTGGACAGCAGGACCGGACAAACATCCCCCATACCCATTCTTCTAGGTTCCCCCTAAAGACACGTCGCCCCCAATGCCAGCAGGAAGTAGCCAGATATCACGACGACCCTACTCCTGCTTCGAGGTCACCTTTTTCTAATTTTTCCTTTTTTATTAAACGAAAATGGGGGAATGTTAGTATTCTGTCTAAACTCCACCTCCACACAGCAACAGCCAGGTATGCTCCTTCTCACAGTTACCTGGCAACAGCCAGGTAGGCTTGCCCACTATAAAAGGGGCTGGCTGCCCCCTCCTCTTCCTCTTGCTCCCTTGAGCTCTTGCCTGTAGCCTCTCTCTGTCCCCTCGACTCTTCCACCTTCCCTTCCCCCTCTCACCATGTGGTCATGGCCGGCCTCTACTTCTCTCTCCCCTCTCTCTCTTCTCCTCTCCAGCCATTCCTCCTGCTTTCCCGCACCTTTGCCCTCCACCTGAATATCTCCCCCTTTCCCCCCACCTCTTGGAATCATTTGGTCTGTCTTGGAACTGTCTGATCTGCTGTGGTCTATTCCAAGTTACACACTGAAATCTTTCAGTTTGTATCTTAGAAACAGTTTTCTGTAATTTTTTATATTTTTTATGTGTTTTATATTTAAATTTATGTGTTTATATTCTGTGTGCTCTAGTTGAGGCCTACATACTAAGACCTATAATTAAGAATAAATATCATACTTTCTATACACTTTTTATATAATCTTCTTTATTAATTATAAAAACACTTTCATTTTCTAATTCTTATTGCATGATACATATTTAATTTTTCCTTTAACTATAAGGAAAATAAAATATGGTTGTCAGTCAATCACCTTATCCAGCCTATAAAGCATCTATGTAGCCTGTGGCCACAGACGAACTGGGTTCTCCTGAAAGGGGGGCTGGAAATGAAAGAGGGAGATGGAGAGGTGAGAGAAGCATGAAGCCACGACAAAGTTTTCTGATCAAGGCTCAAATTTTTAATATTCAGTTCTTCTATTTAAAGGGAAAGCCCCACTGAACCCATTCTTGTTTCAGCCAGGAGATGAGTGGGAGAACACATCCTTTGTTACAGCCATGATATCTCAAGGCAAGCTCAGCAGGCAGTCTGTTCTTCTAAGTTCCTGTAGGAGGTTGTAGATGTAGCCAGCCAAGGTGGGTAACTCCACCTAGGTCCTATTATTAGTTCTATTGTGGTAAACAAGATCTTTCCTGCCTGCTCAAGGCTGGATGGAGGGCACACATCTAGACAGTCATCTTCTAAATTGAGACCCACACAGGGGCCAAGAACCTGGGGACATTTGCATATAATCTCATCTGGTACCAGTACCACTCTCTGGATGTGGTTGGATTTCTACTAGTCTGTGTGTCAGGCATTATTTTCCTTGTTGGAAAATAAACATCTGCATGTCTATTTATCCCAGTGTTGTGAAGGAGGGAAAGAAAGAGTGAATAGAGCTTGTGGCCATACAATATTCTGACAGTATCTCTCACATTCATAGACTGGAACATCTGCTAGAGCTCACAGTCAGTCAGAGTTAATAATACACCTTGAGGTCACTTAATGCTTAAGACTACTAGGCTGCCGTAAACTAAAACTGTTTGTTGTAGCTGACTTCAGAAAAAAACCAATCAACTGTATTTGCTTTGGATTTCCCATGTAATCAACTTTTATGACCTAAGCTAAAGTATAGCTGTAATCTTAAACTTCATACCCTTTGTTAGAATTCTGTCTAAACTCCACCTCCACAGTTATTTGGCAACACCCAGGTATGCTCCTCTCCACAGTTACCTGGCAACAGTCAGGTAGGCCTGCGGGAACGGAGGTGGGGGTGGGGTGGGGTGGGGGGGTGGGGGGGTGTTGGGGGGGCGCGCAGGAGTGGGGGAGGACTCTGGGTCCACCACCAGCCACGCCTCTCTTGCTGCTTCGGCCCACCCGCGGTCCCACTGGCCCACAGGCCGCCTCCACTGCCTCGGGCCCAGGCCACAGGCCCGCCCCCCCATTTCTTTTTTTTAACCCACATACTAGCACCCTTTAATCTTACTAATATATTTTAAAAGATGAAGTATTAAACATGTCTTATTCTAAAGCAATAGTTATAGATTACATGTTCTGAGACAAATTTTACCATCTTTCCACTTTACAACCTACTTTCTGGAACACATTGATGTCACACCCAACGTTGATCTTCTTCCCAATTTGTACCTCATGCACAGAGGTACTCAGACCAGGCATCTGTGATCAAGAATTCACTCATATCTTTTGATCAAAATATATTTAATGCTGAAGGAAAATAAAAATAATATGGCAAAAAGCACTTCAAAATTCTCATTTGTTAAGATGCTAAATGTTGTTAGTACTCTTGCTTTCATGACATCTAAGCAAACAAGAGCAAGAAGCACTTTCTTAAAAATGAAGAACTGAAACAAAAAAACAGCAGAAATTCTGAGAATGATGAGCTCATACATAGACATTGAGTCTTTAACCACATGGGTAACCCTTCACTTGCTGTCCAGATACATAATAAGATATGATATCAACAAGGCTTGAATTTTGTTTACAAAATATTAGATAAATGTTTACTACAGAGTCAGTGTTGATGGGTCATTTTTCTCTTGAAACCTTATCATTCTGTATACACATATGTCATATGAGAACCGAGGAAGAAAAATTTGCATCTCAGTTATTGACTAAATGTAGAAGAAAATCATGAACTGAAGAGACAAATCTCTAATATTACATTTAATATATATTATATACACATATATGTATAGATAGATATAGATAAAATACAGAGGCAGACACACAGACAGATTTCTATATCTATATCTACCAATTGTTCTCTTGAAGTTTTCCTACTCACCATGCTTTCTCACAGGCACAGAAATGGTCCTTGTAATATTGTTAAAATTCTGAGCCAAAGTAATAATGGCACACCATCACTAAAAGAGATGAGGTCAATTAATGGCAGATAAAATAAATAATAATTTAAACATTAATAGTATGATAAGATGACATTTGAAACATAAGTAAAAATAGGATGTGTAGCAGAGTTTTCCCTGTCCAATCATTTTAAATACTGATGCAACTAGAAGCCTGTGATTGAACAGGGAAAAGGGAGTTGGAGCAAAGAATTTCAGAGAGGGGGATGGAGGAGAAGGAAGGAGAAAAGGAAGGACGATGGGGGATGAACAGGATGATCCAGATTCCTCATGACCTTAAATTTGTCTTCTCTAGGTGGGCAATTTATATCATTATCAATTGCCTCTGACATTATTGTGTGGGCATCTTGTGTTTTCAGAATTTATTGATACATAAATCTCACTGATTATAAGTTTCTAGAGTTTTGATTTACTGGGTTAAGGACATTTGAGACCACTAACCACAGGGGGTAGATGGCTGGAAATGTGAGCAGAATTGGCAGCAAGAGAACCAGGATTGTTCTCTGTGTGGGTAGCCTAGAGGTGGCGAGACAGCAGGAGGTGGAAGGAGAGTAGCAGGGTATAGCACAGGATGGTGCCAAGTTTTTAATATTTCCCACAACATGTGGCAAAACAATATGTTGGGCAAGAATCCACTAAACATTTAAGATTATTAGCTTGAGAGTTAGAATTTCATTTTCTAAGTGAGAGAAGGTGGAGCTGGGAGGAGTCACGTGGACTCAAGTGTGGGAACCTTGAAACAAAGAAACTGTTCACAGGTTCTGAGGTCTCCTGCTGTAGGGAGTGCAGGCTGTTCTGAGCCAGAGAAATGGAGAATGAAAGCTGCCAATTTTGGGGGGCAGTGATTGATTGAACTGTGAATTTATAAAATTGGAATTATTTGCTTTTAGGATAGATTTATATACAGATTTTGTTAGAATCACATGGGAAATTTTGCCCGTGGTTCAGAACTAAAATAGGGATAATTAGTCACTGACTCCAAGTAGAGAGGAGAGTGATAATTACCTGCTATGAGCAGGTTATTAATTAATAGTGTCTGTGGCTCAAGGTAGAGAGCTCAACAGATGGTATTACAGGATGGCTGCTCTAGACAGAGAGCTTAATAAGTAAAACTACCTGTTTCTTATAGGCAGATATTAGTGAAAGTTTGAGTTAATTGCTATAAAGATGATATAAAGATATATTGCTCTAATGGGTCTTACAGGATGCTCAAATTCTGTCTAACATGGGCTCAATGGGAATTTTGGGTTATTATCCTGCATGGCAAAATAGAAAAGGCAGAAGAATAGGTAAATACAGTATTTTAGTTTACTTTATTTGTTTTGAATTGTTTTAATTTTCAAAAAGGGTGTGGTTACTGGCTCAAGGATATGCTGATTTGAGAGAAAGGTTTTGTCTTTGCCTTTTTTAGAAAAGGTGATTAGTGTCTATACACCTTCAACAGTAATATGAATCATATATTATGAAGGGAGACACACTGAAGAACTAGATTCCAGAGAATCAAACAAAAAAATTATCTTGATGATACTAAAATATTGTGTTTGAGATTTGTATATTAAGCCTTTGTGAGTCTTATCATCTCACATGCTGAACTGACCTGCTTGAACTCCTGATGTCTTAGACTTTGAGGAAGATCCAGTCAGGACACAAACATCAGAGACTTTGGTGTGGCCTTCTTAAGGCCAACCAACTCCCCCATTTTCCCTACTCCTCTCCCTCTTCAAGATATGTCAATGCCCATATTCAGCTTGAAGAAGATATAAAGAGTTGTCATCCCAATTCTCTGGGCTTTGGAGCTGGAGGTGGTTATTCTAAGGTTCCTTTACTGGGTCATAATTGGAATGGGGAGAAAATAGCTAGAATTGATTGTATGGCCATATTCTCATTTGGTAGAAATCTTTATAATTGTTACTAAGTTGAAGTCATAATTTCTTATTTTGCTACAGAATTTATTTTGATGCAAAATGAAGGTTTTCATTGGTACAAATTTCTTCTATTGATACAAAAATTTTAAAAGTACAAGACTCAGACCCAGTCCTTCTATAACTGTTATTATAAACTCATCTGAGATGTTTAAGCCTGTGATTTAAGGTCCAAATAGCAAATCATGGCTCTGAGTTTATTGTTGGGTTGTTTTCAGATATTTTAATTAGAAATAGCTGAGGGTAATTAACAGACAACAGTCCAGATTACTTTACATAGATAGATGGTTTTCAAAATAAGAAATCCACAAAATGTGGCTTTTAATGTTACTTATTCACTTGTTGTTGAGACAAATCTTCTAACAGCTTCCCATTCATAGATTCAAAGAAGCAAATAAGCATCTATACCTCCAGGTGCAGTGGTACATTGTGGCTAGGTAGCCATTGCACAGAAATTGCCTATCTCTCCTGCATCCTTGAAAAGACACAAATTACAGGTTTGGACAGCTTAGTTCTGCTGAGGCAAAATAAACTAATCCTTAATAATTCCTGTTTTTCAAGGTCTGTTAGAATATTCTGGGCCAGAAGGCTGAAGACTGATGCTCTAACTTCCTGACTTACTGGGTCTGTTTAGGTAGGCAGCTGTCTCTACAACTCTTCACAGTTCTGGAAGCCGTGTTAGAGTTCCTATATCTTCAGATAATGATGGTCATTCTCAGATTTCTGATGAGTTTGAAAGACTACTTACAGTCTCATAGCCAACCCAGGCTATTTAACATTGAGAGAACAGATTTAAAAGGATAGTTTTTAGATGACATACAATCTAAAGCCAGGACATAAGTCAGGTGTAGAATTATAAGTCTTTTAAGTTGGGATAGGTGACAGTGTTCTATTTTATTGACAAAAATGATGGACTGGGTTTTAAGTCTATCTTGTACCTTATAAATTACAAAATGGTAATAGTTGTAGCAGCATATTTTCCTGTATGTTGGGAGGAGCTAAGGTAGGAGGAGTAAGGAGAGGAAGAGGAGGAGTAAAGAGAGGAAGAGGGGAGAAAGAGTAGAAGCTAGGGGTGCAGAGATGTAGGAAGATGGAGAACCATGCTTGGATCAAGAGGAATCCTGGGTAACAACTTATATCTAGGTTAGTTAATTGGGAAACACCTCCAATTGTGTGGGCATCTTCTTATTGAGCATTACCAAACACATGAAGCCTTTGGATAATCTAAGCATTAGAGTCTCATTTCTACCAAGCCTGCTTGGATTGTGGGATGGTCTGGGCTCAGCCCAACCTTGTGGAGACAGTACATCTTTGTGGGTCTGCAGAAGTCTTCTATTGTGTGCTATAGCTTACTGATTGTTACATATGTTTAATAATAATAATAATAATAATAATAATAATAATAATAGGAATAGCATATTAATGGCAGGGATTTTTCCTAAAATACATCCACCACAGCCTTGTTGAATGGGGAACACTTGTCGCAGATTATATAATAATCATAGGCAAGCATTTCAGGATGATCACCTGCTAATTATTAGCTTGTCCCATTATGGCTTCTGACAATTTTTGTCTACCAAGATTGATGTCAGTCTGGCTTCTCTTTGCAGAAAATGAGTACCACAGTGTGTGTGTGTGTGTGTGTGTGTGTGTGTGTGTGTGTGTGTGTGTGTGTGTGTTTGTGTGTGCATGTATGTATTACTTTGGGTCACAGGCATGGGATAACACATAGTTTGAGGTTAAAGCTATATGCTTATCTTAGGTTGTGAAAGCTGATTACATGATGTACTGAGGTAGGTTTTATTGTTTTCTTAATGGTAGGTAAATAAAACAGGCTGAGCACACAGTAAGATAACAGATTGAGCACATAGTTCTAAATTAACTCAAGGCATTATTTTATTTTTTTTATTAAAATTCATGCAATATATTCTGATCATCGTTTCCTCACTCTCATCTCCTCCAAGTCCTTCCCACCTCCATATCCAACCAACTTCATGACTTAAGTTCAAAAAAGAGAGACTTAATAAAATACTAGAGGAAAAAGCACAAGAAGTACACAAAATTGATAAAACAAAAAATTTGAATCCACAATAAAGAGACCAGTAATATAATAATGCCGAAACAAAGCAATATGATATTAAGATTAAAAATCTACAAAAATGCCATTGAGTTTGCTGTGTTTGCCTTCTACAACTGGGCATGAGGACTATACTTAACTGTGGTTTACACATCCTGTGAGATTCCATTGAGAAAAACCAATTTACCTTTCCAGCATTTGTTAATTGGAGATAGCTCCTTGATGAGATATGGGAGCTTGTGTCCCCTCTTAGCATTTAGACCTAGTCTGGCTTAAAATTGTGTAGGCCCTGTGTGTGCTGACACAGTCTGTGTGAGTTCATATGTGTGACAGTCCTATTGTATCTGGAAGACACTGTTTACATGATGTCATCTATCATTTCTTGCTATTACAATCTTTCTGCCATTTTTATGAGAGTTCTCTGAGTCTGAGGGAAAGTATTTTATGAAGACATCTCACTTAGGAATGAGTCTTACAAAGTCTCCCATTCCCTCTATATTGACCAGGCTTTGGCCCCTGTGTTTGTTCTCATCTACTGCAAGAGGGAGATTATCTAATGATGGCTGAGACACTGATTTAGGACTATAGCAGAATATCATTAGGAGTCATAATTATTTTCTTTTCACAGAATATTTACTATTTTACAATAGTATTTGTGTTTCCCCTAGTCCCATGCCCTATCTAGTCTCAGGTTCTTATTTGCCCAACCAGTGTCAGAGAAGGACATTCAAACTTTTAGAATGGGCCATAAATATCATCAAAGAATGGTTGGTTTACTAACACAAGGTTTGTGACATTATTGTATAAGCATACTATGCAGGCAAATCCCCTTTGTAGATCACAGTGTCTGTAGCTGGGTTGGATTATCTTATCTCCTGGTAGCATGTAGAATGTCTCCCAATACCATGAATACTATTCTACAAGGGTAAAGGCTCTAGGTAAGCACCATCTCAACTTCATGTGTTCAGTGAGAGATGTAGGCACTGTCTTCAGCAACAAGACATTACCATCAGTTTGTGGAAAGCAACCAATAGACTTGGAAGTAGCCTGAGTTGTTTGGTGATTATCATGGTACATCTTTGGCCAACAGCTCAATTACATGTAACCTATATTATTAACTTGGTTGAAGGGTATAGCAAAAATTTAATTTACTTGAAGTTAAGAGATATTTTCTGAAAAAGATATTATGGAAGAGGTATCCTAGCAACTCTTTGTACTATTACTACTTAGGTAGTAGTTTATGGTAATATACTATAAGAAAGAGGCATGCAGTGCTTTTGGAAATACAGCTTTTGAAAAAAAGGAATATGGTACATGGAAATGCTGAGAAAAATGAACATAGAGTTGGACATCTTTCTGAAGCAACACTGAATAGTTATTCATGTGGTTTCCAGAAAAATATTCTCAATTGATATATTCACATAGCTACCTTTTAAAATTCTGCAGTAATTAGGTCTATTTTGGATAGAGAAGTCAAATAATTTCCATCAAGTATCACTCTCTATCAAACAGAAACTAGAAAAAGAAGTTATGTAGAGCCTCAGGTACTTATACCTAATAACTCAACCTATAAGATAATATAAAATATAAAATGGACCTAATTTACATCTGTCTTCTCTCAGAGGTTTTCTATTCCCATGCTTTCATAGAAAATTCAAGTTGGGTAAATTTTATATTACTCAAATAGCTAAACTAGAATCCCTGAGTCATGATTTCTGTGAAGCGGCATGACTGGAGAATTAAGGTCAATGATTTTGAGATAAACTGGTAATAATTAACCAACAATTATTTGTCTACTAAGATGACATTTGAAAATACAGATCCAACTTAATAAGTAGAGGTATGATATAAATTAGGAAAGAAAGAGAAATTGAGATCAGTTTACAAATGAAGAGGCCCCTCATGGAGGGTATTAAGAAAACTCATTACCATTATGCAATTTGTGGGATCCTTCAAGGACATTTAGGAAATGCCTATTGGCAATCTCTCACCCAAGTCTCACCAAGGAAAGCAGGAAATTTAGGAATTCTCTCCAGATCTGTTTATATCTATTCTTTTTAACTCATTCACTTCTATTTTATTTAAAATTTTAACTATATTTTAATTATATTTAATTATATACTAATGATTAAATTGCTTTGTTTATAATATTCTATAACTTTAATATCTCAGGAATGTTTAATTTAAATCTGTGGCTTAAAGATAGGAATATCCAAGCCCCTTGAGACAAGAGACAAAGCTTAGAGAATCATGAATTTAGTTTTGAAAACAACACATGAAATTTAAGCAACTATTTCATGAACACATTCTACAACTAATAATTTTCTGATTTGACACATATGTTGATTATATTAGTTATTCATGATAAATCTTACAGGCATACTAATAGGTTCCTTCCTAAATTATTTATGTAGAGTGTGTAATATTTTATACACTTCAAGGTCCCATGTTTATAAAGATAAATATTGAGTTATTTGGATTCTGATTAACATTTTAATGGTCTTCATTTGAGATTTAGCAAAGCAAATTTTGAAACAGAGAAAATTAAAAACTTGTAGAACGAATAAAATGATTTCAAAATTTTCATTTGTTTGTATCCCAAATATTGACAATGGGTACCACAATGCTCTCTGGTTACTGACCCCTGTTAAGATAACCACATGAAGAGCCTTGGAATTAGAAATAAAATAGTTGGGCAAGAGAACAAAGTAATTCTGACAAAGGTGACTTGAGAGCTCGACCTTGGTCTTCAGCCGCTTCAGTGGTCATTCACCTGATAACCAGATGTGAATGAGAAATGACATATTAGTAAGCTGGATTCTCTTCCTACAGTGATTAGATAAATGTTGGGCTGAAGAGTCAATGGGCCTACTAGTTTTCATTAAATATCATAATTCTGTAGTTATATCTGGCAAATTGGAAACAGAAAAGATAGTTACTATGTGCTATACTTATGAGAGATAATTACCATTGTAATTTCAATGTATGAGAAAATACATAATCAGCTGAAGTAGCAAACATCTAATAATATAATTGACCACTTTTCTATGGGCATGCTCTATACACATTTATATTTAAAATGTTTATATTATATATAAATAACATGTATAATATATATTATATCTCTCTTCTCTTGAAGTTTTTATATTTATATATTTTTTTTTTAGGTACACACAGAAAGAGTAATTTTCATTGGCTCAGTTATTTAAGTTAAACTCATGAGTTATATTGAAAGTGACTCAGCGTTAGTGGAGGAGAAATGATGTTAATCAATATGAGATAAAGTGGTAATGATTAATCAAAAATTATATGTCTGATAAGATGATTTCTTAAAAAATCAATCTATTGTAATAACTAAATGCTATGGTGCACAGCATTTGTCCCAAAGATAGGAATTCTGGGCACAAGTCAGAGGCAGGAAGATTCTACCCATGACTCAGAGGAGACAGACATATGAAACTGAGGAGAGGTAACTAACTCTGTGGCACTCATAGACTAGAATAAATAGTGTATAAATTATGAGTTAGTCAGGAAACAAGTCAAAGCTCATGGACTAGGCATTTATTCATAAGTAATTCAGTATCCAAGTTATTATTTGTGAACTGTGGCATGGATGGAAAAGCCTATGATACCAATGGCATCCACTGTATTAGACATGCAATTCAAATTCAGTTAAAAATTCTATCTTTCCATGCAGTCAGGAAGATGTCCTACCTTCCAATCCTGCATGAACTCCTCATTGTCCCTCAGCTTTTTATTGACAGGTGATGCTTCCACACAGTACATGAGACATTTTCTCTACACTGAAGACACCACACTCATAGAGTAGCGCAGCTCTCAGCCCCATCAGAGAAATTCTTCCAGTAGATGAGGAAAAAGACAACACTCTTCTGGGAATTAGTTCTAAGAAATTGTTCAATACACACACACACACACACACACACACACACACACAGAGGGAGGGGGAAGGAGGGAGAGAGGGAGAAAGGAAGAGAGAGAGAGAGAGAGAGAGAAAGAGAGAGAGAGGCTTGGGGACTAAGGTAGGGGCAGCTTTAGAGACTCCATTTGATAAGATTCCCTCTCAACAAAATATTTTAGTTCCTTATAATTGAATGAAAATGTCCTTAGTTTGGATGTTTATTTAAATTTAATAACTAATTCATTTTCATTATTTTGAGATTTTTATAAATGTTTCTTCATATTTTGGAGAATTTCATACATGAGTACTGTATTTAATTCATCCTATTCCTTCTTGTCTCAACTTTATTCTACTTGTGTCTCTGCCACTGTTTTTTAATTATTATTCTATGTTCATTATTACTATGATATATTTGATAGATAGATATAGATAAATAGATAGAATAGATAAATGATAGATATATAGATAGATAGGTAGATAGATAAATGATAGATAGATAGATAGATAGATAGATAGATAGATAGATAGATGGGCAGATAGATAAATGATAGATAGATAGATAAACCAGCTTAGTGTTTTCAGTGTTGTTCCTATGTATATGTGTTTACAGTTGACCACTTGGGATCAGCTAATCTATCAGGAGCTCATCCCTTGAGAAGACTGATTATCACTTTCTCAGCAGCCTTAGACGTTTTATTATGGACCTAATCTTATCACATTATACATGTTTAAAGTCTGAGGTTCAATTTTTGTATAACCTATATCCAAAATTGTGTTCATTCTTTCTAGTGTTTCAATTCATTTCTGTATATTTAATAACCGTGTTCTCTGATATTTCTATGCTGTGGCATACAATGGCCTAGTTTTCATTGAGAATTGTATTTGTGATTAATTCAACATTCTCTCTCTCTCTTTCTCTCTCTCTCGTTGTTATCCATTCTAACCATCTAACCATCCTGGTTAGTTTTTGTCAACTTGATACAGCTGGAGTCATGTGGCAAGAAGGAACCTCAGTTAAGCCACCGAGCAAATGTCTCCATCAAATGAGTCCTTAGGCAAGCGTGTGCAGGAATTTTCTTGATTAATAACTGGTGTTGGGGAGCACAGCCTCTTCTGTGACATGGTAAACCTGAGCAGTTGAACCTGTGTTGTATAAGACAGCTGATTGCTCAGTAGCATCACTCTTCCATGGTCTCTGCTTCAATTCCTTCCTCTTAGGTCCCACGGTGAGATCCTGCCCTTATTTCCTTCATGGTGAACTATAGTCAGGAAATGTAAACCAAATACGTCCTTTCCTCCCTGAATTGCTTTGGGTCCCTGTTTGACCAAAGCTAATGAAAACATAAATGTAATGCACCATATAAATAAACTTATAGAAAAAAAAATCACATCATCTTAGTAGATGCAGAAAAAGCCATTGACAAAAACCAACACCCCTCAATGTTAAAATACTTGGGAAGATGAGGGATACAAAAAAAGAAAGAAAGAAATATATATATATATATATATATATATATATATATATATATATATATATTTTTTACAGAATCTCAAACATTCAGTTTTACCAGTAAAGACTTACAAGCCAGAAGCTGGGAATTGACTTCCTCTCTTCCTCTTCCTCTTCCTCTCAATGTTTTTCCCCCATGGTCACTCCCTGTAACTGGTTGCTTGCTCTGCCTCTTGACCTATGGTTGACATTATTTAATCTTGTTTACAATAAATGAAAAACTCTTGGATTAAAGTTTTATGTTAGACAGAGTCATACCACAGTTAGAAAGAGGTATTTCCAGTAAACATCACAATCTTGGAGTTTTCAATGTGATCAAATCTTCTACCACAATAATTAGTATACTAACAAATTTATATATATATATATATATATATATATATATATTATATATATATATATGTGTGTGTGTGTGTGTGTGTGTGTGTGTGTGTGTGTGTAATATATATATGTATATATATGTGTATGTGTGTGTATACATATATATATATTTACACATCCATATATATACATTCTTTTTTATAAAGCTATTGAGTTTAAGTTTTGGTTTTTAATTACTTTTACTTTGTCTGGCGACCTGAATTGAACCATCTGAGTTTGAGTATTTTCTAGTTTTATATAGGCATGTGTTCTATTAAATTCCCTCTTTTGTCTTTAGTGATCATACCTCATAACATTTAATAGGCTGTGTTTTCATTCTTCATTACTTTCAAGAAACTCTTTTATTTCCTTTAAGGATTCTTCCTTGACTCAGTGGTTATACAAAATAATGTTTTTAATTTTTGTATATTTGTACAACTTAGAATGTTACTATAGTTGATTGTGGTCATATTATTCTGTTTCTATAAATGGTGCTTTTAATTTGTATCAGCTTATTTAGAGTTGTTTCTATAGCCTTATTCATAGTAAATCCAGGAGCATGTGCCATATACTGCTGAGAGGAATGTGTATCTTGTACCTGCTAAGTGACATTTTCTCTATTTCTTTAGCCAGTTGAGTTAGTACTAAATTCCAGTGTTGAATTTTTGTCCCTGTAATTTTCCCATGATTGAAGGATGGCTTTCAGAACTAAACTTTTATTATGTTAGTCTCTTTTTCACATCCAGTGTTTGTTGAATATGATTGGCTGTGTATTATTACAGTTGTTAGTTCATTTTGTCAGACTCATATTTTTGTAAATACATAGTGACCTTAAAGTCACATTTTCTACTCTATGCCTTAATTCTATTTTTGACACTTGTAAGTGTATATACTACAGTACCCTTGTAGTTTGCTTCTATATATTTATTTTCAGAATTTTTGATGCAAGTCGATTTTTACTTATTTTCTTATAGGTAGTATCTCATGCATGGAGTTTTGCTTGATGTAGGCATTTTGTGTATTTTAACTAAGGATTTTGATTTGCTAACATTCAAGCTTGTTTATAATTAAATATCTTACTGTAATTCATTTGTTTTATATATATATATATATATATATATATATATATATATATGTTTCACTTTTATAGATTTTTTTGTATGTTGGTGGAATTCTCATTGCTAATTTGACTGCTAAAGGCACTATTAAAATAAATACTTAATTATATTTGTGAGAAAGTTTCCAGAATGGAGTAAATTATGATTTCTCCATGGTGAGGGTGTCCCTTCCATGTGTTTCCATCACATGGAACTCCTACAGACCTTGCTTGTCATAATGGATACCACCTTTTCAAATTGTGCAATAAAATATATCTATAATACCAAAAATTTGTTTTTGCAAAGTACTTGGCCAGTGCGTGGAGAAATTATTTAATACAGGTGACTTTTATCATCAATGAATTTTTCTAGATGATGTATCCTAGAGTTGTTTGAAAGTTTGTAGCTTCACAATACCAGGACAAACAAGATCCAGGTAGATCACATGTCAATATCCACAATCTTCACAGCAAATAGAAGCATTGGTGATTTCAGAAATGGTAGACATGGTGTTTCTTGGTCAGGAGATTCATCTACTCATCTATTTCTCAGGGTCTTTGTGCACTAAGAATTATTGTGGTTTGAATATGCTTGGTGCAGGGAGTGGCACTATTAAGAAATGTGACCTTGTTAGAGTAGGTGTGGCCTTGTTAAAGGAAGTGTGTCCCTGTGGTGGTGGACTTTCAGGTCCTATGCTCAAGCTCTGCCCAATGTGGAAACAGTCTCCTAGCTACCTTCCAATCGAGATGTAGAACTCTCAGTCCCTTCTCCAACACTGTGTCGGCCTGGACCTTGCCATGGTTCCTGCCATGTTGATAATGAACTGAATCTATGAAACTGGAAGCTAGCCCAATTAAATGTTGTCCTTTATAAGAGTTGCCTAGGCCATGTTGTCTCTTCATAACAATGAAACCATAACTAAGACAGATTCCAAGAACAAACTATGCAGCTACTTCTTGGTCCTAGGAAAGTGCTATGGACAGATAGGTTGAACTAACTGGCTGCTTTCTGCAAACTTTAGCAGCTAATATCACTCAGGGCAGTATGTTTGGCTGTTCTCCTAGGGACATTCCTAGGGAGAAACTCTTGTCTATATTATTCTGAGACCTTGTCTTTGTCAAGTAAGTAAGACACACTGTCAGGCTATTTTACAAACTCAATGTGACTGAATATTTTAATCAACATTCTTACAAAATAATATCCATGAAATAATGATAATCTCTGTAAGTAGTATAAGTTGGGTTCATGTGTTGAGATTAAATTCACACTCTCCTCACACTAATCACTGATCACTCTAATTTGAATTTACCATTCAAATCTCTTGCAAACAGATTTACACAGACAGGTCATGACTCCTAACTTCACTTTATTACAAAACATGTGACATTAAACATTCCCAAGAAAATTTGGAATAATTAAAATTTGCTTTTACTATCTCTCTTCAGCCAAAAAGTTCAATTTGGTCATTAAGTATATTTGCTTGTACCAACTCAGGTTATATTTTAACTCATGGATTTTTTTCCTTAAAAATAAAAACAAGCAGTGAAGGAAGGTCTTACACTCTGAACAGAAGGACTATGATTTTCAGGATGCACGGAAAGTGGATTTCTGCTCTGCTCCTGCTACAGATGAGTATCTGCTTCAGATCTGTGAACTGTGGGAAAGTGTTGGTGTGGCCGATGGACTACAGTCACTGGATGAATTTAAAGATAATACTGGATGAACTTGTACAGAGAGGCCATGAAGTCACTGTTCTGAGACCTTCAGCTTACTACGTTCTTGATCCCAAGAAATCGCCTGGCCTCAAGTTTGAAACTTTCTCTACATCTCTCAGTAAAGATTATATAGAAAAAGTTATCACTACGCTTGTGAATGTGTGGATTTATGAGGTGCCAAGAGATTCATGTCTATCATATTCTCCTTCACTTCAAGAACAGTTTAATGGTTACTCTGATTGTTATCAAAGTCTTTGTAAGGACATTGTTTCAAACCAACAGCTCATGACAAAACTACAGGAATCCAAGTATGATGTCCTTGTCTCAGATCCCATTGCTCCCTGTGGGGAGCTGATAGCTGAACTGCTCCAGATCCCTTTTCTGTACAGTCTTCGCTTTTTTCCAGGCTACACAATGGAAAAGTACAGTGGAGGACTTATACTTCCTCCCTCTTATGTACCTGTAATTTTGTCAGGATTAGGTGGCAAAATGACATTCATGGAGAGAGTAAAAAATATGATATGTATGCTTTATTTTGACTTTTGGTTCCAGACATTTAGAGAGAAAAAGTGGGATCAGTTTTACAGTGAAACTTTGGGTAAGTTATATTTCTTCTTAGTAGCTTGATAACCTGAATTACACGTGTATTTGAAGCTACATGTCCATGAAATTCAAGGTGAAGTTGTTTTTGTAGGTAATCAAATATGTAGTAGGATATTAGCTAACAAACTCAAAAATGCTCTATAAAAGTTCTTATTATTGTTCAAAGATATCATTCCTGTTAAAAGACATTCTGGTTAACTATACATGTATATATATAGAGATTCAAGTATATGGTCCCTAGTGATTCTTTACTCATTTTACAGTTTTTTTCCTCTATTATAGTAAGTCACTTTCTAGTTACCCAAATATTGAATTATTTAGATTAAAGAATGACATATTTTATAGTATCAATATGTATTTAACATTGAAGAAATTGTGTTCTTTTGCACAAGTCAGTGTCTTTATATAAACATTAAAATGTTGGGTCTCACCACATGGCCAAAAATTTGACTGTTTTCTGTTCACATTCAGTACCTGTGTTCTGTTCCTAGCATCCACTGATGTCCAGTGTCCTAAAATTACCAGTAAGGTCACCTTCAGGGAACCTGCTGTCCTTTTATGGTATCTTCAGGCAATGGAATAATCTTAGCATATACTCACAGAAACACAAATACACATACATGAAAAGATAAATCATTGAATATATTCTTGTATTTCCCAAATATTTCTCCTACTTTTCAAAATACAATGTTAGTTTACAGGTTTGAAAATGAAACTGAAATGAAACTTCCTTAGTGTATCCTTCCTAACCCAATTATAAATGTCTGTACTGTACAGAAGAATAGAAACATATAACTTATTCTATACTTTTTGAAGTCGAGCTTCTTCTCTTTAAAAATTATACCATAATTAAGATGACCTTAAAATTTCTATCTTATGACTTGTATAAATATTGTGATTGTTTTTAGTATTCTTAATATGAAACTAGAGTAGAAGCACTAACTCGAAATTCAGCCATTCATAAAATTTAGAGCTCCCTTGACAAAAGAAGGATGAAGGACTACCTATACACTACAGTGACCCTGGGAATTCTGGCCAGGGTACACAGCACAGAGTGAGACTTGGACCTGTATCAGTGCTTATATTGACACAGTTCCTTTTGAATTTAGATATGAGTCAATTTATGCTTATTTGTATAGTGGCTTAGTAGGTTATTTCAATAACTATTCATGATTTCAAATTACAGATGAAATGAGGTAATTTTCAAAGTCTGCTTTAAGAATAAAACCAAATTGGCACTTATGTATGTTATCTGAGCCAAAAATCATACATTCAAAACATATTATACATACATAGCCATTGGTTTTATAATGCATATATTTCACATCAAACACAAATTCTTCCAACAGTTTTAAGGAAATATATTTTATACAGCCTTGTCAACTTTTCTCTGTCTCAATTGTTCATTTTCTCTATCTAGGAAGGCCAACCACCTTAGTTGAGACCATGGGCAAAGCAGAAATGTGGCTCATTAGATCCTACTGGGATTTGGAGTTTCCTCATCCAACCTTACCAAATGTTGAGTATGTTGGAGGACTCCATTTGAAACCTGCTAAACCCTTGCCAAAGGTAAATACATTCTTCTCATTTTGTTTTCATTTTATTTAATTTAATTTCTGGTAAAAGTGATATTCTACACCTTTCATTATGTTTTTTTCTCCCAGTGAGATCATTCATATATATATATATATATATATATATATATATATATATATATATATATATATATATGTCAGGGGCCACCCTGCTTATACACTAAAGGCCTAAAATCAGCAATAGGCCTAACATACATTCCTGCTAGCACCAAGTCTTGGGTCTCTGTGGAAAAACACTGAAACAGAAGCCTAGAAGCTATTGTAAACAAGCAGCTTTGGTGGAGGGCTGCCAAGCCTGAGTAGTTATAGACCTTGTAGATAGGTAACCTTGGTGGATGGTACCAACTTAGATAAAGACAAGTGAATCATAGGCGGAGTCATAGTGGTCTGTCTCCTGAACCTTCACCCAGCTGACACTCTGTTCTGGAAGATTTCTGTACTCCCCCTAAACACCTACGCTCCTGCGTCCCCTTCGCCACATCCTGCCTTTTTGTGTATATAACCTGTGTGTGAAAGAGTAAACAGTGCGGTCTGATCAGATAGACAGGCCATCATCCTTGCGTTCCTCGTTTCTTTTCATCCTCTCTTAGGTGATCTCCTGAACCCTGTTTAATGTCCTGCAGGACAGGACATACACACACATACACACACACACACACATAAATATATGATGTGAAATTAAACATCATGTTAACTAGGTGTTCAATAAAGTCGAGAAAGAGCCTGAGAAACCTGAGATATGTTCATATCAGTGACTTAAGTTCGGTAAAGTATTTGGATGTTTAGCCATTTGGTAAAATCCTTACAAAGCAACTATGATGATATGAGTATGAATCTCAACATCCACCTAAAAATTTAGGTATCTTGGCATTGAATGTGTGACTTTAGTACTGATGTTGCATAAACATGTCAATATTGATATGTTGATGGCTATGATCCTGTTAAAAATGTTAAGATTCATGTTCAATGAGAAATAGGCTCAAAACAGTGTTAAAAATATGCAGAGGACAACACCTAGTTTTAACTTTTGGCATCCAAGTGATAAAACAAAGGCAGAGAATTACTGCAACAGTAGCACCCCCAATACAAAACCATACAAATACACACACAGACAAAAGTGCACGAATACACAAATTACTCAGACACATATAAACACATTCACACAAAACATAAATTTGGCACTTCAGAAACTGTTAACCATTTAAAAGCTGTGATTCATATATATTAAAGGTAATTGTTTGATATCTAGAGAAACAACATAGTCATAATTTCTACATGAACAAGTAATTTGTAGAGGTCATATCTGAAAATACCCTGTTTATACAAAATAACATAAAATTATTACATAGTATATACATGTTATGCAGTTATGATTATTTTACAAAAAAACCCACTTAAGTAATTGTAGTAAGAAATTTGTATTAACTACCACATATGTACATAGTATAAAATAGATATTTCATCAACACTAGATAGTAGCATTAAATCAGTCATCGTGGAAGAAAATTAAAATAGTAATGAAAATAATTATACTTTCTATAAGATGAAAATGTAATGAAGCTACAATTTTACAAATATTTCACATAGTACACTTGCACTTATAAACTTTCACTTAGCCAGGGAAATTATTGAGAACGTTTGTTGAGGCTGAAGAGATGGCTCAGTGTCAAGAGCACTGGCTGCTATTCCAAAGGACATGAGTTTGATCCCAGCAGTCATCTGTAACTCCAGTTCTAAGAGACTTAACATCTTCTTCTGCCCTCTATGTGCACTGCATATAAATGACACACAGACATAAATGTAAGCAAAATACCTATAGAGAATATTTGTTGAACATGTGTGATGCCTGTGATGTTCAAAGTGTTTGACATTGCCAATTTTGTCTTCTCTATGTGTTAAAACTGAGATTCTAAAAATTCTTACGACTATTTCACTTTTTATTCTAGTTTTTTTCATAAAACTTTCATAAATTGTTTTTCTATAATTTTTATTTTGTGATACAAAAAGTTCTTTCTTCATAGGAAATGGAAGACTTTGTCCAGAGCTCTGGAGAGCATGGTGTGGTGGTGTTTTCTCTGGGGTCAATGGTCAGTAACATGACAGAAGATAAGGCCAACGAAATTGCATGGGCCCTTGCCCAGATTCCACAAAAGGTGAGATAAAGTGTCCATGGGAGGGGAATGTATACTGAGTCTGTGAAAGTCCTTGGAAGGTCTGATTCTAGGGATGACTCTGTGAAACCAAAAGGTTTAGGTAAGCTGTAATTTACTTTAGACAATTTAGAAACAGATACACACAACAGATATTACAGTAATACAGAAGTGTTTTTGGCTGCAAGTACCTTGGATATTAACTTTGCGATCTATGTGGGTACATTTCGAAATGCTGCCATTATGATGCCATCACTGTCAATGGTGTGTAGACAGCAAATTCTTCAGAGTCACTTGTTCCATTTGTCAATTATTTAAAGTCACAGCATATATTAAATTTTTCAGGGGGGAGTAAATTTTTTTAAATTTTTTTTTAGCATAAAAATATCAAACTGGTATTGAAAAATGTTTGAAATATAGCATGAGTCTGCATCCTAATTTTGAAGTAGATCTGTTCAGTGAGCAGTTGAGAGGGTTGTTTCAAAATAAAATAAAAACAAACAAACACAAAAACAAAACACAAAACCAACAAAACCAACAGATTCTGGGTTCTTCTGCTAATATTTATAGAAGAAATACGTAACATAAAGGTAGACATGGGTGCTGCCCTTACAGTTTTCTCTGTGCAATGAAAGCCCCCGTGGAGGGGAGAGCCCTCCCACTCAAGCCATGAGAACTCACGGCCACCCAAAAGACTCAGAGACACCGATCTTGATACAACCAGCAAGAGGTATATTTCAATCAGCACGCTAAGGCTGAGACCCCATAATCCACGCAGGGGCAGAGGAGCTCGAACCCTAGCGAGGGGAGTGTAGGATATTTAAAGGAGAAAACCACAGACCAGGGGAAGTGGGAAGGGGTAACTGTGGAAAGTGCCAGGGTTCGAGGAACAATCATGGGGAAGTATGGGCTTTTTTTCTCAAGGCTTAATCTTATTCAACCATATCATTTAAAATTTTTCATCTACTTTGTGGTTATCCAAGTTCTTGTTCTTGGAGCACAAAGCCCTAGAACTAGCCAATCTGCTCTCCTGGCTCTTCTTACTGTTAGTCTGCTAGAAGTGAAATTTCTATTAACCCTTCAGCATCATAAAACATGAAACACAGGACTCTCATTGTAATCAATCAGAGTGGTAAATGAGGGAGAGCCAAATTGTATGAATTAGCCGTCTTTACTCAGAATATGCATAGTCCAAGGTTCAGAAATATCATATAAGATCACATGAGTTCACGCTGTACAAATCACAAGGACAAGATATGCATGACAGAAACATGTATTTCCATAAAGAACAATCTAAATATTATCTGGATAACAATAGCTAGGAATGGGTAATAATAACAGACTCACCCTTATATGCTACTGTTTCGAACAAGGCATACACATCATAATTGAAGACAAAAAAATGAAATTCACTGAAAATAACATAGAATCAATGAATAAAAGTAAATGCTAAATAAAAATGCCATGATATTAATGCTGGAGTATTAGATCTATCAAATAAGTTATAAAAACATGAATTATTAGTTATTTGCCACTCTTCTCTGTAGTTGAATTATGCCACCAAGGTATTAAATATTTTCATGTATTATTAACTAACTCCTTTGTCTAAATTCATCTGCTTGGAAAATGAGGATTATGTTCAACCTGTCTAAGTGTAAAAATAAACACACAGAAACTGCTGTATCGTCTTCTCTCAGTCTTTCAAGAGTTTTTATTGCTCAGTTCTTCTGGATTCCTAATCTATCCCATGGGAAGTATTTAGCTATGTTTTCTCTAAAATAAAAAAAAGCTATATTTATAAAATTATTCCCAGCTTGGAAATTATTATTACATCATTCTACATTTCCATTCCTCCCTCCAAACAGTCTCTTATCTATGCCTTTGCTCTCTTTCAAATCCATGGCATAATTTTTTTCATTAATTGTCATTATATAAATATATGCATACATATCTAATTTATATTTTTAGCTATAACCTGCTCAGGCTGTATAACCTTAAGTTTGGCTTCACCAATTAAGATTATCTAACATTTATTAGGTTCTTTGGAGATTTGATGGCAAAAAACCAGCTTCCTTAGGACCCAATACCAGAGTCTACAAGTGGCTTGCCCAGAATGACCTTCTTGGTAAGAGTCTGGAAAACAAATTCTGAATCACAACTGACTTTCTTTGATTACTTTACCTATCCTAGTTGACCCAAAAATCTTTATATTACATGGCATTTATAAATTATTTATTTAAGAAAACAACTTCTGACATGCATTTGGTCTTTTACACATTCGTTTTCTGTTATCTACTATGTGCTTCATCTGTTCAACTGGAAACAGGTATTTTATAGTTCAAGTCTCAAGTCACATGCAAATCTGCAAAATAGTTGTATGTAAATGTAGTGTCTTCTTGCTCTGAGACAGGAAAACGTTTCAGTGAGTTTATGAGTATATGAAACTTTATGTAGAAAAATCTCCTTTCAGTTCTTCATAGTACATACTACTTTTCTCATTTCATGTCTAAGACTGCTAATTAATGTTAACATGAATTCATTTTATTCAAGGTCACCCAAAAACCAAAGCCTTTGTAACTCACGGTGGAGCCAATGGTGTCTATGAGGCCATCTATCATGGAATCCCTATGATTGGCATTCCTTTGTTTGGAGAACAACATGATAACATTGCCCAGATGGTGGCCAAAGGAGCAGCTGTTGCATTGAATATCAAAACATTGTCAAGGTCAGATTTACTCAATGCACTGGAGGAAGTCATTGGCAATCCTTCGTGAGTATAACCTTTTAAAATGTGTATCCATTGTTTGTTTATATATTTATTTATTTATTTGGTTAGATATTCAGTCATTGGCCTTCTTACTGAAGGACAAATGAACAAGTACTATTTTCAGAGTAATAACTATTGTAGGAACAGAGACAAATTAGGACATGATTCAGTGTACAATTTATTCTCTCTGTTTGTTTTTTTATTTCCATGTTATGCTTTATGTTCCTTTGTTATGTAAATCAGGATCCTCTTAAATGTTTGACCACTCTGCTTGGCCAAGAGGTGTATGCCATCACATCTGACCAATATTTCTTTTCAATATTTTTTTTCAATACTTTAGTACAGTAATTTGTTAGAGTTTAAAAAGTAGTACAAAACTCAAATAGCCAATGAGTGAAAAAAAATTAAACATTAATTGTGGTATCAGATGGGTTACACATAGAAGGCATAGGAAAACATCATAACACAACAACTTGAATGTTGTAGAAGACACATGTAACATTTTTGTTACATAACTTTTATCATTGAATATAATACCTATTAATGTGTAACTCTGCAACTCAATATGTTAATATAAATGTGAAAATCTATTAGAGTGAAGCAAATGAATATGTCTAGCATCATTTTTATTTCATTTAAAAAGAATCTATTTGGAAGTTGCTTTCTGGAAAAAGACTGTTTCTATCCCACTTTCAGCATACTGTAGGTCCTAAGATAGTTTTGTATGCTGTTTGGACCAGGGTAAGGTTTAACCCTCTCCATATTGGCATGACTATTGGTGTCGTCATTATTCAGATCTTGTTTAGGCACACATGATGTTATACTTCATGACTGTAACTTTCTTGATATTTCTTAAGTGAAAAACTTCACAGGAGATATCTTGGCCCTCTGTGTCTTATAATCTTTCAACACTTTATTCTATGGTCTACCATGAAAGGTAGTCTTCAGGTTAGGTACTTCAAGTAAGTTCCAGCTCAAAGGTCTCTAGGTCCTGTTTCTGAAATATATGGTTTCAGTAATATAAACATGCTTCTGACCAATGGGGAATAACCAAGGTCAAGAACAATATGTTTAATGGTCTCTTTGATAACTCTGGCCAACATGTCAAAGGAGGGCTTCCATGTCTGATGTTGGGTTTTATGGTAGTTGGTCCTTAGATATTGGAGGAAGCACCATCATTTCAGGTAAGAAAAGTTCATAAAAATTGTACATGTGTATTTATACATGGAATTGTATGCATTACAAGTAATTCTGATAAATAATCAATAGTATAATTCTTTGTGGATATTCAATCATCCTTGTTATTTTATTCATTTCTTCCTTCTTCTGTTCCCCTCCCCCTCTCCCTCTCCCTCCCCTCTCCTTCCCTCTCCCCCTCCCTCTCCTTCCCTCTCCCTCTCCATCTCCCTCTGCCTCTGCTCTTCCCTCTCCCTCTGCCTCTCCCTCTGCCTCTGCCTCTGCCTCTCCCTCCACCTCTGCCTCTCCCTGTCCCTCTGCCTCTGCCTCCCTCTCCCTTACCCTCTCCCTCTCCCTAATGAGCTTTCCCTTTTCCCATTTCCTTTATAAGATCATTTGAACTCTGCTCTCACTCTTCACCTTCTTCACACCTTCTTCTGCATTTACCTCCCTCCCTGTCTCTAAGGAGCCTCTCCTCTTCTCATTCTTCCATCAAATAAGTTGAATCTCAAATTGTAAATAAATGTAACATGTATACTAAAAATTGAGGATATTTTAATGAAAAGAAAATCACAAGTTTCCTATTGTGCTTTGTAAAGTAGGAGGGTAAGTTACCACCATTGTAATCACTACCTGTTGTGCTACATTAAACTGATATTTAGGGCTGTTGACTCATATCTCTAAGTCACCATTCTCTTTTAATCATCAATAATCTTTTCAACAACAGAATCAAATGCACCTGTAAGCTTCAGTGCACCTGTAAGCTTCAGTGTGAAATTTGAACCATTTGTTAAAAATTCAGAATGCAAACAAAAAATGAAGATCAACAATAATAGCACAAATTAGAATCATAGAATAGCTCAATTGATAAGAGCAGGATTCACATTAGCAGAGGACAATAGCTCAGTTCCCAACAAACATATCAGGTGATTTATAATAATCTGTAACTCCAGTTCTGTAGATTTACACACATACACAGGAGAGCACATGCATGCATTCACACATTCTCACATGCACACACATTGATACACACATACACATAATTGAAAATAATAACAAAAATATTGAACTTACTTTATAATAAGTATATATGTGATGCAATGAAAATTCAAATAATCTCAATATTGAAATAGAGAATTGTTACCCATTCAATTAATTACATTAATAAGTACTAACCTTCATTCAAGCTCAAGGTCAGTGGCACAGAACCCTTCCTGTCTGTGCCTGTGCTTGGAGCAGCTCTAAGGCTTCAGCTCTATACCCAACCTCCCAAAACCCAGAGGAGGCTGGACTCCCAGGAGCTCTAACACATAAGAACATAGAATAATAGGATCACAGGATCTCAGGAGCTTAGGCACAGAAGGATTTCAGAAGCCCCAAAGCAGCTGACTCCCAGGAGCTATCACAACCAGAGTCTCATGATCACAGGATCACAGAGACAGCTGGACTCTGAGGAGTTCTGACACAGCCAAGATAACAGGACAGATAGGCTCCAGTCAGAGATAGTGAGTGCAAGTAGCACTAGAAATAACCAGATTTCTTTTTTTTTTTTTTTTAATTTTATTTTTTTGCTTATTCACTTTATAACCCGTCCCAGTCACCCCTCCCACAATCCTTCCCCATCTCTTGTTTTCTGAGTACCCCCTCCTCCTGTATCCCCCACCCTGCCACTTTAAGTCTCTGAGAGGCTAGGTGCTTCCTCTCCCATTGAGGCCAGATGAGGCACCCAGCTAGACCATACTCCATATACAGGCTGCATGTTTTGGGATGCCCCCACTCCAGATGTTTGCGACCTACATGAAAACCAAGCTGCACATTTACAACATATGTGCAGGGAGGCCTAGGTCCAGCCCATGGAGGTAGATCTGTGTAGACTAGGTATGCTCCACGGTTGGTGATTCAGTCTCTGAGAGCTCCAAGGGTTCAGGTTGGTTTACTCTGTTGATCTTCCTGTGCAGTTCCTATCTCCTTAGGGCCCACAATCCTTCCCCCTATTCTTCTATAAGAGTCCTCAAGCTCCATCCACTGTTTGGCCCAGATTTCTAAAGGAAAGTCCAAAAAAATAAGCAACAGAAACCAAGTTTACGTGGCATCATGAGAACCTAGTTCTCCCACCATAGCAAATCCTGAATACCCGATGACACCAGAAAAGCAAGGTTCAGATTTAAAATCACTTCTCATGATGATAATAGAAGACTTTAAGAAAGACATAAATAGCTCCCTCAAAAAATACAGAACACATGTAGACAAATAGAAGCCCTTAAAGAGGAAACACAAAAATCCCTTAAAGAATTGCAAGAAAACACAACCAAATAGCTGAAGGAATTGAACAAAATGATTGAAGACATAAAAACTGAAGTAGAAATAATAGAGAAATCTCAAAGGGAGACTACCATGGAGATAGAAAACCTAGGAAAGAGATCAGGAGTCATAGATGCAAGCAGCACCAACAGAATACAGGAGATAGAAAGAGAATCTCATGTGCAGAAGATACCAAAAAAAACATTGATGCAACTGTCAAAGAAAATACAAAATGCAAAAAGTTCTTAACCCAAAACATCCAGGAAATCCAGGACACAATGAGAAGACCAAACCTAAGAATAATAGGTATAGAATAAAGGGAAGATTCCCAACTTAAAGGGCCAGTAAATATCTTCAACAAAATTATAGAAGAAAACTTCCCTAACCTAAAGAAAGAGATGCCCATGAACATACAAGAAGCATACGGAACTCAAATAGACTATATCAGAAAAGAAACTCACCCCGTCACATAATAATCAAAACACCAAATGCACAAAACAAAGAAAGAATATTAAAAATCAGTAAAGGAAAAAGATCAAGTAACATGTAAAGGCAGACCTAACAGAATTACACCAGACTTCTCACTGGAAACAATAAAAGCCAGAAGATCCTCGACAGATATCATACAGACCCTAAGAGAACACAAATGCCAGCCCAGACTACTATACCAAAACTCTCAATCACTATAGATGGAGAAAACAAGATATTCCATGACAAAACCAAATTTACACAATATCTTCCCATAAATCCAGCCCTTTGAAGGATAATAGATGGAAAACTCCAACACAAGGAGGGAAACTACAACCTAGAAAAAGCAAGAAAGTAATCTTCCAACAAACCAAAAAGAAGATAGCCACACAAACATAACTCCACCTCTAATAACAAAAATAACAGGAAGCAGCAATCTCTTCTGCTTAATATCTCTTAACATCAATGGACTCAATTCTCCAGTAAAAAGATATAGACTAATGGACTGGATATGTAAACAGGACCCAACATTTTGCTGCATACAGGAAATGCATCTCAGTGGCAAAGACAGACACTACATCAGAATAAAAATCTAGAAAACAATTTTCCAAGCAAATGATCCCAAGAAACCAGCTGGAGTAGAAATTCTAATATCCAATAAAATTGACTTTCAACCAGAAGTTATCAAGAAAGATAAGAATGGACAATTCATACTCATCAAAGGAAGAATCAACCAAGATGAAATCCCAATTCTGAACATATATGCACCAAATGCAAGGGCACCCACATACATAAAAGAAACTTTACTAAAGCTCAAAGCACAGATTGCACCTCACACAATAATAGTGGGAGACTTCAACACCCCAATCTCATCAATGGACAGATCATGGAAACTGAAACTAAACAGAGACACAGTAAAACTAAGAGAAGTTATAAACCAAATGGAGTTAGCAGATATTTATAGAATATTTCTTCCAAAAACAAAAGAATGTTTCTTTTCAGAATCTCATGGTACCTTCTCCAAAACTGTCCATATAGTTGGTCACAAAACATGCCTGAACAGATCCAAGAAGATTGAAATAATCCCATGTATGCTATCAGATCACCACTAGCTAAGGCTAGTCTTCAATAATGGTAAAATCAATGTAAAGCCCACATACACGTGGTAACTGAACAATGCTGTACTCAATGATGAATTGGTCAAGGAAGAAATAAGGAAAGAAATTAAAGAATTTTTAGAATTTAATGAAAATGAGGACACATCATACCAAAACTTGTGGAACTCCATGAAAGCATTGCTAAGAGGAGAACTCATAGCTCTAAGTGCCTACAAAAAGATACTGGAGAGAGAACAGACTAACAGTTTGACAGCACACCTGAAAGCTCTAGAATAAAAAGAAGCAAATGCACCCAAGAGGCGTAGACAGTGGGAAATATTCAAACTCATGGCTGAAATCAAACAAGTAGAAACAAAAAGAACTATACAAAGAATCAACAATACCAAGAGCTGGTTCTTTGAGAAAATCAACAAGATAAATAAGGTCTATACATAAACATACTAAAAGCAATATACAGCAAACCAGTAGCCAACATCAAAGTAAATGGGGAGAAACTTGAAGCAATCCCACTAAGATCAGGGACTAGATCAGGCTGCCCACTCTCTCCCTACCTATTCAATATAGTACTGTAAGTCCTAGCCAGAGCAATTAGACAACAAAAGGAGATAAAAATTGGAAAAGAAAAAGTCAAAATATCACTATTTGCAGATGATATGATAGTATACTTAAGTGACCCCAAAACATCCACCAGAGAACTCCAAAACCTGATTAAAAATACTTCACCAAACTGACTGGTTATAAAAATCAACTCAAACAAATCAGTACCCTTCCTCTATTCAAAAGATAAACAGACTGAGAAAAAATTAAGGAAGTGACACCCTTCACAATAGTCACAAATAATATAAAATACTTTCTTGTGAATCTAACCAAGCAAGTGAAAGATCTGTATGACAAGAACTTCAAGTCTCTGAAGAAATAAGTCAAAGAAGACTGCAGAATGTGGAAAAGATCTCCCATGCTCATGGATTGGCAGGATTAATATAGTCAAAATGACCATCTTGCCAAGAGCAATCTACAGATTTAATGGAATTCCCATCAAAATTCCAACTAATTCTTCACAGAGATAGAAAGAGCAATTCCCAAATTCATTTGAAATAACAAAAAAAACAGGCCAGAGAAAACTATTCGCAACAATAAAAGAACATCTGGGGGACTTACCATCCCTGACCTCAAGCTGTACTACAGAGCAGTAGTGCTAAAAACTGCATAGTATTGGTACAGAGATAGGCAAGAAGATCAATGGAGTAGAATAGAAGATCAAGAAATGAACCCATGTGCCTATAGTCTGTTGATCTTTGACAAAGGAGGTAAACCCATACAGTGGAAAAGAGATAGCATTTTCAACAGGTGGTGGCGGTTGAACTGGAGGTCAGCATGTAGGAAAATGCAAATCGTTCCATTCTTATCTCCTTTTGCAAAACTCAAGTCGAAGTGGATCAAGGACGCCATATAAAACCGGACATACTGAAACTAACAGAAAAGGAAGTGATGAAGAGCCTTGAACACATGGCCACAGGGGGAAAGTTCCTGAACAGGACACTAATGGCTTATGCTCTAAAATCAAGTATTGACAAATGGGACCACATAAAATTGCAAAGTTTCTGTAAGGCAAGGGATACTGCCAATAGGACAAAATGGTCAACCTTCATACAAAATAGATAAACGCAACAAGAAGTAGCCATTACAACTAATTAATAAGATCCAGGACACTTTTTAAATCATAATGCGTAATGACTTACATGGTGTTCCATAAAAAATTTGTTTCAAACCCAACCTCTTACCATCAATACACAGTCAGTACAATACCTAACACCATGGTTGCAGCTTGAGAGATATTTGCCTTCTACTTACACTTTCTGATGCTAGCACATGGTTTGAACAAAAACCTAGTTGGTAATTGTTTACCTGGTTGTTTACTACTCTGCAATGTCAGTGGGACTTGGGAGAGTCAGGCTGATAAAGGAGACAAGGTAAACTCTCATGCAACACCCTACTTTATTTAGAGCATCAGGCAATTTTTACTCAGGATTAAGAAGAGGCACACGAGTAAAGTGTACAATAACAGGGGCAAGATGCACATGGTGGACAAGCCATTCACAGTAAAACTTATTTTTCTATAGAGGCACATGAAAAAATAACAATAACCAGTTGTAATAAATAATCTGAAATAAATGTGTGCCTACTTGCTATACCTGAAAGGGTCCCAAAAGCATAATCAATAAGCAATTCTGTGCTTTTGAAGAAACTTAACTTATTTTCATGGAGTTTTCTCAGAAACCCTTAGAAATCTCACAAAAGTCTATTTTTGAACTGTATCCTCACACTGGATAACTGAAGTTTCATATAGGCAAATAATATGTCAGTTTGTTACGTTTTATTTAAGGATTAACTGTTTATAAACTGTAATTCCAGAATGTTTGGTCTTTTTTACTTTCCTGTTTATATACTTCCAGTTTGTTTACTCAAGAAGTTCTAACATGCCTATTAACATCTTTCTGGGCATAAATGTAAAGCATAATTCATTTTTCTCCTATTTATTGTAAATTCAGCTTTACTATCTACACAAAATTTTAGAAATGTGTATTTTCGTTCATTCCATGATTTTCTTGGATTACCATTTTATCTCTTACAGCTATAAAGAGAATGCAATGTGGTTGTCAACCATTCAACGTGACCAGCCTATGAAGCCCCTGGACAGAGCAGTCTTCTGGATTGAGTTTGTCATGCGCCACAAAGGAGCCAAGCACCTGAGACCACTTGCATACAACCTCACCTGGTACCAGTACTACTCTCTGGATGTGATTGGATTCCTACTAGCCTGTGTGGTGGCCACTGCAGTTATTTCTATAAAGTGCTGCTTGACTGCTTATCAACTCTTTGTAAAGAAGGAAAAGAAAATGAAAAAAAAGTAGAGTTCATTAAAAATTCAGTTTTTGAATAAAATTTCAATGTCATTCTAATTTATAAACTACCTTCTCAACACTCACTGATTACCAAAGCAATCTTATTTGCAATTTTGTACCATGTAAGAAGACTATATATATGTCTATATATATATATATGTCAAAGAATCCCATCATTTATTTTAATTTTTAAACTATTCAATATAAAACAATTTGCACGCATAGAAAATTATAGAAATTTAATACATACTTGCCAACGTCATTAAAATCAAAATATTTTTGCACCTCTACCCAGAGCAGATTGGCACACCTGCTCTCCTTTCACACTCCACAGATTGCCTGTCTCTCAGGAGGTCTGCCTTAATCAAAAGCACAGCTGAGACACCCTCTACCATACCCACACCAGCTGCAACACCCACAGAGCCCAGCTGATGTGGGAGCTACCTCCTCGTCCTAGCTCCCTCTTCCTTCCAGTCTGTACCTCCATCCATGACAGTTAAGCTTGCCCATTCCCTTCCCACACTCCACAGCCTGCTTCTCTCCCAAGAGATCTGCTATAAACCAGTGACACAAGATGTTTGCCCTAACCAGGAACACTGGAGTTCTGCCCTGACCAGAGACACAGACAAGTTGCCCTACTCAGTGACACAGGAGGCTCCTCATAACCAGAGTCAGTACTTCCTGCCTCTCAGAAGACCTGTTATAATTCAGGTCACACAGCTCTACCTGCCTCCAAGGAGGTCAGCTCCAGTTAGAGACACCCAGGACAGTTAGCATCAGAGATAACCAGATGAGAAGAGCAAGCTCAGGAGTATGAGCAACAGAAACCATTGTAATTGGCATCATCAGAAACAACTTCTCCCACCACAGCAAGCCCTCCGTACCCTAACACACCTAAAGAGCAAGATTCTGATCTAAAATCCCATCCCTGTGATAGAGGTCCATAAAGAGGATACATATATAACTTCCCAAAAGAAATACAGGGAAACAGGTAGAAACCCTTAATTTTGAAACAAATAAATCCTTTAAAGAAATACAGGAAAATACTTTCAAGCAGGTGAAGGAATTGAATAAAATGGTCCAAAATCTAAAAATGTAAATAGAAATAAAAAAAAAATGACGAATGGAGTTAACCCTGGAGATAGTAAATCTAGGAAAGAGATTAGAATCTACAGGTGCCAAGTATCACAAACATAATATAAGAAATAGAAGAGAGAATCTCAAGAATAAAAGATAACATAGAAGATATTGACATACCTAAGTCAATGAAAATACAAAGTGTAAAAACTTCTAACCCAAATATCCAGGAAATTCAGGGCACAATGAAAAGACCAAAACTTAAAAATAATAGGAATAGAAGAGGGTGAAGATTACCAGCTCAAAGGGCCAGAAAACATCTTCAACAATTATAATCACAACTTCCATAGTGTAAGAAAAAAATGGTCATAAACTTACAAGAAACCTACAGAACACCAAATATATTGGACCAAAAAAGAAAGTCCTCCATCACATAATTATCAAAATACAAAGTTCATAGTACAAAGAAAGAGTATTAAAACTAGTAAAAGGGTCAAGTAACATATAAATGAAGATCTATCAAGATTATACCAGATAACTCTTTTTTATTTATTGTTTTATTTTTATTTATTTACACTTCAAATGTTATCCCTCTTCCAGGTTTTCTCTCAGAAACTCCCTATCCCATCCTCCTACTCCTTGCTTCTATGAGGGTGCTCCCTCACCGACCCACCCACACCCACCTCACAGCCCTAGTATTCCACTGCACAGGCATATCGAGCCTCCACAGGATCAAGGACCTCACCTCCCATTGATGTGAGATAAGGCCATCCCCTTCAGCACCTTCAGTCTTTCCCCTGAGTCCTCCTTTGGGGTCACTTTGCTCAATCCTGTGGTTGCCTGCTAGCATCCACATCTATACTGGTCAGGTTCTGGCAGAGTCTCTAAGGGGACAGGTATACCAGGCTCCTGTCAGCAAACATTTCTTGGCATCATCAATAGTGTCTGGTTTGGTGTCTGCAGATGGGACCAATCCCTAGGTAAGATCTCTCTGGATGACCTTTCCTTCAGTCTCTGCTTCACTCTTTGCCCTGTATTTCCATTAGAAAGGACCATTTCTGGGTTCATATTTTGAGATGGATTTGTGGCCCCTGCCTGTTAGCTCCTTGCCGGAAGGTGCAGGCGAGAGGTCTCTCTCTGGGGCTGAGTGGGATGGTGAATGTGGACGGCCCAAAGAAACACAACCGGCCAGAGTCTTGTTGAGGCAGGAACTCGACTTTAATGTAACAACCTCTTGTTTATATAAAGGTGAAGCATAGGGAGGAGTTTTGGTGGGGTGAGATGAATTAGGGGCAGGGAGTGGTGACAGAGGGTATGGGGTGACTGACAGGGCCAATTGAAAAGCTTTACGTCAGCAACAGCTGAGCAGAGGCAGGGTTAAACAGGACCTGTTGAGTAACTCCGATTCGGAAGTGACAAAGACAAGTCTCAAACTCGATCCAGGCTTGAGTTTGTCCTCAAGGCTCAAACCAAGGCCGAAATGGTGTCCAACACCAGTCCCCAACCAGGGTCTGTGTTTAACTTCTGGATATAGTCTCTACTGGTTCTGTCTCCCGATTGTTGGTATTTCAGCTAATGTCATTATCGTTGGATCCTGGGAACCTCCTGAATTCCTGGCATCTGGGACTTTATAGTGGCTACTCCCAGTTCCCCTTCTCCCACTGCTATATACCTCCTTTCAATTTCCTGATCCTCTGTACTTCTCCTTCTTCTCCTCCCACACCCGATCCTGCCACCCTTTTCCCTACCACTCTTCTCTCCCTCCAAATTATATCCTTCCCTCTACCTCCCTTGATTCTTTTGTTCCTTCTTCCAAATAGGACTGAAGAATCCACACCTTGGTCTACCTTCTTCTTGAGCTTCATATTCTCTGTGAATGGTATCTTGAGAATTCCAAGCTTTTTTCCTAATATCCACTTGTCAGTGAGTACATACCATGTTTATTCTTTTGTGACTGGGTTACCACTCTCAGGATGATATTTTCTAGGTCCATCCATTTGCCTACAAATTTCATGAAGTCATTGTCTTTAATAGATGAGTAGTACTCTACTGTGTAAATGTACTACATTTTCTGTATACATTCCTCTGTTGAAGGACATCTGGGTTCTTTCCAGCTTCTGGCTATTATAAATAAGGCTGCTAAAAACATAGTGGAGAATGCCCAGCAGTGGTATAGCTGGGTCCTCAAGTAATGCTATGTCCAATTTTCTGAAAAACTGCCAGACTGATTTTCAAGAGGTTGCACCAGCTTGAAATCCCACCAACAATGGAGGAGTGTTCCTCTTTCTCCACATCCTCCCCAGCATCTGCTATCACCTGACTTTTTGATCTTAGCCATTATAAGTGGTATGAGGTAGAATCTCAGGGTTGTTTTCATTTGCATTTCCCTGATGACCAAGGGTGTTGAACATTTCTTTAGGTGCTTCTTGGGCAATCGAGTTTCTTCAGTTGAGAATTCTGTAATTAGCTATGTACCCCATTTTTTAATAGGTGTATTTGGTCTTCTGGAGTCTAATTTCTTGAGATCTTTGTATATATTGGATATTAACCCTCTATTGGATGTGTGATTGGTAAAGATCTTTTCCCAATAGGTTGGTTGCTATTTTGTCCTATTGACAGTGTCCTTTGCCTTACAGAAACTACAATTTTATGAAATCCCATTTGTCAATTCTTGATCTTAGTATATAAGCCATTGATGTTCTGTTCAGGAACTTTTCCCCTGTCTCCAAGTATTCAAGGTTCCTCTCCACCTTCTCTTCTATTAGTTTCAATGTATCTGGTTTTATGTGAAGGTCATTTATCCACTTGGACTTGAGATTTGTACAAGGAGATAAGAATGGATCTATTTGCATTCTTCTACATGTTGTGCTCCAGTTGAATGAACACCATTTGTTTTAAATGCTGTCTGTTTTTCCACTAGACAGTTTTAGCTTCTTTGTCAAAGATCAAGTGACCATAGGTGTATGTGTTCATTTCTGGATCTCCAATTCTATTCCATTGATCTTCCTGCCTATCTCTGTACCAATACCATGCAGTTTTTATCACTATTGATCTGTAGTACAGCTTGAGGTCAGGGATGGTGATTCCTCCAAAAGTTCTTTTACTATTAAGAATAGTTTTTGCTATCCTGAGTTTTTTGTTATTCCAAATGAATTTGAGAATTTCTCTTTCTAACTCTGTGACTTGGGATTTTAATGGGGATTGCAATGAATGTGTAGGTTGCTTATAGCACGATGGACATTTTTACTATATTAATCCTGCCAATCCATGAGCATGAGAGATCTTTCCACCTTCTGAGATCTTCTTCTCCTTCTTTCTTTAGAGACTTGAAGTACTTGTCATACAGGTCTTTCACTTGCTTGGTTAAATTCACACCAAAGTATTTTATATTATTTGTGACTATTGTGAAGGGTATCATTTCCCTAATTTCTTTCTCAGCCTGTTTATCTTTGGAGTAGAGGAAGACTACTGGTTTGTTTGAGTTGATTTTATAACCAACTACTTTGCTGAAGTAGTTTATCAGATTTAGGAGTTCTTTGGTGGATGTTTTGGGATCACTTAAGTATACTATCATATCATCTACAAATAATGACTTCTTGCTTTCCTATTTGTTGCCTTTGACTTCTTTTTGTTGTCTAAGTGCTCTGGCTAGGACTTACAGTACTATGTTGAATAGACAGTGAGAGTGTGGGCAGCCTTGTCAGGTCCCTGATCTTAGTGGGATTGCTTCAAGTTTCTCTCCATTTAGTTTGATGTTAGCTACTGGTTTGCTGTATATTGCTTTTAGTATGTTTAGGTATGGGCCTTGAACTCCTGACCTTTCTAAGACGTTTACCATGAAGGGGTGTTGAATTTTGTCAAATGCTTTCTGAACATCTAGTGACATCATTATGTGGGTTTTTTTTTTTTTTGAGTTTGTTTATATAGTGGATTACATTGATGGATTTCCAAATATTGAATGATCCCTGCATTCCTGGGATAAAGCCTACTTGATCATGATGGATGATTGTTTTGATGTGTTCTTTGATTGGGTTTGTGAGAATTTTATTGATCATTTTTGCATCAATGTTCATAAGGGAGATTGGTCTGAAGTTCTCTTTCATCATTGGGTCTTTGTGTGGTTTAAGTATGAGTGTAACTGTGGCTTCATAGAACTATTTGAGTAGTGTTCCTTCTGTTTCTATTTTGTGGAATAGTGTAAAGAGAATTGGTATTAAGTCTTCCTTGAAGGTCTGATAGAATTCTGCAATAAAACCATCTGGTCCTGGGCTTTTGTGTGGGGAGACTTTTAATGACTGCTGCTATTTCTTTAGGGGTATAGGACTGTTTCGATGGTTTATCTGCTCCTGATCTAACTTTGGTGTCTGGTATCTGTCTAGAAAATTGCCCATTTCATCCAGATTTTCCAGTTTTGATGAGTATAGGCTTTTGTAGTAGGATCTGATGATTTTTTGAATTACCTCAGGTTCTGTTGTAATGTCTCTGTTTTCAGTTCTGATTTTATTAATTTGGATACTGTCACTGTGCCTTCTGGTTAGTCTGGCTAAGGGTTTATTTATCTTGTTGATTTTCTCAAAGAACCAGCTCCTTGGTTTTGTTGATACTTTGTATAGTTCTTTTTTTTTTTTTCTACTTGTTTGATTTCAGCCCTGAGTTTGATTATTTCCTGCAATCTACTCCTCTTGGATCTATTTGCTTCTTTTTATTCTAGAGCTTTCAGGTGGACTGTCAAGTTGCTAGTATGTTCTCTCTCTAGTTTCTTTTTGTAGACACTTAGAGCTATTAGTTTTCCTCTTAGCACTGCTTTCATTGTGTCCATAAGTTTTGGTATAACAAACCTTCATTTTCATTAAATTCTAAAAATTCTTTAATTTCTTACCTTATTTCTTCCTTGACCAAGTCATCACTGAGTAGAGCATTATTCAGTTTCCACATGTATGTGGGATTTCCATTGTTTTTGTTATTATTGAAGACCAGCCTTAGTCTATGTTGACCTGATAGGATCCAAGGGATTATTTCAATATTTTTGTATCTTTTGAGGCCTGCTTTGTGATCAATTATATTGTCTATTTTGGAGAAGGTACCATGAGGTGTTCAGAAAAAGTTATATTCTTTTATTTTATGATGAAATGTTCTGTAGATACCCATTAAATCCATTTGGTTTATAACTTCTGTTAATTTCACTGTGTCTCTGTTAATTTCTATTTCCATGATCTGTCCATTGCTCAGAGTGGGATGTTGAAATCCCCCACTATTATTGTATGAGGTGCAATGTGTGCTTTGAACTTTAGTAAAGTTTCTTTTATGAATGTGTTTGCTATTGCATTTGGAGCATAGATGTTCAGAATTGAGAGTTCATCTTGGTAGATTTTTTCCTTTGATGAGTATGAAGTTTCCTTCCTTATCTTTTTGATAACTTTTGGTTGAAAGTCAATTTTATTCTAAATTAGAATAGCTACTCCAGCTTGTTTCTTGGAACCATTTGCTTTGAAAATTGTTTTCCAGTCTTTTACTCTGAGGTAGTGTCTGTTTTTTTTTTGCTGAGGTACGTTTCTTGTATGCAGGAAAATTCTAGGTCCTGTTTATGTATCCAGTCTGTTAGTCTATATCTTTTTATTAGGAAATTGAGTCCAGTGATGTTATTAGGAAAAGTTATTGTTTCTTCCTGTTATTTTCTTTTTAGGGGTGGAATTATGTTTGTGTAGCTATCTTCTTTTGGGTTTGTTGGAAGATTACATTCTTGCTTTTTCCAGGTTGTAGTTTCCCTCCTTGTGTTGGAGTTTTCCAACTATTATCCTTCGAAGGGCTGGGTTTATGGGAAGATATTGTGTAAATTTGGTTTTGTCATGGAATATCTTGTTTTCTCCATCTATAGTAATTGAGAGTTTTGCTGGGTATAGTAGTCTGGGCTGGCATTTGTGTTCTCTTAGGGTCTGTATGATATCAGTCTTCTGACTTTTATAGTCTCTGGTGAGAAATCTAGTATAATTCTGATAGGTCTGCATTTATATGTTATTTGACCTTTTTCCCTTACTGTTTTTAGTATGGATGGACCTATAAAATATCATTCTGAGTTAGGTAACCCAGTCAGAAAAGAACACACAAGGTATTCACTCACTGATAATTGGATATTAGCCCAGAAGCTCGAAATACTCAAGATGCAACTCACAGACCACAAGAAGCTCATGAAGAAAGAAGATCAAAGTGTAGGTGCTTTGGTCCTTATTTGAAGGGGGAACAAAATACACATGGGAGCAAATATGGAGACAGAAACTGAAGGAGGGGCTTTTTGGAGACTGTTCCACCTGGATATCCATCCCATGTGCAGTCACCAAATGTAGATGCTGATGTGGATCTCAGGAAGTGCATGCTGACAAGAGCCTGATATAACTGTCTCCTTAGATGTCTGCCAGAGTCTGACATATACAAAGGCTTTGCTCACAGCTAACCATTGAACTGATCAAGGGGTTCCTAATGGAGAAGATAGAGAGAAGACTCAAGGAGCTGAAAGGGTTTGTGGCTCCATGAGGAGAGCAATAATACCAACCAACCAGAGCTCCCAGGGTCTAAACCACCAGCCTGGGAGCACATAGGGAGGGACCCATGGCTCTAGCTGTATATGTAGGAGAGGATGGCCTTATCAACATAGGTGGGAGAGGATATCCTTGTTCCCATGAAGGCTGGACACCCAGTTGGAGGAATTCAAGGGTGGAGAGGTAGGAAGGAGGGGTGGGTGGGGACTCATACTCATAGAAGCAGGAGGAGGGTGGCTAGGATAGGGGCTTTCTAGGAAGGGGGGAAATGGGGAAAGGGGATAACATCTGAAATGCAAATAAAATATTCAATAATAAAAAAATATCAGTTTGCATTCTTCTACATGCTGACTGCCACTTGAGACAGCACCAATTGCTGAATATGTTGTCTTTTTTTCCACTGGATGGTTTTGGCTGCTGTGTCAAAGATCAGGTGACCATAGATCTGTGGATTTAATTCTGGGTCTTCAATTCTATTCTACTGATCTACCTATCTGTCTCTGTTCTAATACCATGTGTTTTTTATTATGATTGCTCCATAGTACAGCTTGTGGTCAGAGATGGTGATTCTCCCAGAAGTTCTGGGCTCATGAGCTTGCTGAGTGCCCTGATGATGGTGACAGGTAAGCTGTGTTGGGCCTATGTTCCTGACTTACCACTCACTGATACATCCAACAATAATAGTCCACACTGGAGCTTCTTTTGATCTCCCTGGACAAAGGAGCCAACTTATAATAAGACCATGTCTTTCAATGAATTTGGTGAACAGATTTCTGTTTACTTTGTGAAGAATAGTATAGGTATATTTCTGTGTTTCCTTAAAGTTGGAATCGTTTATTAATTGGTCATGTTAAAATTACTTTTGTTTCTTCTACAGTATTTAATGTAAATTGTATTGATTGTACACTTTCTAATTGTGTTAGTGTACTGAAATCTCACATGTCTGTTATGGTAGTCTATCAGTCAGCTTTTGTATTATTGCTTGTGAGTATCACAGGACCTTAGTAATCTGAAAAAGACTTGGAAATACTGGAAGAAGTGAGTAAGAGTTTCAGAAGAAGCACAGAAGCAGAGAGTAGTGGACTTGATTATTGCTGGTATAGCAGCTTTGATTATATTAATAGCTAGCATAACTGCTTCTGCAATTGCTTTGACAGAAGTTAAGACAGCTACTTTTGTTAATCACTTAACAAAAAATGTTATTAATGCTCTGAGTAAACAAGAATTTTCAGATAGACATCTAGAACAATAGATTGGCATCCTTATTGATAGTATTCAAACTATTGGAGAGGAAGTCTGAGTTTAAGAATAAGAAGTCATCTTGAGTGCCATCTAAATATCAATGGAAAATTTAAAGAGACTTATGCAGTATTTGGCATAATTCTAACACCTCTCTGGATATTCTAACTTTGTACAAGGTGATCATAAATTTAAGGAATACAAAGTTCATAGTAAACTCAACCCAGGAATGCATGCCATTCCTTTAATTTGGTCATTGGGATTCATGACTTAAGGTTAGCATTTCCATTTTGGTCAAGTGTCAAGAATGGTTTATATAGATTGATCATTTATAAACCTTTCTTGTCCTGGGAATACTTTTTTTTTTACTTTTATTTTATTGGATTTTTATTTACATTTCAGATGGTCTCCCCTTACCCCATCCCCCCCTCCCTGTTCCCAGGAACCCCCTATCTGGGAATACTTTTATTCCTTCCCATTGTGATAATTCTTGTCTTTTACAACAACATCAACATATTGGCTTCCAAAATACATGGCTTGAAACTAAAAATAGATCCCCAGACAGAGTTATTAATCTAACAAGCTGCCATCCAAAGGCAGGTAATTTTCTGTACAGTGTTTTTACCATCTTAAGACAGAATTACATTGTTTTTAAAAATATAAATTCCAAGATGGGTAAGGAAGGCATTCTTGTCAGAATCACCTAAGACTGGCACAATATTGTTTATAAAATAACAAAGAAAGAGATGCTGAGAGCTTTTGGTGTCACTTCTAGGAATTTGGCATTTATCACTGGGTTCAGACAAGGAAGTAGGCTCAGATAAGAATATCTGAAACAGTGACCATGGGACTTTGTTTACTACTTTGCTTAATTACTACCTTATGAGATCTCTTTGCTTACTATTTAACAATTACCTTGTGTGATCTTTTTGCTTACTACTCTGCTTGATTACTTTCTTGTGTGATCTTCATGTTTACTATTTTGCTTGACTGCTGTCTTTGATGTAAGAACTGATCATGTGTTTTGGATATACCTAGAATGATATAAAAGCAGGCTGGAGAGAACTAAAGCTGCTTCAGCCTCAATCCAGGCTGGAGTTGTGTAGCAATTTTATCTGTTTTTTTTTTTTTTTTTCTTCAATCCTTACTCCTTCAGTTGAGACCCTTTTAACTGACTGAGCTGGCTTGATCAGTATTCACATATCTCCACAGATTTAAAAAACAGCTAATCACTCACATATAAATATATTTTTTCTGTAATTGTCTTAATTTCTTGTTGTCTGTGTTAAAGTATGATTTATTTTGGATTTCATTTTTAACTGGTAGGAATATGTAGGCTCCACAGAAGGTATATGCAAAAATCACATGATCAAAATTTCATTCTATAAACAGTATTCAAAATTTATTCATATATTTCAGGGACTGTCTATAAATGTTCTGAAATAATACCTATAAAAGAATATGTGGACTATTAAAAGGACAGTGATTGTGACAAAACATAGTGAGTTGGCCTAATGCTGCTTGCATTCTTAAGCTAATTTGGGGCCCTTAAGACTGGTTGCTCCAGAGACAAGAGAGTCTACACATAAAACACTGAGTGACCCTTCTCCCACATTATTTCTTATTGCTAAATAAAGATACCACAGCCAATAGCTGGGCAGAAGAGTGGAGTTGTCATTTCCCAGTCTTGGGATCAGAGAGGACCACCATGAGGGATACACTGAGAAGCAGTCATGGGTTAGGTGAGCCCATAAGATAGTGTTACTGAGGGTTGGCCACTTGGAGTTCAAGCAGCACAGATGAAATCATATGTAACTCAAAGTTTTCTATAGGAAAGTAGACTCTAACATCATAGAGGATAGACGGGTGCCCAGGTCTTGTGTTTAAGGCTTATTGGAACTATAAATGCTGTTTGTGTGTTTTGTCTGAGACCTTAAATATGAAGGTGGTGTATATTTGTGGTTGATAAAATGAGTAAAAAACATGGTTGTATAATGTATTGTAAACTTTTTTATTTTGCTATAATAAAATGTGCTGAACAAAAACATCTCAAGAGAAAACCAAAACACTGTATCTTGAATTATGGTTACAGATCCTATAATGCATGATGGACAGGAAGACAAGGCAGCAGGCAGCCAGAGGAGGAAACTCACTCATCACATCTCAACCACATATAGAAAGCAGAGTGAGCAGAAAATTGGGCTTAGCTAAGAACTATCAAAACTTGCTCCAGTGATGGTCTTCCTCTAGCAATATTTAAGCCCTTTAAAATCTATAACCTCAAAGAGTATTACTGATTTTAGAGCAAGTGTTCAATTATACTAGCATATCTGATACATTTTTTTATTCAAACCATAACAGGAAATTCCCTGTTTCTTAATTCTCATTTCATAATATCCAATATGTTATTAGCATTATAATATTCTAACTTCTACCACAGTACCATAGAAAGCTTGTAGTGTTTCAGTATAAGTTAACTGTGATCAAGAATCATGATGTGCACCTGAAATGAAGTACATGAACAAAGGAACCTGTAGAAGTTTTGACCAAATTAAATGTAGCTTTGATATTGGCTACCAGCCACTCTGGATGTCATTCTTATGATGTTTTGGTAAGCTTTGAGGAATGTTATAACAGTGATATGTAACTATTATGACAGTTGTAACTTTCAGCAATGAAATCCAAGAGATAGTATGATATCAGCCAGAAGCTGGAAAGAATCCAGATGTCCTTCAAAAGAGGAATGGATACAGTAAATGTTGTACATTTACACGATGGATTACTACTCAGCTATTAAAAACAATGAATTTGAGAAATTTGTAGGCAAATGGATAGAACTTGAAAATATCATCCTGAGTGAAGTAACCCAATTACAAAAGAAAACACATAGTATGCACTCACTGATAAGTGGATATTATCTTAAAAGCTCACCATACTTAAGATGCAACTCACAGACCCACATGAAGCTCAAGAAGGAAGACCAAAATGTGTGAACTTCTGTCCTTCTTAGAAGAAGTAACAAAATACTTATGGGAACAGGTGCAGAGACAAAGTGTGGAGCAGAGACTGGAGGTGGAACTGTCTAGAGACTCCCCCACATGGGGATCCATCCCATGTGCAGTCACCAAATGCAGACACTATTGTGAATGTCCAGAAGAACATGCTGACATGAACCTGATATACCTGTGTTGTGGAAAGCCTCAGCCTTGTATTTTGATCCTAGTTCCACCCTCCTGGGAGGGGCTGCAGAGGAGGATTGAATCTGTACACAGGCGACATCTTGTGAACCTTCTGTCCAATTAAAACCTGTAAAATAAAGGTTAGAGCCAGAGATTGGGCAGTAGAAGGGGAGGTGGAGAAAAAGGCTTAGGGGAAGAGAGAGTGAGAGGAATTCAATATAAAAGGAGGCAGAAACTGAAGCACAGAAGCTGAAGAAGGAGGCAGAAGCAGGAGGAAGTAGAAGCAGGAGGAAGCAGAGGTAGAAGGAAGCCTGTGGGAGAAGGAAGCCGACTATGGAAGAGCCAGAGCTGGACAACCACGAGGCCTGGATGAACGGCAAGTTATAAGGGATCTCATAGCTGGGGATTAGAGTAGTGTAGTGGTAAATCTGCCCAATCTAGGCATGCTATTTATACCATAATTATTGAGTTGTGTTTTCCTTTACTGATCTCCTTCGGGTAGGAGATCTTATTTGGGGTTTAAATAATTCCCTCTACTACATACCTGTCTCCTGAGAGGCTCTGCCAGAGCCTGACATATACAGAGGTAGATGCTTGCAGCTAACCATTGAACTTATCAAGGGGTCCCCAATGGAGGTGTTAAAGAGAATACTGAAGGAACTGAAGAGGCTTGTGGCCTTATGAGGAGAGTGACAATAACAACCAACAAGAGCTTCCAGGGGCTAAAGGGGCTAAAGCATCAGTCTGGGAACACACATGGAGGGACCCATGGCTACAACTGTATATGTAGTTGAAGATAGCCTTGTCAGGCATCAGTGGGAGAAGAGGGCTTTGGTCCTGTGAAAGCTGTTTGCCCCAGTGTGGGGGAATTCCAGGGTGGGGAGGTGGGAATGGGTGAATAGTTAGGGGCACATGCTCATAGACACAGAAAGAGGGGGATGGGATAAGGGTTTCTGGGGAGAATAAAGAAAGGGGATAACATCTGAAATATATATAAATAAAATATCCAATAATAATAATAAAAAAATATGGAACTGGCTATTGCAGGTAAGTATTTGAGACTTTTTGTTAACCATTTAATATTATCCGTATTGCTGGGGTTCCTTATAATCCTCAAGGACAAGGTACTGTGGAAGGGTCCCATGGAACTTTCAAACAATATCTTCATAAAATAAAAAAGGGATGATATATGCCTGTAGACCACAAATTTGTTTGAATCATGTTCTCTTTATTTTAAATTTTTTAAAAATGTGGATGTCAAGGAACTTTCTCCTGAGTGTCTATAACACTCTACAACTAGGTATACTTATGCCTAGGTGAAAAGGAAGAATTCACTTACTGGCAAGCAGCATGAATACAATGAGGTATCTAACATAGGGAAGAGGACATATTTGTGTTTCATTTTTGCAAGATGCTGAAGGAGAATGGTGGTTGCCAGAGTGATTGGTGAGACATTCTGATGCTGGAAAAAAAATAATGCTGACCTGTGAGTTTGCTGAGTGCCCTGGCAATGGTGACTGGGAAGCTGTATTGGACATATGTTCCTGACCCACCTTTATTTTCCTATATCTCAGATGGGACAAGCTGCCTTGCCTCAAGTTTTTAAACCTTGTGGGATAGAGAATCAAAAGAAAAGTTATAATGACTCTTACATTTTTTTGTTAAATGTGACCAGTAATTCGGTCTCAATCATGGAATGGTCTAGGAATCAATCCAATATTGGAAATAACAGTCTTCGTTTGGAAGGTTGAATCTGGACACTTTCAGAGATGTATTTGGACTTTAGCTGCAGTACTCTATGATGTTATATTAGCAAGAGATAAAGTTGGGACAGAATCTGGATTTCAATCAAGTGTTAGTGCATGTGTTAAGGCACTTTTAATTGTCAAGTTAAAATTATTTTTGTTTCTACAACAGTATTTAAATTAAGTTCCATTGATTGTACACTTTCTAATTGTGTTAGTGTGTTTAAACCTGGCATGTCTGTTATGGTGGTCTATCAACCAGCTTTTATTTTATTGTTCTGAGTTTTACAGTACCTTGGTATTCTGAAAAAAGCTGGCAAGTACTTGAAGAAATGAGTCAGGCTTTAAGCAGAAACAAGAGGGTAGTAGGCTTGATTATTGCTGGTATAACAGCTTTAATTACATTAATTGCTAGTGCCACTGCTTCTGCAATAGCTTTGACACAAGAAGTTAAGACAGCTACTTTTGTTAATCATTTAGCAAAAAAATGTTACTAGTGTATTGAGTATACAAGAAGATTTAGATTGGCATTTGGAATAACAGATTGATGTTCTGTATCCTATTCAAATTACTGGAAAGAAGTTCAGAGTTTAAGAGTAAGGAGCCATCTCCAGTGACATGCCAAATATCATTGGATTTGTATTACTTCTAAAATTTACAATGATAGTCATTATAATTAGGAAAATGTTTAAGACACTTGCACGGTATTTGGCATAATTTTAATATCTCTCTGGATGTTTTAACTTTGCATAGTGAGATTATGAATTTAAATAATGCTGCTCTGAGGAGCTTTGATGCTGCAGATACTGCTGATAAAATTATTCATGGCTTGAGGTCAGTATTTCCATTTTAGTCAAGCTTCAAGAATGGCATATATAGCTTGATCATGCCGGGCCTTTTTGTCCTGGAAAGATTTTTACTCGTACCCATCGTGATAAAGCTTATTTTTAACAACATTAACATGTTGGCAGCCAAAGTATAGTACTTAAAAGTGAAAAAGGACCCTCAACAGAGTTGTTAATCAGCAGGTTGGCAAGCCAAGGGCAGAGTCTGCACAGAGCCTTACCTAAGAGAGAATTGCATTGCTTTTGATAATGCATATTACATGATGTGTAAGGAAGGCATTCTTGTCAGAATGACCTAAGATAGCCTTAGTCTTGTTTATGAAATAAAAAAGAGAGGTGGGGGAGATGTGTAGAGCTTTTGGGGCTGCTCGACAGGAATCTTACATTGGCCAAGGACAAGGAAATGGGCTACAGGCAGGAATCTCACATTAAGCTTGAATAAAGAAGTAATTTCAGGCAGGAATCTAAATCTTAGGCTAGAACAAAGAAGTCATTTTAGGCATGAATCTAAACCTTAGGCTACAACAAAAAAGTAATTTCAGGCAGGAATCTAAATTTTAGGCTAGAACAAGGAAATAGGCTTCAGGCATGAAAATGACTTTGGGTTAGGATGGGGAAGTAGGCTCATATATTTTGATCATCCTGATAAGCCCTTAGAAACAATGGTCACAGGAGTGTTCCTGAAACTTTGTTTACTGTCTTCCTTGTTCTTTGATTATTTGTGTTTATTGTCTTGCTTGTTCCTTGACTATTTGCATCTATGTATTGCTAGTTCCTCAACCTAGAACTGACCTTAATATTTGCTTAAAATAAAAATGATATAAAAGCAAATAGGGTGATGGAATCAGGAGTTCTGGGAGAGGGAGTGGGGAAAGGGGATATTATCTGAAATGTAAATAAATAAAATATCCAATAAAAAGAAAAATGTGTGATCAATAATATTTAATTACTAACTTTAATTGATAAAGAAACACATAGAGCATTATAGAGATACTAATTGTGCTCTGTCTATGCAAGAATTTTCAAAGAAGATAATTTGTTGTTTCCCCAGAAGATGAGGAATAACAGGTAAGGCCTTTACCATGATGAACTTTTTAAAGTATTCAATCGATGATATAATGTTATCTTACAAGTGATTCTACTGAGTGAAACACATATAATAGTTTCCCTTTGTGATTAGCACTGTTGTGAATTTACACATGGCTAGATAATAGGATTTTAGGGTAGAGTGATCTAAGATATAGAAACCATGGGTAAATTGGTCAGCTACTTTACAAGATAACTCCTGATCTATCAGGAGGATCAGGTGAGAGAGGGAAAAGATATGTATTGGGTATTTTTACTTTGGTAAAATGCAGTAGTGTGCTAACTGTGAATCCCACCAAAGCAGCCACACAGACTCTGAAAGATAAGCTCTTCTCCATTCAGGGCTTGACATGAAGCTGCTAGGAATCCCTGCATACTATGACATGCTAGGTTAAGCTCCTTTTCATTCTTATTTGTTTTCAGAGTAAAGGCTGTAGCAGCCTTGTGCTCAGTTTCCTTTTAAAAGACAATTATTTATTTTTCAGAATTACAGATACATATATAACATGTTTTGGTTAAATCACCAGCTCTGCATTCTCCTCCATTTTTTCACACTATACTCCACCACTTTCCATGCCCAAGTTGGTATGCATTTTTAAACCAAATCTAGTCCACTTAGTCTTGCCAGCATGTAGATAGGTATAATATTAAGCTTTTGTCTCTTGCTTTGTATTGTAACACTAAATACTAGACCCCAAAGTCTGATTGCTCCAAGGCGCAAGGAGTTCTTCATATATACCAAGTGATGCTATGTAACTTTGCCACCAAGTTATCCCTGATTCATCAATAAAGATGCCTACAGATGGGCAGAAGAGAGGTAGGCATAAGTTCAATTCACAAGCTTAGGTACTAAGCAAAGACCATGAGGAAGAGGAAGAGGAGGAAGAGGGAGGAGAGGAGAGTAGATGAGAGGGGGAGGAGAAGATGCTATCGGGTAGTTGAACCATGAGAACTTGACCATGACCATGAGGAGTGACCAGTTGGAATAGAAGCAGCCCAAAGAGAAAGCTATAACTCAGGGATGTTGACAGAGATGTAGATAAAGTAGCATAGAGGGTTGATATCTACCTAGCTCTAGTGCTTTTGCGGTTAATTTTATTCATAAAGATTTTGTATCTTTTATATGGGAACTGAATGATCAAGTTTAGGTAGAAATTCCCTGTTAACTATTGACCACAGTAGTATAAAGTCATTTGCTGAATCATGGCTAGCCCTCTCATTCTGAAGCTCCTGACTTTATTTATAGCAGCCTTCACCTGCCAGTAACTCCTCAGGTAGGAATGGGAATTCCTGTGTCTCTTATCCATCCAAGGATTATGGTCTGCAATCTGGGACAGGTTTTGAGCATACAGTCATTACTAGTGGGATTTGTATGTGCAACAGCTCTTCAATGTTGAGAGAATTCTAGCCTCATATATGTTGTGGAATCTCAACATATCCCTTTTTACTTTGGCCCTTCATGGAAGAGGCCAGTGGAATATCTGCTTTTTATTTCCAGGTTTTGTGACTTTGCTGAAAGGAGGACTGAGTGAGGTAACTATGTCTCATGCAGTTCTTACAAACTTGCTGTCAGCCTGTTTACGGTTACTGCAAGTATACACAAAATATTTGTCATACACTAATATTGTAGAATTGGATTTATATACTATATTGATCAACACAGATACAAAAATTTTTCATTCATTATGTGGAAGAAATATTGATCAACTATGTAAATTAATATGCTTTCAATTCCATAGAGAGAATTCAGAGTTCAGCCACCTTATGATGTCACTAGTTTTGTGAGACATTTTAGAATATTCCACTATCTATATGCCACTAATAATCGAACACGAAGTCATTACTTCTTGGCTTATTGAAAACACTCCATCATAAAAGAGACATTAAACATTCTCATGTAAACATCATAATTAAAATCGTTCTTTGCTTTTTTTTCCCTATCACCATAGTAATGATCATTTACCTACCAGCTTTGAGCAATGCAAGTTGTATTTTAACCTCTGAACCAAAGCTTCTTGAATAAAAGGTCAAGCAGTGGCAGAAGGGAACACACTGTGAACAGAAGGACTGTGATTTTCAGGATGCATGGAAAGTGGATTTCTGCTCTGCTCCTGCTGCAGATTAGTTGCTGCTTCAGATCTGTGAACTGTGGGAAGGGGTTGGTGTGGCCGATGGAATACAGTCACTGGATGAATTTTAAGATAATACTGGATGAACTTGTACAGAGGGGTCATGAAGTCACTGTTCTGAGACCTTCAGCTTACTACGTTCTTAATCCCAAGAAATCACCTGGCCTCAGGTTTGAAACTTTTCCTGCATCTGTCAGTAAAGGTGATCTGGAAAATTATTTCATAAGGATTGTGGATGTGTGGACTTATGAGATGCCAAGAGATATGTGTTTGTCATATTCTCCTTTACTGCAAAATATGATTGATGACTTTTCTGATTATTAACGAAGTCTTTGTAAAGATGTTGTTTCAAACAAACAGCTCATGACAAAACTACAGGAATCCAAGTTTGATGTCCTTTTGTCAGTGTTAGGATAAAAAATTAAAAACATCTTGAGACACAGAGCAAGGAATTCATGGTCAACAGAGGCCACTAACAACTTGTTAAAATTCGCCATAATAATAATAATTTTGAGCCTCTTCAGGGGCAAGAGTGACCAAAAATGAAAAAGAAGCAAGGACGCAAAGACATACAAGTCTAAACAAGAAAATGAGTAATGGGTCATCTGGTACTCTTGAGTCCAAAGATTCATGGTCAAAAATAACTGGTTTATGCAAATTGCTGATGTTTAAAATATCCAATCATGTGTAACCGCGCCAAATCTCCCTGCTCTTCCCACCCCCTACCTATAAAAGTTCCCAACTTCCTGGGGTCTTCATCGAATCCCCTGTCTCCTGCGTGAGATATGATTCGAACCGAGGGGCCCCTCGATATTAAAAAACTACCTTTTTGCTAATTGCATCGAGATGGTCTCGTGTGTCCTTGGGTGGTGAGCCTATTCCCATATCAGCATGAGGGACTCCCCCTTGTGAGGCCCTTTCAGTCAGATCCTGTTGCTGCCTGTGGGGAGCTGATAGCTGAGCTGCTCCAGATCCCTTTTCTGTACAGTCTTCGCTTCTCTCCAGGCTACAAGATTGAAAAGTCCAGTGGAAGATTTCTACTCCCTCCCTCTTATGTACCTGTAACTTTGTCAGGATTAGGTGGACAAATGACATTAACAGAGAAAGCAAAAAATATGATATGTATGCTTTATTTTGACTTTTGGTTCCAATGTTTAATGACAAGAAATAAGATCCATTTTACAGTGAATATTTGGGTAAGTTACATTTTTTTTTTCTCATTAGCTTGAAAACCTAAGTTTCACATGTATTTAAAGCTTTATGTCCGTGAAATACAAAGTGAAGTAATCTTTTATAGAGGATCAAATGTATCATGATATTAGTTATCAAACTCACAAACTCTTGTAAAAGCTCAAATAATTGATCAAATAGCAGAAGGTAGCAGTCCTGATACAAGACATTTTAGTTAGCTATTCAATTGCATAGAGATGAAATTAGACAGTTACTAAGTGATTCTTTACTCATTCACTGAAACATTTTCTCTATTTTAATAAGTCCTTAAGCAATTACCAATTAATCTTGATTAATGGAGATTCAAGAATGACATATTTTATAGTATCAATATGTATATAACATTGAAGAAATTATTTTCTCTTGCCTAGGTCCATGTATTTATTTAAAATAAAAATGTCGGGTCAGAAAACATGGCCAAAGGTTTAAGATTGTTTCTGTACAGTTTTAGTACCTGAGTGCTATTTCCAGCACTACTCATGGCCATGTGGCCCAAAACTGCCTGTACTTTCAGCTTCAAGGGAATTGCTGTCCTTTTATGATATCCAAAGGCACTTGCATAAACTTAACATATACTTACACAGATACAATACACATAAATAAAAAGGTAAAACATAAAATATTTTTCATTGTAGTTCATAAAAACTCCCTCTAATCTTGAAAAAATTATGTTATTTCCAAAGCTTAAAAGTGGAACTGATATTTCTACCAGCCCCACATTTCTTTATTGAGTCCTTTTCTAAATTTGATTGCAAATGCCTAAATTCTACAGAAGCATGGAACACATGCTGTATTTTTTGAAGTCATGTTTTTTTTCTCTTAAAAATGGACCACAGGTAAGACTAGCCAAAAAATTTTATTATCATATTTCTGAAAGTATTCTGATTTTTTTATAGTGTAAGTACTATTAAATATCATAATATAAAATAAGACTAGAAGCATTAACCACAAATCCAGCCATTTATAAGCATTACAGTTTCCTCTAAGGAATAAAGACTATAAAGTGTCATGATTCTGGGAATTCGGGCCAGGGTCCACAGCATGATGAGAGTTTTGGACATGGAATTTGTGTTGATATTTACACAGTATTTTTTGAAAATTTGGAGAGAAAAAATGTGCGCATTTTAATATATTGGCTTAGTGGGTTATTTCTGTAACTATTTATGATTTTAAATTATTGAGGAAACATGTTTCCTCATATTACATATTGCTTTAAAAATAAACACAAATTAACATGTATTTATATGATCCACAAATCAATTATCAATGTAAGTTATATTACATATAAAAATATTACATTTTAAATGCAAATGTTCTACATCAAACACAAAATCTTCCAATAGTTTTAAGAAAATATATTTTATATTCATAAGACAGTCGTGTTATCTTTTCTCTGTCTCATTTGCTCATTTTCTTTATGTAGGAAGGCCAACCACCTTAGCTGAGACAATGGGCAAACCAGAAATGTGGTTCATTAGATCCTACTGGGATTTGGAGTTTCCTCACCCAACCTTTCCAAATGGTTACTATGTTGGAGAACTCTTTTGCAAACTTGCTAAACTCTTGCCTGTTGTAAATATATTCTTTATGTCTCTTTTTCAATTCATATCATTTCTGGTAAAATGATTCTACATCTTTCATTAGATTTTTCTCCCAATGATTGAGATATTTGGAAGCAGAATTAAGAGTCCTGCTAATTAGGAGTTCAATAAACTCAGAAAAGAATGTGACATACATAAAAAACATTCATTATTTGTCAGTTAAGGCATGTAGAGTATGGAGTAATTAGCCATTGGGTAAAGTCCTTACCAAACAACTATGAGAATGTGAATTCGAATCCCAATGCCCACATAGCATGTATGATTTTTGTACTGAGTTGTTGAAACAGGTTAATACTGAGGATACTAACCTGTTAAATGGTGAGATTCTTGTTCAATGGGAGATAGCCTTAAAAATAATATGTTAAAGTTAATAGAGTAGGACAACTGATTTTTATCATGGCCTTCATTAGCTAAAACAAAGGCAGGGAATTTGGAGGAATTAAGAAAATATTCTCATTTATACACTGTATCAGAAAATTATTACATAGTACAGGTTTATCACACAGTTATGATTATTTTATAAAGAAGCAAAAACATTTTATTTACCATAAGAGGAAGGATGCATTAACTATCACATATATACATACCACAACATAAACATTATTTCATTAAACACTATCTAATAGTACTAAATCATCCATCATAGGAGAAAATTAAACAGCAAGGCAAAATTATACTTTTTCCACCTGTCTTAGACTTCTGAGGTAGCAAGACGAATTATTTTTAAGGACCAAAGTAGGGTATACTGGGAAGGGGTGATCTAGGGAAGATTGGGGTATGGAGGGATGAATAAGAAGAACGTACATGATGTGAAACTCTAAAAGAAATGAAAAAAAAAAAGATGTCAATCTAACTGTGTGGTCATAGTTGTCATTTGGAGATGAGGGTAAGTCCAGTGTGCAGATGATGCCGACATGTTCTGAACTATTGGTCCACAGCAATTGCTCTACAAAGGATGTGTGTGTACTTGGATGAAGTTGGTAGAGCAGGTTCAATAATTATGTTTAAATCCTACCCTGTCACCACTCCAGAGGAAGTGGGAGGCTAAAGTCATATGCAATAGCCACCTTTATTCAGAGAATCAAAACCTTACACTCTGGGGATAAGAAAGGTTATATGAGTACATAACACATGGGTTCCAGATGTATGCAATCATAAAGATGAGCTGTGTATGGCAAAAACATGCTTTCCTAATGAGGAACACAAAGGACAGTTTAACCTGGATAATAATAGCAATTAGGAGAGATTAACCTGAAGTTAACCAGTACTGTCTCCTAGAGCTGAGAAGGGGGCCAAATCACAATCCAAAAGTAATCTCTGGTTTGAAGAAACTGTGTTTAAAGACCCTTGTCCTGTTTTCTTAGAGTGTTTTCACAAGCTGTCAAAAATCCCCTCTACGTTTGGACCCTTTTCATACATCTCTAGTTTTAAATTTTTTTTAAACATAGAATATCCAGAGTGATTTTCATTTAAAATGTATCAAAATTTACTTGTCTTTGGATGTGTGAGTATCCACAGGTTCACAGGTGAAAACTGGTATCACCAGAAAGAGATTTTCAGGTGACAAATGGCATCAGTTAACTTCTTTCTTGGTGCATAGGGTCTTTAATTGGTCCAAAGTACACAGACTTGACCTCTTATGGTATAGTCAATAAATCATTTTTACCTTTAAGCTGAAGGGTTGCTGTATTCATGATGACTGCTACAATCTTCTCACCCTCCACCTTTGTTCTCCATGGCTCAGGGCTATAGACCTAAGAGGAGTTCAAAATGTCTCATTGGAAACATCTGCAATACCTGATGCATATCCTTAGCCCAATTGCTTGAGCCAACCAAGTTTCCAAGATTCAAATTGTTGAAATCACACAATCCTGTCTAAAGGCAGTTCAGAATGTACTGTAGATAAATAGTTTTGAGTTCCTTAAGGTGTATCACCTTCAGGTAAATTTAAAAATAAGAGTAAATAATGAAAGTGCAAGGACATCCCTTGGTGTCTCCCAATATTTTTTGTTTTTAAATAATTATTGTTTTAACATTCTATGTGTCCTTTCAATCATGCCCTGACTATAATGATTATAAAAAAGTCTTACAATATGATTAATATTCCATCATTTGAAGAAGTTTTCATCTTTTTCCTGCCACAGGCTGTACTGTTGTCAGTTTTTATTGTAGTAGGCTCTCCCATACCATCAAAGTTTGGATAAGAAAAGAGTACACTGTAAAAGCATTTTCTGAGTACAGAGGTAGAACCTAAAAAAGTTAGAATATATATCAATACACACTGCAGGTCCTGTATCCAAGGCAGACAACCATAGTGAATTACATCTACTGTCCATAATTCACTAATATTTTTCTACTTCTTGCAATAACTCCAGCTATAAGAATATGATATTATAAGGGAGAACAAGTAGGACATTCTAGTACAATCTGTCTCAGTTGCCTAAGTGTACTTGAACTCCAGTGGCATTGTTGTGTAGGTGGTGATGTTCCTGCTGTGGGAAAGAAAGAATAGTGTGGCTTAATGCATCAGCTTGCTTATTTTTTCTGTAACAGAACCAGGGAGGTTAGTGTGCACAAGTATGAGTTATAAACACAGGATGAATGCCAGTTTGAACCAGTTGTTGTAGATCCTATAGTAATGGGAGCATGGCAGGAAGTGAGGATGAAGTTAAAACTTTCCTATCCTATTATAAGAATCTGTGTTTGAAACTTGAAAACTCCATAGAGTTCTGTAACTCTCTTTAAAACTGATTGTTAGTTAGGTGTAAGATAATACAGCAAGGAATATGTCCATATGATTGTTGACATTAGAGCCTCCCCAGATGTATTAATTGATCAAGAAGAGAAAGACAAGTGGTTACTATTTTATGGTACTTATGGTGTAAATGGATCCATTCCATGCTTTATTTTCTTAGCTTTAATACATATAGGAGACAACTTAGTGAAGAAAGTGAATGTAAAGACAGCGAAGAATCTGCAACATAAACAAATGCATCCTTAGTTAAGATTCACATAGCTGTAATACTTTTGACTCTCAAGATAAAATCAAAGATTATCCAATGCCATCTCTCCTTTCAGAGTTTGAAATAGATTTGTTAGTCCAAAATTAGGTATTCTCAAAATAGTATGGAGGTGGTTAGTATTCCATAATAATTTTGAAAATTGTTGAGTGGTTTCATTTATTTTTTATTGGATATTTTATTTATTTACATTCAAATGTTATCCCCCTTCCAGGTTTCAGCTCTGCAAACCTCCATCCCCAGGAGCTGAGGGGGATTGCAACTCCATAGGAAGAACAACATCATCTTCCCGGACCACCCAGTGCTCCCAGGGACTAGACCACTTACTAACGTGTGTACCAGGGAGGGTCTCCAAGCTCAGTCTGATGGTTGGTTCCTAGTATCCACATCTGTGCCCACCTACCCCTTCCACCTCACTGCCTTAGCATTCTCCTACATTGGGACATTGAGCTTTGACAGGACCAAGGGCCTCCTTCCCATTGATGCCTGATAAGGCCATCCTCTGTTACATATGCAGCTGGAGCCATGGGTCCCTCCATGTGTACTCTTTGGCTAGTGTTTTACTCCTTGAGAGCTCTGGGGGTGTCTAGTTGGTTAATATTGTTGTATTTCCTATGTGGTTGCAAACTCTTCAGCTTCTTCAGTCCTTCCCCTAACTCTTAATTGGGGTCTCTGTGCTTAGTCCTATGGCTGGTTACAAGTATCCTCACTGTATTTGTCAGGTACTGGCAGAGCCTCTCAGGAGAAAGCTATACCAAGCTCCTGTCAGCAAGCTCTACTTGGTATCAGCAATAGCATCTGGGTGTGGTGTCAGCAGATGGGACGGATCTTCATGTGGGGGAGTCTATGGATGGCCTTTACGCCAGTCTCTGCTCCACTCTGGGCTACTAGTTGCCCCAGATATTACACAGGATCTGATCTTTGTACATTTTCAGGTGTAATAATCAGTCCATATTTATGTAGCACATCCTGAGTCATGTCAGATACAGATTATAGCTCTTTCTTTTTTTAGGTGACTTACAGAATGTAGTCTGGAGAATAGATACTATAAGCTTGAGAGAAGGCTTGTCTCACAATCTCTAAAACCTTTCCAGCATGGAATTCACATAATAGTGGATTTTTGCCATGCCTGAGGTAATACAGGCCATTGATAACAAAGCTGTGGTTCTTTAATATTGAGTGAAGAAACAGAAAAGGGTAAATACACCTTATTATCAAGATGAATAGGTATAGTGTAAAAGCAGTTTTCCAAATCCCTAACAATTGAAGGCCAGTCTTTAGCAATTGTAGATAATCCAGGCTGTAAAGCTCAAATTGATCACATGGTGGCATTAACATTTTAGAAGTCAACCAACCATTTCCATTTACCATATTTTTTAATTCCAAAAAACGTAAAAATTCCAGAACGAAAAGGACAAATCTATGTTCCCATTCTCCATCTGTTGTCTAACTACTGATGAGGAGCCTGTAACTTTCATTTAGAAATGGGCCTTTGATATATTCAGACAGACTTAAGTAAAATTTTATATAGGTTTTGGCCACTATGCAAAACCCAATCCATTCTTGTAATATTGTTCATGTAGTAATAGAGGTTCCAGGACTCATTTATCTACGTATGTCTTCCTGGAAAGTGATGATTATGTTCAGCCTGTCTGAGTGTAAAAATAAACACAAAAATCCACATTGACTTATCACTCTGCCCCTCAAACAGGACATCCTAAAACCAAAGCTTTCATCACACACGGTGGAACAAATGGAATTTATGAAGCCATTTACCACGGGGTCCCTATGGTTGGGCTTCCGATGTTCGCTGATCAGCCTCACAACATCGCTCACATGGAGGCCAAGGGAGCAGCTGTGAAAGTCAACATCAACAAGATGACAAGCGCAGATTTACTCAGTGCCTTGAGAGCAGTTATTAATGAGCCTTCGTAAGTATTCCAGCCTGGAAAGCTCTGCCAGCCACTGGTTAGCCTTACGATCGTTCTGGATATTTCCAATGTTTTATATTTTATATTTGTCTTATTTTCAAACAGGATTACATAAAACAAATCCAAAAAAGAGAGAAAATGAACATTTGTTTTCTTATTTCCTAACTTTTTTTTTCTTTTTTTCATTTTCTAACTTCTACTGGAGTCAATTCCTGAAACTGGGAAAAATATTTGCTTGAAGATTATACCAATATATATGTTTGTAAAAAACAAACATATACAAATTTACTTGTAGTTTCAATTAAAGAAATAAATATATAAGCATGTAGATACATTGTTTAATTACAAAATAGAACTGATATATGCTCAATATAAATTTTCAAAATTAATATATAGTGTTATATTTAACAAAAAGTACTATGATGTAATAATTATTTCTGAGTAAGTGTGTCATAATTTGTCTATTAGAAAGATACATTTTAGGAGATAACATTAGGGTTAGTAATATCAATATTTCTTAAGATAAGTGAATTTTTTTGCATAATTGTTAACATAGATTTTACATTAGACCCTTACTAAGTTTTTATTTGATGTCAAATTGACTCATTTTTATTAGGTTCAAAGTGGCTAAATTTTGTGATTATTTTAAACATTAATGCACAGAATAGTCATTTACTCAATTATTTTAAATCTATTAATGTACAAAAGAAAAAATGATATAAATAATTTTAGAAAGCTTCTGTGTGTTGTGTGTGTGTGTGCTTGAATATGTATGGCCTAAAATAGTATTTAACTTAAAATAACTTAATAACTTGATGTTAACACTAAGTCATATAGTACTTCTAAGATTATTTGAGAACATAGTACATAGTGTTTTTATAACACTATCTGATTCTATGAAACAACTATGAATTTCAATAGGGAGTTGGGAAGGAGGCACAATGTAAGTTATTGCTGTGCATCTGTGTAGACCTGAGTTCAGATCCTCAGTGTTCTCACTTTGTCTGTAACCCCTGAGCTTTTAGAGAGAAATGAGAAGTAGAGACAGGAGAATCCATAAAAGTAGACCCTCTAGGCTGGTGTGCACAGTAGTGAGCAACAGACCCTATAGACTGGTGTGCACAGTAGTGAGTGATAGACCCTTCTTAAATAAGAGAGAATTTAAAGACTAAAACCTGGTGAGTGGCCTCTGACTGCTCCATGTGTGTGTACCACCCACCCATCGTGTACACTTTACATGGAAAGATAAGAAAAAGAAGCAAAAGAGGATCCATTCTAATTGTACGTATGAATGGTACTTATGTTAGTTATTCAGTATGTTTTATACATAAACATTTAGTGACTAAAATATGAGACTAATTGTACATGGTCTTACCTTGCTTATAAGACAAATAACTATTAAGGTTTAGAGTCATAACGTTTTCTAACAAATATATGTAAATTTGAAATTTAATCTCTAATGTGAGGAAAAAGTATCTTGTTGGGAAAACAACTTTGCAATAGTAGTATTTTATCACCAATAGAGTTTGTCTGAACAGCTGGATGACCCTGTGAAACTATATTTTGATTCTGTCTGAAGTTCAATAAAATACATAAATTTTTTAATATCTTCAGTTTTAATTTCTGTTTTGATTTACACTGAAACAAGAACAAGGTATACCCACAACAGGGAGTTACAATGAGGCTGGGTTTCATAGGTAAAAGTTCTGGAATCCAGTGTGATCTCTGACAAATAACATAGAAGCCAGCAGGCCACGAGGTATATGTGAAGTCTACCCTAAGAAGAAGTAATGGTCTAAGGAGGGCAGAGTCTGAAATAATCATTCCGAGGTACTAAGGTGAGATCTGTCACTACAGACACCAAAACAGTCACCAGGTTGTTCATAACCTCTACTCTTAGTTTTATGGATGGAATTCAGGTATTTGATTTTATCTCCTCTCTGGAGGACACTCCCCTGTGTAACTAACATTCCGAGTTCTTTTAATGCTTTGTGTGAGTACAAGACCCACTGGGCCCCCAACACATTATGGAGTGAAAGATCTCTGAACTCTAAAATGACTGACTTATGTTGACTGCCTGTTCTCTGTGTCAGTATCATGAGCTACTACATGCTAGTGGTAATATATACATGTGTGTGTCCCCATCTTTATCTTAAACAGTCTTGGGCACTATAGTTCCTTGATATCACAATTCTTTCAAAAAGATGAGAGTCTTGATTTAATACTAGATGTTATATATTTTATGTCTGCATTTGATCACATTTTATTAGGAACAGATTGCTTTCATGAGGAGAGCAACAATACCAACCAACCAGAACTTCCCAGGGTCTAAACCACCAGCCTGGGAGCACACAGGGAGGGACCCATGACTCCAGCTGTATATGTGTGTGTGTGTGTGGCCTTGTCAGGCATAGGTGAGAGAGGAGATCCTCGGTCCCATGAAGGCTGGACACCCAGTGTGGGAGAATTTGAGGGTGGGAAGGTAGGAGTAGGGGTGTAGTTGGGGGCACATCCTCATTGAAGCAGGAGGAGGGGTGATGTGATGGGGGTTCCTGGGCGGGGGGGGATAGGGTAAGGGAAGAACATCTGAAATGAAAATATAATATCCAATAAAAAACAAATAAAAAAGATTAAAGTTATATCCTTATCTTTGGTTGTAAATGCTTATTACATAGTATAATGAGGTAGATTTTATTATTTTCTTAATGGTAGGTTAAACTTAAAACAAGCTGAGCACATAGTAAGATAGAAGATTGAGCACATAGTTTTAAATTAACTCAAGGCATGACTTTATTCTTTTTTTATTAAAAATTCATGCAATATCTTCAGAACATCATTTCCTTTCTTTCACACCCTCAGAGTCTTTCGCAAACCCTACCCAACCAACTCCATGACTTCTTTTTTTTTTTTAATTTTATTATTATTATTATTTTTTTGCTTATTCACTTTATAACCCGTCCCAGTCACCCCCTCCCACAATCCTTCCCCATCTCTTTTTTCTGAGTACCCCCTCCTCCTGTATTCCCCACCCTGCCACTTTAAGTCTCTGAAAGGCTAGGTGCTTCCTCTCCCATTGGGGCCAGATGAGGCACCCAGCTAGAAGACCATACTCCATATACAGGCTGCATGTTTTGGGATAGCCCCCACTCCAGATGTTTGAGACCTGCATGAAAACCAAGCTGCACATTTACAACATATGTGCAGGGAGGCCTAGGTCCAGCCCATGGAGGTAGATCTGTGTAGACTAGGTATGCTCCACGGTTGGTGATTCAACATGCAACAGGGCCACATGCTCCACTATGTTTATAGTGGCCTTATTTTTAATAGCCAGAAGCTGGAAAGAACCCAGATGTCCTTCAATAGAAGAATGGATACAGAAAATGTGGTACATTTACACAATGGAATATTACTCAGCTATTAAAAATAATGAGCTCATGAAATTCTTAGACAAATGGATGGAGCTAGAAAATATCATCCTGAGTGAGATGACCCAATCCATGACTTCTTAAGTTTAACAAAAAGGGACTTACTAAAATGCTTGAGGCAAAAGTGCAACAAATATACAAAATTCATAAAACTCAAAAATAGAATTCACAATTTAAAAAAACAATGAAACAAAAGACCAGAAATTCGGGAATACTCAAACAAAGCAATACAAGATAAAAATGAAAAATCTACAAAAACCTTATTGAGTATACCCTGTTGGCCTTCTAGAGCTGGGCATGAGGACCACACTTAACTGTGGTTTACACGTCCTGTGAGATTCCATTGAGAAAAATTTGTGTAGGCCTTGTGCATGCTGACACAGTCTGTATGGGTCCGTATGTGTGATGGTCCTATTGTACCTGGAAATCACTACTTACATGATGTCATCTATCCTCTTTTATTCTTACAATCTTTCTGCTGTTTCTTTCAGAGTTCCCTAAGTCTTGAGGGAAAGGACTTTATGAAGACATCTCACCTAGGAATGAGTCTTATGAAGTCTCCCATTCTCTATATAATGCCCAGTTTTGAGTCACTGCATTTGTTCTATCTACTGCAAGAGGAAGATTATCTAATCATGGCTGAGACACTAATCTTGGGCTATAGCAGAATATCACACAGAGTCATTATTATCTTCTTTTCACAGAACAGTAGTATATGTGTTTTCCCTAGTCCCATGCCCTACCTAATGTCAAGTTCCTTTCCACCCAATCAGTATCTGAAACAGGACTTTCTACTTTTTAAGGAATGGCCCTTAAATCTCATCAAAGAGTGGCTGGTTACTAACACAAGGTATGTGACATTATTGTATAAGCATTTTTTTTTACATTTTATTTTATTTTTATTGGATATTTTATTTACATTTCAGATGTTATCCCCTTACCCCATCCCCCCCCAGGAACCCCCTATTCTAGCCACTCTCCTGCTTCTATGAGTATGTGTCCCTAACAACCCCTGCATTATCACCTTCCAACTCTCAGATTCCCCCACACTTGGTGTCCAGTGTTCAAGGGACCAAGGATCTCTTCTCCCACCTATGCCCAAAAAGGCCACCCTCCCCTACATATACAGCTGGAGCCATGGGTCCCTCCCTATGTGGTTACAGTCTGGTGGTTTAGACCCTGGGAGCTCTGGTTAGTTGTCAGGCCACGGAAGCTTATCTTGATTCTTGGCTGGGCATGGGCCTTGAACAACAACTCCAATGGAGAAACCACACATGTTCTGTCATGCCCCAGAACCCAGGCTCCAACATATGGTCTAGACCTCCATTTAACCTGTGCCTTGCAGATACCTTTGGCTATGCAGCAGCTCTCAAAGGGGTGTCACCTTAAGCAACAAGAGGGTGTGACTACAGCTTCAGCCTCAAGACATTTCCATATTAATGAGTTACTAAAGGCCAGAGGTTGTAGCTAAATTAAGTGACCCTCCTGTTTTCACCCTCACTATTTTAGTCAGGCCCGCCCTGGCTTAAATGGGGTGGGGGGTGCACATCTAGGCCATCTATCACACACCATGAACAATAAAGCCTTGGAATTCCTTTGGACTTTCCCATGTTATTGGGGCTTGCCATCATGGACTGCAGTTGGTTGGTATTATTGCTCTCCCCATGGGGCCAAAAACACTTTCAGCTTCTTCAATCTTCTCTCTAACTCCTCCATTTGGAACCCCATGATCAGTTCAATGGTTAGTTGTAAGCATCCGCCTTTGAATATGTCAGACTCTGGCCAACCTCTAAGGAGACAGCTATGTCAGGCTCCTGTCAGCATGTACTTCCTGACATCCACATCAACGTCTACCTTTGGTGACTGCACATGGGATGGATAACCAGGTGGAAGAGTCTCCAGATGGCCCCTCCTTCAGTTTCTGTTCCACACTTTGTCTCCATATTTGCTCCCTTGAGTATTTTGTTACTCCTTCTAAGAAGGACCAAAGCACCCACACTTTGATCTTCCTACTTCATGAGCATCATGTGGTCTGTGAGTTGCATCTTGAATATTGTGATCTTCTGGGCTAATATCCAATTATCAGTGAGTGAATACCATGTGTCTTCTTTTCTGACTGGGTTACCTCACTCAGGATGATATTTTCTAGGTCCATCCATTTGCCTACAAATTTCTCGCATTCATTGTTTTTAATAGCTGAGTAGTACTCCATTGTGTAAATGTACCACATTTTTTGTATCCATTCCTTTGTTGAAGGACATCTGGGTACTTTCCAGCTTCTGACTATTATAAATAAAGCTGCTATGAAAATAGTGGAGCATATGTCCTTGTTGTATGTTGGAGCATCTTCTGGGTATATACCCAGGAGTGGTATAGCTGGGTCCTCTGGTAATGCTATGTCCAATTTTCTGAGAAACTGTGGGACTGCGTAAGGGTATCCTGTTTCTTGGCTGGGCATGGGCCTAGAACCCCGAGACTCCAAGGGAGAAACGGCAGGAGTTCGGATACGTCCCCAGAACTCAGGGTCCTAACAAGCAGTCCAATCTCCATAGACCTACATTGTTCAGTCACGTAGGCCATTACAGCCCCTCCCAAAGTGCACAGGTAGAGGGTATAACTACAGGCCTCAGGCCCTAGAGATTTACATACTAATGAAGGTCAGAGGGTGGAGCCAATTAACCATTTCTCCCCAGAACCTCCCCCTTTCTCCCTCCCTACTTAACTCAGGTCTGCCCTGAGTTTGGGGGGGGGGTACATCCAGATCCATCCACCATCTGCCATGACAATGAAGCCTTTTGGAACCAAGGACTTCCTTGTATCATTGGGGCCTGCTGGGTCTGCCGCCACCGAAGCCTCAGCCCATGGAACCTGGGACCTTCCTCCGGTACAAGACACAGGCTGCCTGGAAGCCTCCAGACAGCCTCCACCTCACAGGTCCCGGCCGCTGCTGTGTAGGCCTGGGGCCTGCTGCTGTGGCCCGCAGGTTTTTCCCACAAGAAACCACCTGACTGAGTTTCAGAGTGGTTGCATCAGCTTGCAATTCTACCAACAATAGAGAGTTTTCCTCTTTCTCCACATCCTCGCCAGCATCTGCTATCACCTGAATTTTTGATCTTAGCCATTCTGAGTGGTGGAATCTCAGGGTTGTTTTGATTTGCATTTCCCTGACGGCTAAGGATACTGAACATTTCTTTAGGTACTTCTAGGCCATTTGAGTTTCCTCAGTTGAGAATTCTGTGTTTAGCTCTGTACCCCATTTTTATTAGGTGTATTTGGTTTTCTCGAGTCTAATTTCTTGAGTTCTTTGTATATATTGGATATTAGTTCTCTATCGGATATGGGATTGGTAAAGATCTTTTCCCAATAGGTTGGTTGCCATTTGTCTATTGACAGTGTTTTTTGCCTTATAGAAACTTTGCAATTTTATGAGGTCCCATTTGTCAATTTTTGATCTTAGAGTATAAGCCATTGCTATCTCTTCAGGAACTTTTCCCCTGTGCCCAAGTATTCAAGGTTCTTCCCCACTTTCTTTTCTATTAGTTTCAGTGTATCTGGTTTTCTGTGAAGGTCCTTTATCCACTTGGACTTCAGCTTTGTACAAGAAGATAAGAATGGATCAATTTGATTCTTCTACATGTTGTCCTCCAGTTGAACTAGCACCATTTGTTGAAAATGCTGTCCATTTTCCACTGGACAGTTTTAGCTCTTTTGGCAAAGATCAAGTGATCATAGGTGTTTGGGTTCATTTCTGGATCTTCAATTCTATTCCATTGATCTTCCTGCCTGTCTCTGCACAAATACCATACTGTTTTTTTAATCACTAAAGCTTGAGGTCAGGGATGGTGATTCCCCCAGAACTTCTTTTATTGGTGAGAATAGTTCTCTTTATCGTGTTTTTTTTTTCTTATTCCAAATAATTTGAGAATATCTCTTTCTAACTCTGTGATAAATTGAGTTGGGATTTTAAAGGAGATTTCATTGAATCTGTAGATTGCTTTCAGCAAGATGGCTATTTTTACTATATTAATCTTGCCAATCCATGAGCTTGAGAGATTTTTCCATCTTCTGAGATCTTCTTCGATTTCTTTCTTCAGAGACTTGAAGTTCATGCCATACAGAACTAACCACTTCCTTGGTTAGATTCTCACCAAGGTAATTTATATTATGTGTGACTATTCTAAAGGGTTCTATTTCCCTAATTTTTTTCTCAGCCTGTTTATCTTTTGAGTAGAGGAAGGCTACTGATTTGTTTGATTGATTTTATATGTAGCCACTTTGCTGAAGTTGTTTATCAGGTTTAGGAGTTCTTTGTTGGAAGTTTTAGGGTCACGTAAATATATATTATATCATTTGCAAGTAGTGATATTTTGTCTTCTTCCTTTCCTAATTGTATCCCTTTGACTTCTTTTTGTTTTCTAATTGCTCTGGCTAATACTTCCAGTATTATATTGAATAGGTAGGGAGAGTGTTAACAGCCTTGTCTAGTCCCTGATTTTAGGGGGATTGCTTCAAGTTTCTCTCCTTTTAGTTTGATGTTGGTTACTGACTTGCTGTATATTGCTTTTACTATGTTTAGGTATGGGCCTTGAAATTCTGATCTTTCCAGAGTTTTACTATAATGGATGCTGAATTTTGTTAAATGTTTTTTTTAAAATCTAGTGACATGATCATGTGGTTTAATTCTTTGAGTTGTTTATATAGTGGTTTACACCGATGGAATTCTGAATATTGAACCATACCTGTATTCTTGTGTTAAGGCTTACTTGATCATGATGGATGATGGTTTGATGTGTTCCTAAATTCAGTTTGTAAGAATTTTATTGAATATTTTTCCATCGATATTCATAAGGGAGATTGGTCTGAAGTTCTCTTTCTTTGTTGGATCTTTGGGTGGTTTAGGTATGAGCATAATTGTGGCTTCATAGAAAGGATTAGATAATATTCCTTCTGTTTCTATTTCATGGACTAGTTTAGAGAGAATTGGTATTAAGTCTTCCTTGAAGGTCTGATAGTATTCTACACTAAAACCACCTGGTCCTTAGGTTTTTTTTTTTTTTTTTTTTTTTTTTGTTTGTGGGGAGACTTTTAATGACTGCTGCTATTTCTTTAGGGGTTATGGGACTGTTTAGATGGTTTATTTGCTCCTGATTTAACTTTGGTACCTGGTATCTGTCTAGAAAATTGTCCATTTCATCCAGATTTTCCAGTTTTGTTGAATATAGGCTTTTGTAGTAGGATCTGATGATTTTTTTGAATTTCCTCAGTTTCTGTTGTTCTGTCTCCCTTTCAGTTCTAATTTTATTAATTTGAATATTGTCTATGTAACCTCTGGTTAGTCTGACTAAGGGTTTATCTATCTTGTTCATTTTCTCAAGGAACCAGCTCCTGGTTTTGTTGATACTTTGTATAGTTCTTTTTGTTTCTACTTGGTTGATTTCAATCCTGAGTTTGATTATTTCCTGCCATCTACTCCTCTTGCATGTACTTGGATTTAATGGGTATCTATAGAATATATCATCCAAAAACAAAAGAATATACGTTTTACTCAGCACCTCATGGTAACTTCTCCAAAATAGACCATATAATTGGTCAGAAAGCTGGCTTCAACAGATACAAAACTATTAAAATAATCCCTTCCATCCTATCAGATCACCACAGACTAAGGCTGGTCTTCAATAATAAAAAAAAAAATAGAAAGCCCACATGAATGTGGAAACTGAACAACTTTCTACTCAACAATGACATGGTCAAGGAAGAAATAAAGAAAGAAATTAAAGACTTTTTAGAATTTAATGGAAATGAAGGCTTGTCATACCAAAATTCATGGTACACAATGAAAGTAGTGCTAAGAGGAATACTCATAGCTCTAAGTGTCTTCAAAAAGAAATTGGAGAGAGAATACCCTAGCAGTTTAACAGCACATATGAAAGCTCTAGAACAAAATAAGTATACTTTATAATCAAATCACCTTAGTAGATAGTAATGTTTGTAGCTGGGATGGGGATTCTCTTATCTTCTGGTAGCATGCATAATGTCTTCCAGTGTCATGAATATAATCTATAAGAGTAAAAGATCTAGGTAAGCACCATTTCAACTTTCATGTGTTCAATGAGAGATATAGGTACTGTCTTCAACAATAAGGCATTACCATCAGTTCCTGGATAGTACCCAATAGACTCGAAAGTAGCCTGTTGTTTGGAGATTGTCATGGTACCTCTTTGACTAACAACTCAATTAGATGTAGCCATATTATTAACTTGGTTGAAGGGTATGGCAAAAGTTTAATCTATTTAAAGTTAAGAGATATTTTCTGAAAAAGATATTATAGAACAGGTATCCTAGCAACTCTCTGCACTATTTCTAATTAGGTACTATTTTATGGTAATATACTATAAGAAAGAGACATACAGTACTTTTGGATATGCAGGTAATGAAAAAAAAAAAGGAATATGGTACATGGAACTGCTGAGAAAGATGAACATAGAGTTGGACATCTTTCTGAAGCTACACTGAATGGTTATTCATGTGCTTTCCAGAAATAAGTTCACAATTGATACATTCATATAGCTATCTTATAATTTCTGCAGTAGTTAGGTCAATGTTGGATAGAGTGAGTTAATTTCCATCAAGTATCAATGTTCTGTCAAACAGGAACTAGAAAAATAGTTACATAGAGCCTCAGATATTTATCTTTAATTGCACAACCTATAAGATAATATAAAATATAAAATGGACCTAGTTTACATCTCTCTTCTCTCAGAGGTTTTATATTCCCATGCTTTCCTTGCAAGTGAAAATAGGGTAAGTTTTATATTGCTCAAGTATTTAATTAAGCTAGAATGCTGAGTCATGCTGAATGTGAAATAGCATGACTGGGGAGAATTAAGACCAATAACTGTGAGATAAACTGGTAATAATTAACCAACAATTATTTGTCTACTAAGATGACATTTGAAAATATAGATCCATCTCAATAAGTAGAGGTATGATGTAAATTAGGAAAGAGAGAGAAATTGAGATCAGTTTACAAATGAAGAGGCTCTTCATGGAGGGTATTAAGAAAACTCATTACCATTATGTAATTTGTGGGCTCCTTCAAGGATATTTTGGAAATGCCTATTGGCAATCTATCAGTCAAGTCTCACTAAGGAAAGCAGGAAATTCACAAATTCTCTTTAAATCTGTTTAAATCTATTCTTTTTAGCTCATTCACTTCTATTTTATTTAAAATTTTAACTATATTGCAAGTAAACAATGAACACTAATGATTAAATAACTTTGTTTATAAAGTTCTATGTCTTTAATATCTCAGGAATTCTTAATTTAAATATATGGCTTAATTGTAGGAATGTCCAAGAACCCTTGAAGAAAGGAGACAAAGCTTAGAGAATCATGAATTCAGTTTTGAAAACACAATGAAATTTAGTCATCTACTTCATGAACACATTCTAAAACTAAGTTTTCTAATTTGACACATATGTTGACTTTATTGGGGAATTCATGATAAGTCTTACAGGAATACTACTAGGATCCTTTCTACATTGTTTATGTAGAGTGTGTAATATTTTATAAACTTCAAGGTCCCATGTTCATACAGATAAATATTGAGTTATTTGGATTCTGATTAATGTTGTCATGGTTTTCATTTGAGATCTAGCAAAGCAAATTTTGAAACAGAAAAAATTAAAATTGGCAGAGCAAATCAAACAATTTCAAAATTTTCATTTATTTGCATCCCAAATATTGACAATGAGCACCACAAGGCGCTCTGGGTACTGACCCCTGTTGAGGTAACCATATGAAGAGGCTTGGAGTTTGAAATAAAAAGTTGAGCAATAGAACAAAGTAATTCTGACAATGGTGAGTTGAGAGCTGGATGTTGGTCTTCAGTTGCCTCAGTGGTCATTCACCTGATAACCAGATATGAATGAGAAATGACATATTAGTAAGCTGGATTCTCTTTCTATAGTAATTAGATAAATAAGCAGAAGGGTCAGTATTCTTGTACCCACTAGTTTTATTTAAATGTCATAATTCTGTAGTTATATCTGCCAACTTGAATCAGAAAAGATAGATACTATGTGCTACAATTATAATAGATACTTACATTTGTAATTTCAATGTATAAGAAAATACATTATCAGCTGAAGTACCGAATGACTAATAATATAATTGACCACCTTTCTAAGCATGTGCTGTATACATGTTTAAATTTTAATGTTTATTGTATATATAAGTAATATTTATAACATATTTTATATCTATCTTGAAGTTTTTTATATTAATATTGCTTTCTTTAGGTACAGAAAGAGTAATTTTCATTTGCACAGTTATTTAAGCTAAATACATGAGTTATATTGAAAGTGACTCAGCATAAGTGGAGAAGAAATAATGTTAATCAATATGAGATAAAGTGGTAATAATTAACCAAGAATTATGTCTGATAAGTGACATCTTAAAAAATCAGTTTATTGCAATAACTAAATGCTGTGGTACACATTTTGAAGAAGGAGATATTTCAGCAACGTTAAACCCATTCATAAAATAGTGGTGTTCAATAAAGCTGTTAAGAAAACATATAATTCAAGGACACAGTGACACTCTGGTAAAGTATCAAGAAGTATTACTTCTATTTGGTTTCAGGTAACCTCGGGAATAGTTAAGGCATATTGATCATACTACAAGTCAGTTATACTCAAGAAAGAAGGAAATCTAATTCTGTCTCATACTGATTGGATCTATCTTTTTATTTACTTTCTCACAAACATTACCCATTTAATTATATTAAACATAAAATGGAATGCTCATATTATTTCTATTTCTTTCTAGTATTATAATTTTCTCATTATCCTTTTTATTCTTATTTCCTATTATTCTTCTTCCCTGTTTTTATTAAACAGTTTCTTAGAACCAATTCCCAGAAGGGTGTTGGTATATTTTTCTTCATCTACTGGAAAAATTTTCCCTGATGGGATTGAGAGATGCACTATTCTATGGGTGTGGTGTCTTCAGAGGGGAATATTTCTCATGTACTGTGTGGAAGCATCAACTATTAAAAAGCTGAGGGCCAGTGAGGAGTTCATGTGAGATTAGAGGGTAGGACATCTCCCTGCCAGCAGGGAGAAATAGGAATTCTGGAAAACTGTCAGGGGTAGGAAGGTTTTACCCTTGACTCAAAGGAGACACACATATGAAACTAAGGAGAGGTAACCAATACTGTGGCTCACATAGACTAGAATAAATAGGTTATATAAGTTCTGAGTTAGTCAGGGAACAAGCCCAAGCTTATGGTCTAGGAATTTATTCATAAGTAATTCAGTATCCAAGTCATTATTTGTGAATTGTGACATGAATGAAAAAGCCTATTGTCAACTGTGGTCAGAATGTGTAAACCAAATATATCCTTTCCTCAAGTTTCTTTGGGTCCCTAATTGATCAAAGCTAAAGAAATATAATTTGTTGTTTTTTACAAAATCTTAAATGTTCAGTTTTACCAGTAAAGACTTAGAAGCCAGAAGCTGGACCCTGAATTCCTCTCTTTTCTTCTCTCTTTTTTCCCCTATGTTCACTCTTTGTAACTGTTTGCATGCTCTGGTTCTTGACCTATGGTTGACTTTGTTTCATCTTGTTTATAATAAATGTCAAGCTCTTGGATTAAAGTTGTTTATTAGGACTGAGCCATGCCACAACTAGAAACAGGATTTTCCAGTAAACAACACAATCTCAGAGTTTGCCATGTGATCAAACCTTCTTCCACAATAATTAGGATACTAACAATTATTTTAGTCTCTTTTTCATATCCAGTGTTTGTTGAGTATGATTGGATGTGTATTATTACCATTGTTATTTCAGTTTGACCAAATGACATTTTTGTAAATATATAGTGATCTTAAAGTTCACATTTTCTACTCTATGATTTAAGTCTAGCATTGACACTTGTAAGTGTATATACTACAGTACACTTGTAGTTTACTTCTATATAATATTTATTTTTCCAATTTACAATGTAAGTGTTTCTTTACTTATTTTCTTATAGGTACATCTCATATATGGAGTTTTGCTTGACATAGGCATTATGAATATTTTAGGAAAGGAACTTGGCCTGTTACCACTCAAGCTTGTTGTTTATAATTAAATATATCCTACTTAATTCCTTTGTTTTATTTCTTCTTTTATATATATCTTGTGTTCACTTTTCTCTTATTGATCTTTTTCATAATTTGGTTATTTTTTCTGTGCTAACTTGACTGCTATATGTTCTATTGAAATAAATATTTGAGTATAACTGTGAGAAAATTTCCAGAAAGCGTTAACTTATCATTTTTCCATGACAAGGGTGTCCCTTCCATGTGTTTCCATTACATAAACTCATAAACTCATAAACACATAAACTCATCATGACTTTGGAAGTCAAGATTGTGAAATAAAATATATCTATGACACAAAATTTTGTTTTGGCAAAGGAGTTGGTCAGTGTAATGAGAAATTATATTCCATATTGTATAATTGTTTTATCATCAATGATTTTTTTCTAGATGATGCATCCTAGAGTTGTTTGAAAACCAAGACAACCAAGAAGATACAGGCAAATCACATGTCAATATCTACAATCTTCATGGGCACATAGAAGCATTGGAGATTTCAAAAATGGTACACACAATGTTTCTTGGTGAGGAGGTTCATCTACTCATCTATTTCTCAGGGTCTTTCTGCACTAAGATTCTGTTGTGGTTTGAACATGCATTAAGAGAAGTGGCCTTGTTAGACTAGGTGTGGCCTTGTTAAAGGAAGTATGTCCCTGTGCTGGTGGGTTTATGCTCTGCCCAATGTGGAAACATTCTCCTAGCTGCCTTGTGATCAAGATGTAGAACTCTCAGTCTCTTTGCCAACATTATGTGTGTTCCTGGTCTCTGCTATGGTTCCTGCCATGTTGATAATGGACTGAACCTATGAAACTGGAAGCTAGCCCAGTTAAATGTTGCACTTTTTGTAGAGTTGCCTTGGCCATGGTGTCCCTTCACAACAATGAAATCTTAACTAAGGCAGATTGCAAGAACAAACTATCCAGCTACTTCTTGGTCCTAGGAAGGGCTGTGAACAGATAGGTTGAACCAACTGGCTGCTTTCTGCAAACCTTAGCAGCTAATACCATTCAGGGTAGTATGTTTGGCTCTTTCCTTAGGGACAATCACCGGCAGAAACTCTTATCTATCTTATTTCCAGACCTTGTCTCTGTCAAGTAAGTAAGGCACACAATGAGGATATTCAACAAACTGGATGTGATTAAATATTTTAATCAACATTCTTACAAAATAATATCCAGGAAATACTGATAAATACTGTAGCTAGTACAACTTTAGTTCTTGTATTGTGAATATAATAGACACTCACCTCACACTTATCAGTATTTCTTCTATGATTCAAAACTCTTGCAAACAGATTTACAAAGACAGGTCATGACTTCTAACTTTACTTCATTACAAAACATGTGACATTAAATTTGAAATAGTTAATATTTGCTTTTACTATCTCTCTTCAGCCAACAACTTCAATACGGTCATAAAGTATATTTACTGGTACCAACTCAGGTTATATTTTAACTCATGAATTTTTTTCTTCTCAGACATAAAGACTAGCAGAGAAGGAAGGGATCACACTGTGACCAGAAGGACATTGATTTCCAGGATGCCTGTGAAGTGGATTTCTGCTCTGCTCCTGCTGCAGATGGTTGCTGCTTCAGATCTACGAACAGTGGGAAGGTGTTGGTGTGGCCATGGGAATTCAGTCACTGGATGAATTTAAAGATAATACTAGATGAACTTGTACAGAGAGGCCATGAAGTAACTGTTCTGAGACCTTCAGCTTCCATCTTTGTTGATCCCCAAAAATCACCTGGCCTCAAGTTTGAAACTGTTCCTACAACTCTCAGTAGAGAGGATCTGGAAAAATTTTTCACTATGTTTGTGGATGTCTGGACTTATGAGGTCCCAAAAGATACATGCTTATCATATTCTCCTATACTTCAAAAAGTGTTTGATGAACACTCTGAATGTTGTCTAAGTCTTTGTAAGGATGTTGTTTCAAACAAACAGCTCATGACAAAACTACAGGAATCCAAGTTTGATGTCCTTTTCTCAGATGCCATTGCTTCCTGTGGGGAGCTGATAGCTCAATTGCTCCAGATCCCTTTTATGTACAGTCTTCGTGCTTCTCCAGGAAACACAATGGAAAAGTACAGTGGAGGACTTCTACTCCCTCCATCTTATGTACCTGTGATTTTGTCAGGATTAGGTGGCCAAATGACATTCACAGAGAGAGTGAAAAATATGATATGTGTGCTTTATTTTGACTTTTGGTTCCAGACATTTGCAGAGAAGAAATGGGATCAGTTTTACAGTGAAACCTTGGGTAAGTTAAATTTCTTCTTAGTAGCTTGATAACCTGAATTACATATCTATTTGAAGCCATATATCCATGAAAATCAAAGATAAGTTATTTTGTAGGTAACCAAATATATAATAGGGTATTAGCTTGTTAGAAATGCTGTGTTAAAAGTTCTATTACTGTTCAAATAGAATGTATCAGTACTGATAAAAGACATTCTGGTTCTATATAGAATGGTAAAGAGATTAAAGTAGATAGTCATTAGTAATTGTTTATTCATTTTACAGTTTTTTCCCTCTATTTCAGTAAGCCACTTTCTGGTTATCCAAATATTGAATTATTTAGAATAATGAATGACACATTTTATAGTATCAATATATAGTTAACATTGAAGAAATCGCATTCTTTTGTACAAGAAAATGTCTTTATATAAAAATTAAAATGTGGGGTCTCACCACATGGCCAAAAGTTTGATTGTTTTAAGTTCAAATTCAGTACCTGTGTTCTGTTCCTAGTATTCACTTATGTACAGTGCCCTAAAATTGACTATACATTTACCTTAATGGAACCTGTTATTTTTTCATGATATCCTTAGGCCATAGAATAATAGAATAATAGCATATACTCACAAAACAGAAATGCACATAAATGAAAAGATAAATCATAGAATATATTCTCTGTATTTCCTCAATATTTCTCCTACTCTTCAAAGACACAATGTTAATTTACAAGTTTGAAAATGAAACTGAAGTTTCTTCCAGCACATTTCCTTAGTGTATCCTTCCTAACCCTATTTTAAATGTCTCTACTGTACAGAAGAATGGAAACATATATACTTGTTCTATACTTTTTGACATCAAGTTTCTTCTCTTGAAAATTATACCATAGTTAAGACTACCATAAAATTTCTATTCTTATGACTTGTATAAATATTGTGATTATTTTTATATTATAAATACTATTAGATATTTTAATATGAAACTAAAGTAGGAGCACTAACTATAAATTCAGCCATTCATAAACTTCAGAGTTCCCTTGACAAAAAAAAAAAAGGATGAAGGACTACCTATACACTACAGTGACCCTGGGAATTCTGGCCAGGGTACATAGCACAGAGTGAGACTTGGATCTGTATCATGTGCTTATATTGACACAGTTCCTTATGAAAATTTAGATATAAGTAAATTTGTGCTCTTTTGTATGGTGGCTTAGTAGGTTATTTCAATAACTATTCATGGTTTCAAATTATGGAAGAAATGAGGTAAATTTCAAAGTCAGCTTTAAGAATAATACCAAACTTGCACTTATATATGTTATCTGAGCAACAAATCACACATGGAAAACATATTTTTATATACAAAACTATTGGTTTTATAATACACATGTTCTACATCAAACACAAAATCTTCCAACAGTTTAAGGAAATATATTTTTTATTCAGAAGAGAGTCCTGTCACCTTTTCTTTGTCTCATTTGCTCATTTTCTCTATCTAGGAAGGCCAACCACCTTAGTTGAGACCATGGGCAAAGCAGAAATGTGGTTCATTAGATCCTATTGGGATTTGGAGTTTCCTCACCCAACCTTACCAAATGTTGAATATGTTGGAGGACTCCACTGCAAACCTGCTAAACCCTTGCCTAAGGTAAATACATTCTTCTCAACTCTTTTTCACTTCATTTCATTTCATTTCATTTCATTTCATTCATTTCATTTCATTTCATTTCATTTCATTCTGGTAAAAGAGATTTTACACATTTCATTATGTTTTTTTCTCTCAAGGATAGGGAGATATATGATGTGAAATTAAGCATCATGTTAACTAGGAATTCAATAAACTCAAGAAAGCATGATTGACCTGGGATATATTTGTATCAGTGACTTAAATTAAGTTCAGTAAGGTCTTTGGATGTTTAGCCATTTGGTAAAATCCTTACAAAGGAACTATCACGATATGAGTTTGAATCTCAACATCCACCTAAAAATTTACGTAGCCTGGTATTGCACGTGTGCCGTTAGCACTGACATTGCAGAAACAGGTTAATACTGATAGCTTGCTGGCTATGATCCTGTAAAAGAAATGGTGAGATTCCTGTTTAATGAGAAATAGTCTCAAAACAATGTTAAAAATATGCAGAGGACAACACCTAGTTTTAACTTTTGGTCCCCAAGTGCTAAAACAAAGGCATGGATTTTCATCACCAGCCGTACTCTCAACATACAAACATACACACATACTCACGAACACACACAAGTGCATGAATACACACATTGCACAGACACATATAAACACATTCACACAAAACATAGTAAAACTTAGTCAGTTACACTTAGCATATCAGAAAATGTTAATCATTTAAAAGCTCTGGTTAATATATATTAAAGGTAATCATTTGATATCCAGAGAAACAACGTATTCATAGTTTCTACATAAACAATAATTCATGGAAGTCCTATCTGAAAATATCCTATTTATACACAATATCATAAAATTATTACATATTATATGCTTACCATGCAGTTATGATTATTTTACAAAAAATCCCATTTAATTGAATGTATTAGGAAATTTGTATTAACTACCATATATGGACGTACATTTTTTTTTTTTTTATTGGATATTTTATCTATATTTCAGTTGTTCTTCCCTTACCCCATTTCTCCCTCCCTCCCAGGAACCCCTATCCCATCCTTCGTCCTCCTGCTTCTATGAGGATGTGCCCCCACCTACTCCACCACACCTAACCTCCCCACCCTCGAATTCCCACACATAGGGCGTCCAGCCTTCATGGACCAAGGATCTCTTCTCCCATCTATACCTAACAGGACCATCCTCCCTTGCATATATAGCTGGAGCCATGGGTCCTTCCGTAAGTGCTCCCAGGCTGGTGATTTAGACTCTGGGAGCTCTGGTTGGTTGGTATTGTTGTTCTCCTCATAGGGTCGCGAAAACTTTCAACTCCTTCAATCTTCACTCTAACTCCTCCATTGGGAACCCCATGATCAGTTTAATGGTTAGCTGTGAGCATCTGCCTCTGAATATGCCAGACTCTTGCAGACCTCTAAGGAGACAGCTATATCAGGCTCCTGTCAGCATACACCTTCTGACATCCACATCAGAATCTACCTTTAGTGACTGCACAAGGAATGGATACCCAGGTGGAATGGTCTGTAGATGGCACCTCCTTCAGTTTCTGTCCTGCACTTTGTAATGGACGTACTTTAAAGTAGTTAATTATTTCATCAAACACTAAGTAATAGCATTATCAACCCTCATAGGAGAAAAATAATATAGTAAGAAAAATATTATACTTTCAATAAGATGAAAATATAATGCCACTACAATTTTACAAATATTTCAAATACTGTATTTGCACTCCTAAGTTTTCACTTTGCCAGAGGAAATTATTGAAAATGTTTTTTGAGGCTGGAGAGATGGCTCAGTGTTAAGAGCACTGGCTGCTCTTCCAGAGGACCTGGGTTTGATCCCAGCAGTCATCTGTAACTCCAGTTCTAAGAGATCTAACATCTTCTTCTGGCCTCTGTGAGCACTGCATATAAATGACACACAGACATGAATGTAGGCAAAATACCTATAGAGCATAATAGTTGAACATGTGTGGGTATGCTTTACACAGCTGCCTGTGATGTTCAAAGTGTTTGACATTGCCAATTTTGCCTTCTGTATGTTTTAAAACTGTAATTCTAAAAATTCCTAAGAATACCTCATTTTTTTCTTCTAGTTTTTTTTTTTCATAAAACTTTCATAAATGTTTTTTCTATAATTGTTACTTTATGACACAAAAAGCTCTTTCCTCATAGGAAATTGAAGACTTTGTCCAGAGCTCTGGAGAGCATGGTGTGGTGTGTTTTCTCTGGGATCAATGGTCAGGAACATGACTGAAGAAGAGGCCAACGAAATTGCATGGGCCCTTGCCCAGATTCCACAAAAGGTGAGTGTCCATGGGAGGGGAATGTATACTGAGTCTGTGAAAGTCCTTGGAAGGTCTGATTCTAGGAGTGACTGTGAAACATAAAGATTTAAGTAAGCTCTAATTGACCTTAGACAATTTAGAAACAGATATTCACATCAGATATTACAATACTACAGAAGGTGTTTTTGGCTGTAAATACCTTGGATATCAACTTTGTGTTCTCTGTGGGTACATTTCGAATTGCTGCCATTATGATGCCATCACTGTAAAGGGTGTGTAGACAGCAAATCTTCAGAGTCACTTGTTTTATTTGTCAATTATTTAAAGTCACTGCAAATATAAGACTTTTGGGGGAAGGGGAGTAAATTTATATTAATTTTTTCTAGAAGAAGAATATTAAGCAGGCATTGAAAGTTTTTGAAATACAGCATGAATCTGCATCCTAATTTTGAAGTAGGTCTGTTCTGTGAGCAGTTGAGTGGGCTGTTTAAAAATAAAAACAAACACAAAAAAACCCAAACAAATGAAAAAAACAACAGATTCTGGGTTCTCCTGTCAATATTTGTAGAAGAAATATAAATATATAAAGAAAAGGTAGACATGGGTGCTTCCCTTACAGTCCTTTCTGTGAATCATAAAACAGGGAACACAGGATGCTCATTGTAATCCGACAGAGTGAAAAATTGGGCAGATCCAAATCGCATGAACTACACAGCTTTATTCAGAGCATCAAACAATGAATAATCCAAGGTTCAGAAAGGTCATATAAGTAAAGGTCACATGAGTTCAACCTGTACACAGTCACAAGGACAACACATGTGTGACAAAAACATGTATTTCTATAAAGGCACATGAAGGACAGTTTAACTATTATCTGATTAACAATAGCAAGGAATGGGTAATAATAACAGCCTCACCCTTATCTGCTACACCTGGGAAGATGGCATATATACATCACAATTAAAGTCAAAATATTGAAATACATTAAAAATAACATACAACAAATAAATAAAAGTAAACTGTATGTAAAAATGCCAAGATATTAATGCTGGTGTATTAGATCTATCAAAATAATTTATACAAAATATAAATTATTAGTAATTTGCCATTCTTCTCTGTGGTTGAATTATGCCACCAAGGCATTAAATATTTTCATGTATTATTAACTATCCCTTTTGTCTAAATTCATCTGCTTTAAACAGTGAGGATTATGTTCAACCTGTCTGAGTATAAAAATAAACACAGAAAGTGCTGGGATACTCTTCTGTCAGTCTTTTAAAATTGTCATTGCTCAGCTTTTCTGAATTCCTCATCTATCCCATGGCAGGTATTAAGTTACGTTTTCTCTAAGATAAGATAATGTAAAAATCTATATTTTTAAAAATGATTCCCAGATTGGAAATTATTACATCATTCTCCTTTTCCATTTCTCCCTTCAAACACCCTCATATCTATGCCTTTGCTTTCTTCCAAATCCATGACATCTTTTTCATTAATTGTCATTATATAAATATATGTATCTACATTTATATTTTTACCTTTAACCTGCTAAGGTTACATTATAACCTATATAATAGAAAATTTGATTCCACCAATAAAGATTCTCTGACATTTAATAGGTTCTTTGGCGATTTGATGGCAAAAAACCAGCTTCCTTAGGACTCAATACTAGAATCTACAAGTGGCTTCCCCAGAATGATCTTCTTGGTAAGAGTCTAGAAATCAAATCCTGAATCAAACTGACTTTCTTTGATTACCGTACCTATCCTAGTATACCCAAAAGCCTTTATATTACAGGGAGTTAATAAATATTTTATTTAGTAAATCAACTTCTTTTTTGTTAGATATTTCCTTTATTAAAATTTCAAATGTTATCCCCTTTCCTGGTATCCTCTAAGCCTCTGAATACCCATATCCCATCTCCCCTCCCCCAGTTTCTATGAGAGTGTTCACTCATGCATTTGTTTTTTCTTTCACACTTGTTTTCTCTTATATACTATGTTTCATCTGTTCATCTGGAAATAAGTATTTCATAGTTCAAGTCTCAAGTCACATGCAAATCTGCAAAATAGGTGTATGTAAATTTAATGTCTTCTTACTCTGAGACAGATATTTCAATGTTTTTGAGTATATGCATATTTTATACGTGAATCTTCTCTGAGTTCCTCATAGTATATACATATATATTTCTGGTTTCATGTCTAAGATTGCTAATTAATGTTATCCTGAATTCATCTTATTCTAGGTCATCCAAAAACCAAAGCCTTTGTAACGCATGGTGGAGCTAATGGCCTCTATGAGGCGATCCATCATGGAATCCCTATGATTGGCATTCCTTTGTTTGGAGAACAACATGATAACATTGCTCAGATGGTGGCCAAAGGAGCAGCTGTTGCGCTAAATATCAGAACAATGTCAAGGTCAGATTTACTCAGTGCACTGGAAAAAGTCATTGGCAATCCTTCGTGAGTATAACCTTTTAAAATGTGTATCTATTATTTATTCATTCATTTACATATGTATTTATTTATTTGGTTAGTTATTCAGTCATTGGCCTTCTTACTGAAGGTCAAATGATCAAGTAGTATTCTCAGAGTAATAATTATTGTAGGAATGGGACAAATTAGGGCATGACTCAGTGTACATGTTAGTCTCTCTGTTATTATTGTTTTAATTTCCGTGTTATGCTTTATGTTTCTTTGCTATGTAAATCAGGTTCATCTTAAATGTTCAACTCTTCTGCTTGTCGAAATGTGTATGCCACCATATCTGACCAATATTTCTTTTCAATTAATTTCTTAGGGTTTTAAAAGTAGTTCAAAACCCAAGTAGTCAATGAATCAAAAGAAATTAAACATAAACTGTGGTATCAGATGGGTTACACATAGAAGGCCTAGAAAAACATCACAACAGAACAACTTGAATGTTTTAAAAGACACATGTGACATTATGTCACTTATAACTTTCATTATTGAATATAATAGCTATTAATGTGTAACGCTGCAACCCAATATGTTAATATGTGTGAAAATCCATTAGAATCCATCATCATGTTTTTTTATTTAAAAAAATCTATTTGGATGTTGTTTTCTGGAAAAGACTTTTTCTATCCCTCTTTCAGAATACCATAAGTCCTATAGTAGTTTTGTGTATTGTTTGAACCAAGGTAAAGTTTAACCCTCTCCATATTGGCATGATGATTGGTGTCATCATTATTCATATCTTATTTAGGCACCCATGATGTCATACTTCATGAGTGTAACTTTTATGATATTTCTCAAATGAAAATCTTCACAGCCAATATCTTGGCCCTCTGTCTCTTATAATCGTTCAACCCTTTATTCTATGGTCTATCGTGAAAGGTAGTCTTCAGGTAAGGTGCTTCAATTAAGTTCCAGCTCAGAGATCTCTACATCCTGTTTCTGAAATATATGCTCTTTCAGAAATAAAAATATGCTTCTCACCTCTGGGGAATAACCTAGGTCAAGAACAATATGTTTAATAATCTCTTTGACAACTTTGGCTAATATCTCACAGGAGGGCTTCCATGTCTGGTGTTGGGTTGGGTTTTATGGTAGGTGGTTCTTATATCTTGGAGGGAGATCCATCATTCCAGGTGAGAAAAGTTCATTAAAACTATACATGTATATTTATACATGCAATTGTATGCATTACAGGTAATTTTAATAAATAGTCAATAGTATAATTCTTTGTGGATTTTCAGACATGCTTCCTGTGACTTTACTCATTTCTCCCTTCTTCTGTTCCCATCTTCCTCTCCCCCTCCTTCTCCTTCTCCCTCTTTCTTTCACTCTCACTCTTACTCTTACTCTCACTCTCTCACTCTCTCACTCTCACTCTCCCTAAGGAGCCTTCCCTCTTCCCATTTCCCTCATAAGATCACTTGAACTCTGCTCTCACTCTTCACCTTCTTCACACGATCTTCTGCATTTACATTCCTCCCTATCTATAAGATGCATCTCGTCTTCTCATTCCTTAATCAAATAAGTTGAATCCCAAACTGTAAATAAATATAATATGCATACTAAAAATAAGAATGTTTTAATGAAAATAAAATCACAATTTTTGTATTGCAATTTGTAAACAGTAGGAGACTAAGTTACTACCATTGTAATTCAGACCTGTTGTGCTACATTAAACTGATATTTAGGGCTGCTGACTCATGTCTCTATGTCACATTTCACCTTCATATAAAAATCAATTATCTTTCAACACTAGAATCAAATGCACCAACATGGTTCAGTGTGAAATTTGAACTATTTTTTTAAAATGAGAATGCAAACAAAAAATGAAGATTAGCAATAACAGCAAAAATTAGGGTCATAGGATGATTCAGTGGATGAGAGCAGGATTCATACTAGTAGAGGACCATAACTCAGTTTCCAACACCCATATCAGGCAATTTTCAACAATTTGTAACATCACCTCTGCAGATATTAGACACACACACACAGACATACACACACACACACACACACACACACAGGAACACGCATACATGCGTTTGCACATTCTTACATGCACACACACTGATACACACATGCACATAATTGAAAATAATAACCAAAATTATTGATTTTACTTTATAATATGAATATAAGTAATGCAATAAAAATTCAAAGAATTTCAATATTGTAATATTGTTATCCTTCCTATTGATTAATAAGTACTAACCTTCATATTAAATAGATAAAAGCAACCAAGAAGTAGCCCTTAGAGCTAATTAACAAGTTACAGAACACTTTTTAAATCATAATATGTAATGACTTTTATGCCATTCCATAAAAATTTTGTTTCAAAACCAACTGCTTATCATCAATACACAGCCAGTACAATACCCAACACCATGGTTACAGCTTGAAAGATATTTGCCTTCTACTTACACTTTCTGATGCTAGTACACAGTTTGAACAAACACCTAGTTTATAATTGCTTACCAGGTTGTTTACCACTCTATAATGTCAGTGGGACTTGGAGAGTCAGGCTGATAAAGGAGACAAAGTAAACTCTCATGCAACACCCTACTTTATTTAGAGCATCAGGCAATTTTTACTCAGGATTAACAAGAGGCACATGAGTAAAGTGTACAATAACAGGGGCAAGATGCACATGGTGGACAAGCCATTCACAGTAAACTTATTTTTCTACAGAGGCACATGAAAAAATAACAATAACCAGTTATAATAAATAATCTGAAGTAAATGTGTGCCTATTTGCTACACCTGAAAAGGTCACAAAAGCATAATCCATCAGCAATTCTGTGTTTTCGAAGAAACTGAGGTGATGATACTATTACCTTGTTTTCGAGGAGTTTTCTAACAAACCCTTAGAAATATTCTCACAGAACTCTATTCTTGAACTGTATCCTCACACTGGAAAACTTGCATTTCATATATGCAAATAATATGTCAGTTTGTAATGTTATATATAAGGATTAATTATTTATAAACTTAATTTCAGAATGGTTGGTCTTTTCTACTTTTCTGTTTATATACTTCCATTTTGTTTACTCAAGAAGTTCTAACATGCTTAGTAACATCTTTCTGGGCATAAATGTAAAGCATAATTCATTTTTCTCCTACTTATTGTAAATTCAGCTTTACTATTTATACAAAATTTTAGAAATGTGTATTTTCATTCATTCTCTAATGTTATTGGATTACCATTTTATCACTTACAGCTATAAAGAGAATGCTATGTGGTTATCAACCATTCACCGTGACCAGCCTATGAAGCCCCTAGAAAGGGTTATCTTCTGGATTGAGTTTGTCATGCGCCACAAAGGAGCCAAGCACCTGAGACCACTTGCATACAACCTCACCTGGTACCAGTACTACTCTCTGGATGTGATTGGATTCCTACTAGCCTGTGTGGTGGCCACTGCAGTTATTTCTATAAAGTGCTGCTTGACTGCTTATCAACTCTTTGTAAAGAAGGAAAAGAAAATGAAAAAAAAGTAGAGTTCATTAAAAATTCAGTTTTTGAATAAAATTTCAATGTCATTCTAATTTATAAACTACTCACTGATTACCAAAGCAATCTTATTTGCAATTTTGTACCATGTAAAAAGATATCTATCTATATCTACATCTACATCTATAGATATCTATAACTACGGATATAGATATATACCTTTTTATATGGTACAAAATACATACACACACACATATATGGGAAATTGATTAAAGAATCTTATCATTTATTTTAATTTTTAAACTATTCAATATAAAAAAATTTGCATGCATAGAAAAATGTGGAAATTTAATACATACTTGCCAATGACATAAAAATAAAAATGTTGCTGCACCTCTACTCAGAGTAGATTGGCACACCTGCTTTTCTTCCACACTTTACAGAATGCCTGTCTCCAGGAAGTCTTCCTTAACAAAGAACACAGCTGAAACATCCTCTACAATATCCATGCCAGCTGGAACACCCACAGAGCCTAGATGATGTGGGACCTACACCCTCACCCTAGCTCCTTCTTCCTTCCAGTCTGTACCTCAACCCATGGCAGTTAAGATTGTCCATTCCCTTCAACACTCCATAGCCTGCTTCTCTCCCAAGAGATCTGCTTTAAGCAGTGACACAAGATATTTGCCCTAACCAGGAGCACCAGGGTTCTGCCCTAACCAGGGACACAGGAGGCTTACTATAACCAGGGACAGAGGAGGCTGCCCATAACAGAGACAGCACTGCCTACCTCTCAGTAGGCCTGTTCTTATTCATATCACACAGTTCTACCTGCTTCCAAGGAGGCCAGCTTCAATCAGAGAACCCAGGACAGTTAACATCAGAGATAACCAGATGACAAGAGCAAGCTCGAGAACATAAGCAACAGAAACCAATGTAATTTGGCACTACCAGAAACAACACCTCCCACAACAGCAAGCCCTGCACACCCTAACACACTTAAAAATCAAGATTCTTACCTAAAATCCCACCTCATGAATATGATAGAGTCCCATAAAGAGGCTTCATATACAACTTCCTGAAAGAAACACAGGAAAACAAAGGTAAACAGGTTGAAACCCTTAATGTTGAAACAAATAAATCCTTTAAAAACGGAAAATGTAGAGAGCCGCTATGCACTGCACCTGAAGATGGTGCTGGCTGAGAGTGCTCCTTGTGGTAAACAAGTCCTCATTTGGCTATGCAGCTGTGACAGGAACAGGGAATGGTCATACATGGACGTATGGAGAGATGATATGTGGCATAGCTTATTGGCCTTTGCTTAGATATAAGCCTGGTCCCTGGGGTAGGTGGGGCCGCCACCACCAGAAAGCTACAATCCTGAGTAAACTGCCTTGAGAAGGGACCTTGTTGTCCTGCGTCTAATTTCCTGCTGGCCAGGAAGGGTGCCGGACAATTGGTGGCCAGTATGGGGACAAGGAAGAAAATCGCGGTAAAGTGACCCATGTGAGGTTCCAGAACTCCTGTCAGACAGGGCGATTGATCGGTAAGGTTCCTGGCTTAGGGACAAGAAGTTTTAAAGTTCTTGGAAGGAGACAAGTTTAGGGACGAGGTTAACGTTCCCGGCTTAGGGATGAGTTTAGGTAAGAGATAATAAAGTGCTCAGTAAAGAGACAAAAAAAGTGGAAAGAAGATGGGTGTGATTTTCAGTTTTGTGGTTATATTTTTCCTCTGGGAAAGAAGTGAGGATAAAAGTTTTTCTGGTTACTGGGTCAAGGATATTCGGTTTAGGGAAAAGGAGTTTACAGTTCAAGAGGACCTGATGGGTCTGGCAATTGGAACTTATAGTGCGAACATCCAGCAGGCTCGAAAAGTGCTAGGAGTGACTTTCCATTGAGTTGGGCAAAGAAACCTGCACTTTCAGAATCTATGGGGAGATGCCAGAGGCATGCAGACAGGCTCGAACTACCTTGAATTTTCTGAGGACTCTGTACAAGTGCCCAGGAACTTGGTTAGCAAAATGATTGGAAAGAATGGGAAAGTGATTCAGGAGATTGTGGATAGGTCTGGTGTGGTAAGGGTTCGTGTGGAAGGTGATAACGACAAGAAGAACCCCAGGGAGGAGGGAATGGTTCCCTTCATATTTGTTAGCACCTGATAGAATATCAGTAATGCCCAGGCACTGCTAACCAGAAGCTATGGGGGCAGGAGCCAGAGGACTGGTGGTCCTGCCTATGGCCCCAGCTTAGACCCCTCCACAGCTTCTGAGACAGAGTCAGAAAAGAGAGAGGAGTCTAGTTGAGTAGGACATGGTGACAGAGATCCCTCAAGCCATGGAGAAGAAAGCAGGAGGCGGCCAATTGGGGGCCAGGGAAGGAGACCCCCGCCTGTTCCCCGGCCTGCCTCAAGATACAACTCATCATCTATTAGTTCAGTGCTAAAGGATCCAGACAGCAATCCTTACAGCTATTAGAAGATTATGTCTGTATGTTTTCAAAAGAAATGATTAAGGTAGTAGTTATATCTCCCAGAATTATATGGATAAGACATGATAGAGGTAGGCCTCCAGAAGACTAGATTTCAGAATTCAAACAAATTATCTTGATTCTAAAATTTGTTAACAGCCACTCAAACCAATGCTATGTGGATGCAGGGGGTATGGCCAGTAATAGTAAATAAACAAAACCTGAGTATACCCTGTTTAGAGAAAGGAGAGATTTTTGGCATAACAGCTGCCATCATTACAGCAATTACTTGGCGGCTGTGGCGCTACCATGGCAGCAATTTCTTTAAACCACTGTGGCTGTCAACAATATGTCTGCCACAGTGGCTCAAGCCTTGAATATTCAAAGTATAGCCAGCTGAGAGATGTTAATTGAATTGGCTCAGCTTGGATGTCAGTGGAAATATTTGGCTTGTGTGTTACCTCTGTCTGCTTTGATAACTTTAGTTGTGCTGCATAATTATTAAGAAATCTTTCTCAGTATCTTACAGGAAATTGGTTTGACCATCAATTCTACTAGAGTGAATGTTTCCTTGGCTACCAGGATGGGAATTGGATTCTTCAAGCAGTTTTTCATTTGAAAGAATGGGCTGGTTTAGGGGTTTAGCTCTGTGTCTTGTCCTTATAAGTTGCCTAACATTCTGGTGTCTGTGTCGCATGAAAGTCAGACATGCCAGAGATCAAGCTTTGATGATATAGGCATTTGCAGCAGTGGAGCTGGGTCAGTCACGGTAAGTGTGGCTTAGCATGATAGGAAAAAGTTAGTTTGTTTAAGGTTTGATGGGAGGTCTGTGTGAATGAATGTGCTGAGGGTAGCCATCATGTGTACATCTTGAGAGCCTGATTGAAACAGGGTGTCAGGCGATAGCACTGCAAGGGATGTCTTTGAAGCATTCAAAGTAATTCCCTGAGGGATATGCCTGATTGCAGGGAGGTTGGCGTCCAAGTCCTCCCCCATGAAAAGACGTCGGGATGGGTATGAAAATCATTACAATATCCCAGAATTTCGATCTTTATGGGGATCAGGCCGCAACCCCCCCCCCCAGTTACTTGACAGAGATGGTGTTGATGACCTTCCCTCTTGTATGGTTGTGGTATGTGAGACTTCTCATCAAGCTAATAAAAAAGGGGGAGATGTGGGGAGCATTATTTAAGATGGCGCCTGGCATAGTGCCAGACGCCTAGAGTGTGCTGGCACTAGGCTACACTGGCATGCATTTTGCTTATTCATTGTTACATAAGATCAGGCCATGTGACGTATAGGCGCAGCACCAATCCGGAATGAGTCGTGGCAGATTCTGGTTGGAGGAGATACAGAGATTTAAGGGCTGGGCAAAGAAGGGTTATTTTACTTTTCACCCTATATGACAACTGCCTTTAATAAAACCTGGCAGGGGTATAACTTTACTTATCAAAGCCCTGCTCAATAATAATAGTTACCTTGTGGCAGCTGGCTCAATTAGGATGTGAATGGAAATTTTCTGGGCTTTGGGTAACCTCAGTACAATATAATAATGTGACCAAGGCTGCTAATATGTCTCGGGAGTTGTCTTCTTATCTTAAAGGCAATTGGTCTGGAGGGTTTGATGCCCTGTTGAGAGATCTCTGCCTGGCAATTGTGACAGCAAAACTCTACCCGCGTTGACGTGACTTTGCAGAGGGATTGATGACATGGATACATCAAGCAATGAATCATCTTAAAGAGCGGGAGGGTATGGGGACCCTGGCTGTTGTCTTAGTAGGGGTCTCTGTGCTATGCCTGTGTTGTCTCTGCTGTATTGTCTGATCCCGAGAAAAAAGAGACCTTGCCCTGGTTGCACAAGCATTCTATGCCATTGAGGCAGGACAGTCCCCACAAGCATGGCTTGTTGCCAGTAAGTCTTGAAAAGTTCATCACGTTCAAGCTGCAAGGCAAAGTACTGAACTTGAGATACGCTGAATGCTGCCTGTGGTCTCATGAAGAGCAAGTCTGAGAGATGTGGGTTGGTACCGCCCTTTCCCCAACATTCCCTCATCTTACCCCCTCAGCAAAAATCGGTACTGGACGGGTCTAGCATCCTTTGGGTGCTAGTACAATGTCCATTATTTCATTCTGAGATCAGACCTCTACTCTTGCCTGTTTCATTGCAGAACAAAAAGGGGAACTGTAGAGAGCTGTTATGTGCTGCACCTAAAGATGGTGCTGGCTGAGAGTGCTCCTTGTGGTAAACAAGTCCTCATTTGGCTATGCAGCTGTGCAGGGGCAGGGAATGGTCATACATGGACGTATGGAGAGATGATAGTGGCATATGCTTATTGGCCTTTGCTTAGATATAAGCCTGGTCCCAGGGGTAGGTGGGGCTGCCACCACCAGAAAGCTACAATCCTGAGTAAACTGCCTTGAGAAGGAACCTTGTTGTCTTGCGTCTAATTTCCTGCTGGCCAGGAAGGGCACCGACAGGAAAATACTTCAAGAATGTGAAGGTTTTGAACAAAATGGTCCAAGACCTAAAATTCTAAATAGAAAAAATTTAAAAATGTAGGTAACCTTGGATTTAGAAAACCTTGGAAAGAGACCAGAAGCATCACCAAAAGAATATAAGAAATAGAAGAGAGAATCTCAAGAATAAAAGAAAACATAGAAGATATTGACATCTCAGTCAATGAAAATACAAAGTGACAACTTTTAACCCAAAACATCCAGGAAATTCAGGACACAATTAAAGACCAAAACCTAAAAATAATAGGAATAAAAGAGGGTGAAGGTTACCAGCTCAAAAGGCCTGAAAACGTCTTCAACAAAGTCATAGAGACAACTTCCATAACGTAAGTAAGAAATGGTCATAAACTTACAAGTAGCCTACAGAACACCAAATATATTGGACCAAAAAAGAATGTCCTCCATCACATATTTATCAAAACACAAAATGCACAGTGAGAAGAAAGAATATTAAAACCAGTAAGGGAAAAGGCTAAGTAACATAAAGGCAGATCTATCAGGATTATACCAGATATTTCTTTTTTAATTATTGGTTTTTTTATTTAATTACACTTCAAATGTTATCCCTCTCCCCAGTTTTCTCTCCCAAAATCCCCATTCCATCCTCTCAAAGCCTGCTTTTATGAAGGTACTCCCTCACTGACCCACCCACGCCCAACTCACAGCCCCAGTATTCCACTACAAAGGGACATTCAGCTTCCCCAGAACCAAGGGCCTCTCCTCCCATTGATGTCAGATAAAGCAATCCTCTGCTACATATACAGCTGGACCCATGGGTCCTCCATATGTACACTTTGGTGATTTAGTCCCTGGGATCTTTAGGGGGGTCTGGTTGATTGATATTGTTGTTCTTCCTATGGGGTTACAATCCCCTTCAGCACCTTCAGACTTTCCCCTGACTCCCGCTTTGGGATTGCTGTGCTCAAGCCTATGGTTGGCTGCTAGCATCCACATCTGTATTGGTTAGGCTCTGACAGAGCACCTTTTTGACATTATCCATATTGTCTGGGTTTGGTGTCAGAAGATGGGATTGACCCCTAGGTAGGATCCCTTTGGGTGACGTTTCCTTCAGTCTCTGCTCCACTCTTTGCCATGCATTTTTTTTAGTCAGGAGCAATTCTGGGTTAATATTTTTGAGATGGGCAGGTTGCCCCAACCCTCAAACATGGGCTGTGTCTTACATCTGGATATGGTTTCTACAGGTTCTTTTTCCCCTTTGTTTGGGTATTTCAGCAAATGTCATTATCGTTGGGCCCTTGGAGCCTCCAGAATTCCTAAGTTGAGAATTCTTGCAAGCTCACAGGTCAGCATCATTCTTTGTTCCAGCATCTGTATGTCTTACCCTTTGCTCTGGCAGTCACCATGCTCCTTCAGCATCCTGCAGAAAAAACACAAACATGCCCTCTTCCCCATAATAAATACCTGATCAGGATCATTCTATATGCCAGTAAGTGGATCCTTCCCTTTCCCATTTGTGTAAGTATGCCTAGTTGTAGAGTGACATAGACACTCAGCAACAAGTTCCTTTGCATGCAAATTTTTTAAAAAAATAAAATAAAATAAAAAGAACATGATTTAAATCTATGGTGTAAGTGGATATACCTCCCCCCCTTTTTATTTTATGACTATATTGTTTTAAAGTTCCATGAGCCCCTTCCACAGTCCCTTGTCCTTGACAATTATAAGGAATTTCATTAATATGGAGAATATTAAATTGCTGCCAAAAAGTCTTAAATACTCAACTGTGCTAGCCAGTTCCATTATCTTTGTTTGTTTTTGTTTTATTATTGGATACTTTTTATCTACATTTCATATGTTATCCCCTTTCCCCAGTCCCCCCATCCCCAAGAAACCCTTCCTTATCCTAGCCTATCTCCTCCTATTTCTATGAGGGTGTGCTCCCAAACATCCACCCACTCCCACCTTCCAGCCCTCAAATTCCCCCACACTGGGGCATCATGCCTTCATGGGACCAAGGACCTCCTCTCCCACCAATACCCAACAAGGCCATCTTCAACTACACATACAGCTGGAAACATGGGTCTCTCCATGTGTGTTCCAAGGCTAGCTGTTTAGACCCTGGGAGCTCTGGTTTGTTGGTATTGTCACTCTCCCCATGGGGAAGCAAGCCCCTTCAACTCCTTTGTCTTCTCTCTAACTTATCTACTGGGGACCTCATGATCAGTTCAATGGTTAGCTGCAAGCATACTCTTCTTTATATGTCAGACTCTGGCAGAGCTTCTCAGGAGACAGGTATATTAGGCTCCTGCTAGCATGAACTTCTGGATAATTACAACAGTGTTTGCATATGGTGATTGCATCTAGGATGGATCCCTAGGTGTGGCTGTCTCTGGACAATCCTCTCCCAATCTCTGCTCCAAATGTTGTCACTGTATTTGCTCCTGTGAGAATTTGGCTACTGTTTCTAAGAAGGACCGAAGCTCTCATACATTCATTGGTCTTTCTTCTTCTTGGGCTTCATATGATCTGTGAGTTTTATCTTGAGCATTGTGAATTTTGCACTAATATCCACTTATCAATGAGTACATACCATGTGTATTCTTTTGTGACTGGGTTACTTCACTCAGGATGATATTTTCTAGTTCTATTTTATTTGCCTAAGAATTTCATGAATTCATTGTTTTTAATAGATGAGTAGTCCATTGTGTAAATGTACCACATTTTGTGTATCCTTTCCTCTGTTAAAGGATATCTAGGTTCTTTCCAGCTTTTAGTTTTTATAAATAAGGCTGCTATGAACATAGTGGAGCCTGTGTCCTTGTTATATGTTGGAACATCTTTTGGGTGTATACACAGGAGTGGTATCCATGGATACCCCAGGTAATATACTTTGTCCAATTTTCTGATGAATTGCAAGACTGATTTCCAGAGTGGTTGTACCAGCTTACAATCAAACAAATAATGGAGGATGTTCTTCTTTCTCCACATCCTCACCAGCATCTGCTGTCATCTGAGTTTTTGATCTTTGCTGTTCTTACTGGTGTGAGGTGGAATCTCATGTGTGTTTTGATTTGTATTTCCCTGATGACTAAAGATGCTGAACATTTCTTTAGGTGCTTTTCAGTCATTCAATATTCCTAAGTTGAAAATTCTTTGTTTAGCTCTGTACCTCATATTTAATTCGGTTATTTGATTATCTGGAGGCTAATCTCTTGGGTTCTTAGAATATTTTGGATATTAGCCGTCTATCTGATGTAGGATTGTAAAGATATTTTCCAAATCTGATGGTTGCCATTTTGTCCTATTGACTGTTTTTTGCCTTACAGAAGCTTTGCGATTTTATGGGGTCCCATTTGTCATTTCTTGATCTTAGAGCATAAGTCATTGGTGTCTTCTTCATGAACTCTTCCCCTGTGCCCATGTGTTTGAGGCTTTTCCCCACTTTCCCTTCAATTAGTTTCAGTATATCTGGTTTTATGTTAAAATACCAAGTAAAAAGTAGCAAGGTATTTTTAACTGGTAGGAATATGTATGTTCCACAGAAATTATATGAAAAAATCACATGATCAAAGTTTCATTCTGTATACAGTACACAAAATTTATTCATATTTTGAAGGGACTGTCTATGAATGTTCTCAATACCTAAAAAAGCATGTGTTGACTATTAAAAAGTCAGTGATTGTGACATATTAAACATATGGATTGGCCTAATGTTGCTTGCGTTTTGAAGCTAATTTGGGCCCTTAAGACTGGTTGCTCCAGAGACAAGAGAGTTCACACATAAAACACTGAGTGACCCTAACCTCACATTATTTCTTATTGGTAAATAAAGATACCAACAGCCAATAACTGCACAGAAGAGTGGAGCTGTCATTTCCCAGGCTTGGGATCAGAGATGACCACCATGAGGGATCCACTGAGAAGCAGCCATGGGTTAGGTGAGCAATAAGATAGTGGCTCTGAGGGTTTGCCATTTGGAGTTCAGAGCAGCACAGATGAAATCATATGTAACTCAAAGTTTCTATAGGAAAGTAGACTCTAACATCATAAAGGGTAGGCAGGTTCCCAGGTCTTGTTTTGTTTAATGCTTTTGGAACTGTAAATGCTGTGTGTGTGTGTGTGTGTGTGTGTGTGTGTTTCATCTAAGACCTTAAGTATCAAGGTGGTGTAGAAACCCCAGGCCAAGATTTAAATAATTTCTACAACATTAAAGCAAGGTGGTTTTCTCCGTATATTTTTATAGAAAATTTATAGGATTTTAAAATATACAGTGTCAAATGCTGATAATGAAGAAAGTTCTGCAGTCAGGTAGAGAAGAAATATTTCAGGGATTTTTTCAATAGTTGGCAAAGTGAAAATTTGTAGCTGATAAAATAAGTAAAAAACAGGGTTGTATAATATATTGTAAACTTTTTTTCTTTTTGTTGTAATCAAATGTGCTGAACAAAAACATCTCAAGGGAAAACAAAAACACTGTATTTTGAATTATGGTAACAGATCCTAGAATGCATGATGGACAGGAAGACAAGGCAGCAGGCAGCCAGAGGAAGAAGCTCACTCATCACATCTCTTCTAAGAAGGACTGAAGTCCCCCCCACCTCCCCACTTGGTCGTCATTCTTCATGAGCTTTATGTGGTCTGTGAGTTGAATCTTGGGTATTTCAAGCTTCTGGGCTAAAATCCAATAATCAGTGAGTGAATACCATGTATGTTCTTTTGTGATTGGGTTACTTCACTCAGGATGATATTTTCTAGTTCCATCCATTTACATAAGAATTTATCGAATTCATTGTTTTTAATAGCTGAGTAATATTCCATTGTGTAAATGTACCACATTTTTTTATATCCATTCCTCTGTTGAAGGGCATCTGGGTTCTTTCCAGTTTCTGGCTACACATCTCAACTACCTATAGAAAGCAGAGTGAGCAGAAAGTTGGGTTTAGCTAAGAATTATCAAAACTTGCTCCAGTGATATTCTTCCTCTAGCAATATTTAAGCCCTTTAAAATCCATAACCTCAAAGAGTACTACTGATTTTAGAGCAAGTGTTCAATTATACTAGCATATCTGATACATTTTTTATTCAAACCATAACAGGAAATATCCCTGTTTCATAATTCTCATTTCATAATATCCAATATGTTATTAGCATTATAATATTCTAACTTCTTCCACAGTACCATAGAAAGCTTGTAGTGTTTCAGTATAAGTTAACTGTGATCAAGAATCATGATGTGCATCTGAAATGAAGTACATGAACAAGGGAACCTGTAGAAGTTTTGACCAAATTAAACTTAGCTTCGATAACGGTTATCAGCAACTCTGGTTTTCATTCTTGTGATGATATGGTATGCTTTGAGGAATATTATAAAAGCGATATGTAACTATTATGACAGTTGTAACTTTCAGAATCGAAATATAGAGATAGTGTCATAGAAGTAAGACTATGGTAGGATGTTTAAATGTGTAACCTAATATTTTAGGACAAATTCATATAGTGAAAATTTACTAGACAGGACCAAATAAAATGTCCACCATTTTCATTCTTTCATTTTTAAAAACATTCCAATTTGGAGTTTCTTCCCTGGAAAGGACTTTTTCTCTCCCACTAATAGCATTCCTTAGGTGCCTATTGTAATTCTGTGTACAGTTGAGGCCAGGGGAGATTGACCTCTTCCATATTAGCATAAATGTTAGTGTCATCCTTATTCAGATCTTATTGAGGCATCCATGTATTTGACAATTCATAAGTGTAATTTTCCTGATATTTCTCAAAGGTGCAAATTCACAGCAGATAGCTTGGCTCTCTGGCTCTTTAAATCTTTCCACCCTGCATTCTATGATCGTTCACAAGTAGATCCATATTGCAAACAGAATTCAATTATTTTAGGCCTATTGTTTCCATGAAATATTATCATACTCTCTATATAAATTCACAAGTGGGAAATGAAAAAATAGTAACTAAGTGCCTTTATCATGGCTGTTACATGTTTACTTCAATCAAATTTTAATAAAAAATGTCACTGGTTATTGTAACAAATCTCTAGTTATTAATGTTAGTTATAGGACAGAGTAAGTTGCACAACCATGGGGTTAACCCTATGCTAGAATGCAGTTGAGATATTTTAAAAACCTAAAAATCTCCTCTTAAAGCTGGCAGGAATAAGAGTCCACCCCTCTCTGTTCTGAGACTGCAAGCCAAGGTACAGGTAGCCTAAAGGCTAAATTATAAGTTTAAATACCTGGCATTCCTCTACATGTAAATGGAGAATTTCTAACATCTTGGTACCAACCAATAATATACAGTCATCCTCTAAACTTCCTACACACTCTGCAAGATTTATATAGTCCTTTTACACACCCCCGGAGGAAAGCTGTAACACTGAAATACTGTCTCAGAGTAAGTTTCTCCCCCCGACCCCACCACTTGACACTAGGCAGTTCCTGCTAACCCACCCTGACCAGGCAAGCTTCATTCCTTTCATATCACTCAGTACTCATCTGTGTCTGAATACCCCAAAGGCAGAAGTAGAATGGGGCCACACTTAGTGATTACCTTTTTAAGCATATAGTCTATTCTGCTTCTTTTCTCTGTTCATTTTTTCTTTGCCCTTGTCAAGTTTTCCTGTTGGATTTTTTTTTTTTATATTGGTAAATTAGGATACTTTTGTTATTTCTACCAAAAAAATGAAACCAGTATAAGTCAAGATAATAGAAACTAAGGACAACAAAAAATGAGATCAATGTTAGATAACCTAGTAATAGGTATCCCGCAAGGGACAGCATACACTTCACTGTGCTCCCAGACTTCAGGCTCCTGACATGCGACCAAAGACCTCCATTGATCAGAGCCTTTCAGTCCTGTAGGGCAATGCCCCTACCAGCCCCTCCACAGGTAGAGGGCATGACTACAGACCGCAGAACCTCAAGAGATCTCCATATTAATGAGATACCTAAAGGCCAGAGGGTGTAGCCAATTAAGCATTACAACACTGATTAACCATTAAGCACCCAGACCCTTCTCCTTACAAATGGTATTTAACCTCAGGCCTGCCTTGGGGATATTGGGTACAGCTACATCTACTTTCCGCTGGGCTATGAGAAGCCACTGAACTCTGCCCAGGCATGGAGAGATCTCAGTCTGAAGTCCCATGGGGAAAGAGCTCCTGAGTTGGGGTTCTCCGGTAGAAGTGGCTAGACGGGGAGACCAGTGGTCTCAGTCCTTGGGCTTCCAGATGACTCTGGAAGCCACAGAAGAACTGAGATGCAGAGGCATATGGGCTGGACTGGCCCCACCTCTGAGAGGGGCAAGAAGGAGAGAAGCTCCAGCAGCACCCCGTGGGGTACAGACTCTTGGTTGGAGCAACTCACTTGGCTGGGTCATGGCTGGCTTGACTAGTTTGCTTGAGTTGGCAGGCCTCCTTGTCTGGAACACAGAGAAGTCCTCCATAGGAGATTAGACTGGTGTGGCTCAGTATTTGAAGGCTGCCTCCACAGTTCTCCACAGCAGGCCCAAAGACAAGAGGAAGTCCATGAGTTTAAAAGGTTTATTGTTATGGCAGAAAGTAAATGTAGCCTGGAGTCTGGGAGCATGACGAAATGTATGCCACCCTTGTAGAGATACTTGTTGGGTCTTCACCCATCTCTAGTCAGTGCTTCACCAGAAACCTTGCTATCCTTTCAGGCCCCACAAGGTAAATGATAATGCACATCAAATGTATCTAACAAACTTTCTTGCAGATATGGTAAAACATAATTTTCTCAAATAGAATGAAGACTCAATCAAATAAGAAACGAAACTGATTAATTTTGGAGGGAATTTAAAATATAAAATTCATCTTAAATTTATATTATACTAAATTGTAAAGAAATGTACATAAAATTGAACAAAAATAAAATAAAAACTTTAAGCAAATCCTTAACTGTTAAAGAGATAAGCCATTAATTTGTAAATCTCCTATTAATTTGCTGGTGCAGAGTCCAGCAAAACAATTGACATCTGAAAGATATGCAGTTGGGACAGTCTCCATTTCATGTACAGAGTTTTCTTTGTTAAGGAGGTAAATGCAATACTTATCTAAAATTATAAGAATATAGTTTAGAATCTAGTAGAGAATTACACTGGTCTTGGGTTAACTCTAGCTATAAGAATATGATATTATAAGGGAGAACAAGTAGGGCATCCTAATACAATCTGTCTCAGTTGTCTAAGTGGATGTGGTATTGTACTTGACTCCAGCAGCATTGTTGTGTAGGTGGTTATGTTCCTGCTGTGGGAAAGTAAGAATAGGGCTGCATAATGCATCACCCTGCTTATTTTGTTCTGTAGTGTGCCCATGTATGAGTAATAAACACAGGATGAGTGCTGGTTTGAATCAGTTGTAGATCCTGTAGTAATCTGAGAATGGCAGGAAGTGAGGATGAAGTTAAAAGTTTCCTATCCTACTATAAGAATCTGTGTTTGAATCTTGAAAACTCCATAGAGTTCTGTAACTCTTTTTAAAACAGTTAATTAGATGTAAGATAATATAGCAAGGAATATGTCCATATAATTGTTGACATTAGAACCTGCCCTGATTTATTAATTGAACAAGAAGAGAAAGGCAAGTGGCTAGTATTTTATGGTCCTTATGGTGTAAATGGATCCATTCCATGCTTTATTTTCTAGTTTTAATACGTATAGGGGACAACTTAGTGGAGAAAATAAGTGTAAAGGCAGCAGAGGATCCACAACCTAAACAAATGCATCCTTAGTTTAGATTCACATAGCTGTAATACTTTAGACTCTCAAAATAAAATCAAGAATTATCCAATGCTGTCTCTCCTTTCAGAGTTTTGAAATAGATTTGTTAGTCAAAATTGGGTATTCTCAAAATAGTGCATAGGCAATTAGCATTCCCTAATAATTTTTAAATTGTTGAGTGTTTTTATTTATTTTTTATTGTTTATTTTATTTATATACATTTCAAATGTTACCCCCTTCCAGATTTCCCCTCTGCAAATCCCCTATCCCATCCCCCTTCCACTGCATCTTTATTATTATTATTATTATTATTATTATTAATCATTCCATTTGTTTACATCTCAAATGATATCCTACTTCCTGGTTATTCCTTCACAAGCCCCACCCCACAACCTACCTCTCCTCTCTCTTCTTTGCCTCTATGAGGGTACTCCCTCCCCCTACTCGGCCCCACTCCTCCAGCATCCCCCTATGCTGGAGCACTAAACCTCCACAGGACCAAGGGCCTCCCTTCCCATTGGTGTCAGACAAGGCTCCCCTTTGCTACATGGAACCCGCCCTTTACACTCCTTGGTTTGTAGTCTAGTCCCTAGGAGCGCTGGGTGGTCAGGTCATGTGTTCTTGTTTTTTCTATGGGCTTGCAATCCCCCTCAGCTTCTCCAGTCCTTCTGCCCAGTCCCTATGTAGGGTCCTTGAATTCAGTCTGATGGTTGATTCCTAGGATCTTTATCTGCCCCTAACAATACACCCATTCCTGCCTCACTGCCCTAGCATTCCCCTACACTGAGACATTGAGCCTTCACAGGACCAAGGGCCTCCCTCCCACTGATGCCAGATAAGGTCATCCTCTGCTACATATCCAGCTGGAGCCATGGGTGGTTTAGTTCTTGGGAGCTGTGGGTGGTTGTGTTGGTTGATATGTTGTTCTTCCTATGGAATTGCAATCCCCCTCAGCTCCTCCATTCCTTCCCTAACTCTTCCATTGAGACTCCATGTTTAGTCCTATGGTTGGCTGCAAGTATCCATACTGTATTGGTCAGGTCCCCGTCATCAAGCACTTCTTGGCATCAGCAATAGCTTCTGGGTCTGGTGTCAGCAGATGGGATGATCTTCATGTCGGGAGTCTATGGATGGCCTTTCCACCAGCTCTGCTCCACTCTGGGCTACTAGTTGCCCCAGATATTACATAGGATCTGGTCTTTGTACATTTTCAGATGTAATAATCAGTCCATATTTATGTAGCACATCCTGGTCATGTCAGATACAGATCATAGCTCTTTCTTTTTTTAGATGACTAACAGGATATAGTCTAGAGAATGGATAATCTAAACCTGATATAAGGCTTGCCTCACAATCTCTAAAACCTTTCCAGCATGAATTTCACATAATAGTGGATTTTTGCCCTGCCTGGAGGTAATAGAGCCATTGATATCAAAGCTGGGATTCTTTAGGATTGAGTGAACAGAAAAGGCTAAATATACCTTAATATCAAAGTGTGATGTAAAAGCAAGATTTTTTAAATGGGTATTTTATTTATTTACATTTCTGATGTCATCCCTTTCCTAATTTCCCCTCCCTAGAATCCCCTATCCAGTTCCTCCTCATCCTTTTTGCTTTTATACCATTTTAACTACATGCATGTATTAAGGTCAGTTCTAGGTTGAGGGTCTAGCAATACAATAGATGAAAATAGTCAAGGAACAAGCAAGACAGTAAACACAAATAGTGTTTATAGAACAAGAAAGGCATTAAACATAATTCCATGAACACTCCCATGATCACTGTTTCTAAGGCTTAAGGATGACCAAAATATCTGAGCCAACTTCCCTGTCCTAGTCCAAAGTTATTTTCATGTCTGAAGCCTACTTCCTTGTAGCTAAAATTAATTTCTTTGTTCTAGCCTAATATTTAGATTCCTGCCTGAAATTACTTCTTTGTTCTAGCCTAATGTCAGATTTCTGCCTGAAGCCTACTTCCTTGTCCTTGGCCAATGTCATACGAATAATGTTTCTTAAGAATGAAAAAGGGGGTTGGAGAGATAGCTCAACCATTAAGAGCACTCACACTTGCAAAGGATCCTGGTTCCATTTTTAGCACCCAAATCACCACTCACAACTATCCCTAGCTCCAGTTTCAAAAGTTTTGGTGTCCTCTTCTGATCTCTGAGACACCAGACATTCACTCTGGTTCACATACATACATGCAGTCACAACACAAGTACACATAAAATAAAATAATAAATCTTTTAAAATTAAATAAAAGGAAGAAATAAAGGGGCATTCTTTCTTGGTCACCGGCATTAACCACCCTTCTAAATTTTGGCTTTCCAGCCAGTAATTATCTTCTATTCTTCCCTTATCCATAAAAAAAAAAAAAAAAAAAATCAAGGTGGCTTTGTAAAACATCTCCCCAAAATCACTTACACCAAAATATAGCCATATAAAACAGTTCTTGCCAATGATATAGAGAAGAAACTCTATTTTGTGGGATTTTGGAAAGGATATTTTAAATAGTGCTGCTTACAAGTAAAATGTGTTCCTTTTCCCCTTTGTCCTTTCTCTGTCTGGATTTGATGCCTAACACTGAACTTAAGACAATGAGAACAAAAACCATGTTTTAATATGACAGGACAAGAAAGGAAGGAGACTCTGGATCTTTGGAGACATCCTTGAAAAATGACGTTAGATTCTTTTCCTGTATTCCCTGTGAAGTTGGAAGAGTCTCCCCTAATTTGTTCATCCACTGAAGTCTAGGTGTAGGCTACAGGAGGAAGGCAAAGCCTTTGCCAATAGACTATGCAAACTATAAAGCAAGAGGTCTGCCACAGGGATTTCTTGTCTTTTGTTTATCTACCAAGAGCAACACCATGAACTTGCTGGCCTTCTGATGGTGACATCAGCTGTGTATGCTTTCATACCACCTCTTTCCATGTGTGAGGAACCCAGGATTTCCAGTTGAGAAAGCAGCTCATCACACAGGCCTGAAATCGTGACATTGTAAGCAAGAAGATGAGAGACACAATGTCCTGATTTGAGTTCTTGAATCCTTGACAGGTAACTCAGTCTTTCATAGGCTCCTCAAACTAGGTTGACAGTTTTGCTCTTTGTGGCAAAAAAAAAAAAAAAAAAAAAAAAAAACAAAAAACTATAGCCTAAGACAGAACTCTTACTCTCTAATGCTCTCTGAACATGATATGGAAACATACCATTCCCATCTCTGAATCTAGGTGAGTAGATTGAAATCTATCCATGGCATCAGAGATAGGTCTTTAACATAATCTGTACCAAGAAATAGTCTGCTGAGGACCTGATTTCTTTAGTTTTCTTTTTGTTTTTAATCCAACAATAAACTCAAAATGAGAAAAGGAAAGAATCCAACCATACAATTATTGCGGTGGAGGGGCTAGCACTGTAGAACACTTATTCAGAATGCTTGAAGCATTAGGCTCCATCCCCACCACTGGATAAAACTAAGTTAAGTCATAATTTTGAAGATTAAAATTTTAATAAATTCTGTAGAACATGATTAAATCCTAAAAGTCACAACTTATATACACACACCTGCACACACACAAAATATTACTGACATGGGTTGCAGAGCTGGCTTAGCCGTTAAAGCTAGGCTCACAAACAAAAATATAAAAGCAGTTTTCAAATCCATAACAATTGAAGGCAAGCTTAGCAATTGCTGTCAAAGTAGGTACTCCAGGCTGTAAAGATCAAATTGACCACATGATGGCATTAGCATTTCAGAAGCCAACCAACCATTTCCATTTACCATAATTTTTAAGTACAAGAAACAAAAATTCTAGCAAGAAAAGGAAATATCTATGTTCCCATTCTCCAACTGTTCTCTGACTACTGATGAGGAGCCTATTTCATTTAGAAATGGGCCCTTGAGAAGTTCAGACAGACTAAGTAAAATTTATACCTCGTTTTGACAACTATGCAAAACCCAATCCATACTATAATATGTTCATGTGGTAATAGATGTTCCAGGACTTCTTGTCACCCTTAACCCTTTTGATATCCAAACCTTTACCTTAGCAATTGAGATTGTGAACAGTAGGTAGTATTAGCAGTAGGAATGAAGATCTCTGCATTAAATTGTTATAGAAAGTGTCTTCTCAAAAAATAATAATAACATGGGTAACATAGAACTATAGGATTTCCACTATGCCTTATGTATTCGTGCATGATAATTTTGCCTAAACTTGATAGAGCTCATAGTTCACAACTCTATCAGTGTTTATTTACTTCTATAATGTGCCTTAAGGTGGTCACTATTCAATGATTATAAAAGAAATATCAATTCCAGAATCAATCAATCCTGTAAAAGATCTTTTTAAATCCACAAATTATCTATCATTTTCCTTTATTAGGGTTCTTAAAGCTAGAGTCTTATTTGTACTACAGAATCCTCCCTCATGAAGCATATTTTCTTCATTAGGTGACTATATAGTCAATAATAATAACTGTAAATTTACCACTGGCTTTAAAATGCCACTAAGTAGTTAAGGTGATCATGACTGCAATTTCTCCTGTATACCTTGTATCAGTGACTACTGTAAGAATCATGATTCCTTCCATGAATAAACTACTGGAACCCAAAAAATAGTATAAGTATTCTAAGCAGATTTGTTCCCCAATAACTTGTGTGTCATTTAATAGGACATTAAGGGGTGGAAATGGCAATACTTTAGGACAAGGAATATTAAGAATAATACTCACTTGCTTGAGTATAGCTTATAACAAAAGAATAGATTGACTACAAGCCGAAGCTGGTATACATGCTGTAGCTTTTGGATTTAAATCCTTACATTGTGAGTCTTTAGGGTTCCGATTATCGAGTTTTTTGCATGCATTATTGTATCATGTATTGTTTTGTGTTGCCATGCATAAACATAAGCAATTTCCTAATCCTACATGACTTTAAAGCAATTTACTTGCTTCTAGCATTTCTTTTGACCCAATTTTTGTTGATCTCTTTGTTGACTGATCACCCTGTAGCAATTGAACACGTCATAATTTAGTCTCTAGATTCTGAGCATTGAACTGTTAAAAGGGCAATTTACTTTGCTTCTTAAGTGGTCACTTTACAAACATCATATTTTGTAGAACAAAAATTCCTAAAACAGGTAATTTTTCCTCTAGGTTTGTAGGTTCCTACATTTCTACATACCTTCCCAAAGTCCATAACATTTTTTATTTCTCTTTGAGGCTTGATTACTCTTTATCAATCTTCATTGTCATTATCAAAAGTAACTGTTTTATAAGAACTCTTGAATTTGTTTCCCCTTTACTTGTTCAATAATCTCTGAGTTTCTCTATGAAATTAGCATAAAGTACAGGGGACCTTATAAATTTTAGATATTACTAGACTCTAAGTTTGATTCTGTATGAGTTTTCATGCAAGCAGCTGTAGCAGCATTTCTAAGTGGGAGAACTGAAGGAGTTGTATCTTGCATCTGGTAATCTGTTGCTACAAATCCCCATAAGCAGTCAACAATTTCTTTATGACTTCTCTAGGATTACCCCCCAATGCTAGCTGCTAAACTTTTTTAAAGGGATTTATCTTCAGGCCACACCTGCCAATGAGAAAACTGGAAAGGGCTAAGGACTATTTTAGCAAATACATGAAAACCATATGTAAACATTGTGCATTATTGCTCCAATTGAAAGGTATTCATAAATATACGGGGCAGTAGGTCTATAGGAAAAACAGGCCTTCTTAAAATCTTCCATAATATCAGTGTCTAATTCTTAAAAAACACTGATTTTATTGATACTTTACAGAAAATACTGAACACAATTAATCAGGCCAGGGAGGAATCGATGAATGAATTTCTTTTCCATGCATTGTCCTTTCTTGCCTAGGTTGTAATATTAGCTTTTCCATAGGCTCTCCTCAACCCTCATCAGACAGGGAAAAAATTCAAGATTAGATCGACTGTATATTTGTCAGTGGTGCTGTTTTTCCTTTCCATTTTGCCTACAAGTGGAAATCTTTTTTTTTATTTCATTTTTTACCAATTTTAAGGTATCATCATCCTATTTATATTCACGCAAGGACTTGGGAATCACTTCTCAGTGATTGTTATTAACCTCCTTATCTTTGTAAAGTGTTTTTGATAACAGTCTAAACCAATGCCCACATGACCAAAAATTAAAAGGGGATCTTTTTCTCTGGTTTATCTGCATTTCCCATAGTCATCCAGAGTCTGTCTCATACTTCTTAATCTAAAGTGCCACCTTTGGTAAACTAGGGATTATAATCACAAACAACTTGTAAACAGCCTAATAGTTGTGACTTTGATGTGTGTGCTCCTCCTCTTTGAAGAAAGAATGCACAAAGTCAACCTAAGACCCAGCTTTCTCTGTATAATGCCCTGTTATTCTCATTCACCTCTTTTTGTGAGGGTCCTCAATCTCCTATTGGGAAGCCAACTCAGGACTCCATTCAGTACCACTTGTCACAGCTCCAGACACAGTGAGATCCTTTAGAATGTAACTGATAATTAAGGCAGCATAAAATCTTATGAAAGAGCCAACTTTATTCAGAGCATCAGACAATGTATACTCTGAGGGGAAGAAATGTCATATGTTTAAAGATCATAGGAGTTCAAGCTTTATATGATCACAAGGAACAGAAAAGTTCTTAATATATAGACTCAACTCCTATCTGTTACATGTGGAAAGATGGGAAATACATGTACCAAGAAAAGTCTTGTGTTTTGAAGAAATGGGGATGATGAGACTTTTGTCCTGCTTTCTTAGTGTATTCTCAATGCACTCAGAATTCTACTCACATGACTCTATTCAGGACAATTCCAACACTACAGTATTCAGGGATTCTTCCAGATGGGTCAGATGATTCCATATTCCTATTGGCCAACACATTGGCCTTTAGTTCCAAGTGCTTCATGGCAAAGACAATTCTGAATGGGAAAGAATTAAGAATATACAATCAAAGACAAAAAAATTAAATTCACTGAAAATAACAGAACAAGTGAATAAACATAAACTCTAAAGTATTTAAAATGTATTTGTAAAAGCATTAAAACTGGAATATAAGAGTTATCAAAATAATTTATGTAAAATAAATTATTGGTAATTTGACAATGTTCTTTGCAGTTGAAATATGTCACCGTGGCACTGTATTAATATTTTCATGTATCGATAACTGTCTCATTTGTCTACATATCTCTTTGTAGAAAGTGACGATTATGTTTAACCTGTCTGAGTGTAAAAATAAACATTAAAATCCACAATGACTTGTTACTCTACCCTTCAAACAGGACATGCTAGAACCAAAGTTTTCATCAGACATAGAATAACAAATAGCATTTATGAAGCCATTTACCATGGGGTCCGTATGGTTGGGGTTCTGATGTTCGCCGATCAGCATCAAAACATCGCTCACATGGAGGCCAAGGAAGCAGCTGTACAAGTCAACATTAACGAGATTACAAGTACAGATTTACTCAGTGCCTTGAGAGAGTGTTTAATGAGTCATTCTAAGTATTAAAGCATGGAAAGCTCTGCCAGACATTGGTTAGCCTTGCAGTCATTCTGAATATTTTCCAATGATTTAATATTTTATATTTGTCTTACTTTCAAACAGGATAATATAAAACAAAGGTAAAATAAAGGAAAAAGAATGTGGGACTGCGTTAAGGGTATCCTGATTCTTGGCTGGCATGGGCCTAGAACCCGAGACTCCAAGGGAGAAATGGCAGGAGTTAGGCCACGTCCCTAGAACCCAGGGTCCTGACAAGCAGTCTAATCTCCATGGACCTACATTGTTCAGTCACGTAGGCCATTACAGCCCCTCCAAAGTACACAGGTAGAAGGTGTGACTACAGGCCTCAGGTCCTAGAGATTTACATACTAATGAAGGTCAGAGGGTGGAGCTAATAAAGCATTCCTCCCCAGAACCTCCCCCTTTCTCCCTCCCTATTTAACTCAGGTCTGCCCGAGTTTCAGGGGGGTACATCCAGATCCATCCATCATCTGCCATGACAATAAACCCTTTTGGAACCAAGGACTTCCTCGTATCATTGGGGCTGCCGTCAAAGCTTCCACCCTTTGGAACTCCAGACTTTCTCCTGGATGTGGGATCCGCCACATGGAAGTCTCCAGGTAGCCTTCCCCGCTGCGGCCCGTTGACCCACAGAAAGAACATTTTTTGTCATTTCCTATCTACTGGAGTCAGTTCCTGAAACTGGGAAAAATATTTGCTTGAAGATTATACCAATCTATATTTTTGTAAAATGTAGTATGATTATACAAATTCACTTGCAATTTCAATATAAGCATGTAGATGCATATATAAGCATGTAGATGCAAGATGGAACTGATAATATACATAATATAATTTTTTAAAATTAATATATAGTGTTATGTTTAACAAAAGTACTATGATGTAATAGTTATTGCTGAAAAAGTGTGTCATAATATTTTGGCTATTAGAAAGATACATTTTCCCTTTTGGCTGGGGCAACAACACCGAGCTAGGTCTGTTCCTGTGGAGACACCTGATCCTGAGGCATCCTAGAGGACCCACTGCCCTCAGAGCAGAGGGTAAGAAAACCTCACTGACTACCCCATGCCCCAGAGTTACAACTGGAGGCTAGGGTGCTCAGGAACTATCAGACACCCAAACCCACCCCTCCGGAATACCACTTCCCTTCCGCCCCGAGCCTGGTCTTTTTGGTTGGGGCAGACACATAGCTGGTCTGCTCCTGTGGAGACAACTTATCTTGAGCCATCCTAGAGGAGTTGCTGCACTCATAGCAGCAGGATTTCAGGATCCTCAAGGTGGCCTGAGTCCCAGGAGTTCTTCCAACCAGGAGCTTAGGATCACAGGAACACAGAGATATCTGGACTCCAAGGAGCCTTGACACAAGCAAGATAAATGGAAAGACAGATTCCAGTCAGACACAGTGAGCACAGGTAACACTAGAGTCAACCAGATGGTGAAAGGCAAGTGCAAGAACACAAGCAACAGGAACCAAAGTTACCTGGAATCATCAGAACCCAGTTCTCCCACCATAGCAAGCCCTGGATACACCATCACACAGGAAAAGCAGGGTTCAAAATAAAATCACTTCTCATGATGATGATGATAGAGGATTTTAAGAAGGACATAAGTAAATCACTTAAAGAAGTACAGGAGAACACAGGTAAACAGGTAGAAGCCCTTAAAAAGGAAACACAAAAATCCTTAAAGAATTGTAAGAAAACACAACCAAACAGGTGAAAGAATTGAACTAAAGCATCCAGGATCTAAAAATGGAAATTGAAACAATAAAGAAATCTCAAAAGTATACTACCCTGGAGATAGAAAACGTAGGAAAGAGATCAGGAGTCATAGATGAAAGAATTACCAACAAAATACAAGAGATAGAAGAGAGAATCTCATGGGCAGAAGATATCATGTAAAACATTGACAGAACTGTCAAAGAAAATGCAAAATGCAAAAAGCTCCTAACTCAAAACATCCAGGAAATCTAAGACACAATGAGAAGACCAAACCTAAGGATAATAGGTATAGATAAGAGTGAAGATTCCAAATTTAAAGGACCAGTAAATATCTTCAAGAAAATTATAGAGGAAAATTTCCCTAACCTAAAGAATGAGATGCCCATAAACATACAAGAAGCCTACAGAACACCAAACAGACTAGACCAGAAAAGAAATACCTCCTGTCACATAATAATCAAAACATCAAATTCACAAAACAAAGAAAAAAATACTAAAAGCAGTAAGGGAAAAAGGTCAAGTGACATATAAAGGCAGACCTATAAAAATTACACTAGACTTTTCACTAGAGACTATAAAAGTCAGAAGATCCTGGTCTGATATCATACAGACCCTAAGGGAACACAAATGCCAGCCCAGACTGCTATACCCAGCAAAACTCTCAATCACGATAGATGGAGAAACCAAGATATTCTATGACAAAACCAAATTTGCACAGTATCTTCCCACAAACCCAGCAATTCAAAGGATAATTGATGGAAAACGTCAACACAAGGAAGGAAACTACAACCTAGAAAAAACACGGAAGTAATCTTCCAGCAACCCCAAAAGAAGATAGCTATACAAACATAATTCCACCTCTAATAACAAAAATAATAGGAAGCATCAATCATTTTTCCTCAATATCTCTTAACATCAATGGAGTCAATTCTCCAATAAAAAGACTTAGACTATCAGACTGGATACATAAACAGGACCCAGAATTTTGCTGCATACAGGAGACGCACCTCAGTGACAAAGACAGACACTACCTCAGAGTAAAAGGCTGGAAAACAATTTTCCAAGCAAATGGTCCCAAGAAACAAGCTGGAGTAGCCAGTTTAATATCAAATAAAATCGACTTTAACCAAAAGTAATCAAAAAAGATAAGGAAGGACACTTCAAGGAAAAATATACCAAGATAAACTCTCAATTCTTAACATCTATGCTCCAAATGCAAGGGCACCCACATACATAAAAGAAACTTTACTAAAGCTCAAAGCACACATTGCACTTCACACAATAATAGTGGTGGATTTTAACACCCTGCTTTCTGCAATGGACAGATCATGGAAACAGAAACTAAACAAAGACACACTGAAATTAACAGAAGTTATGAACCAAATAGATTGAACAGATATCTATAGAACATTTCACACTAAAGCAAAAGAATATACCTTTTTCTCAGCACCTCATGATACCTTCTCCAAAATAGACCATATAATTGGTCACAAAACAGGCCTCAACAGATACAAAAAGATTGAAATAATCCCTTGCATCCTATCAGATCACCACGGACTAAGGCTGGTCTTTAATAATGACAAAACCAATGGAAAACCCACATACGTGTGGAAACTGAACAATGTTCTACTAAGTGATGACTTAGACAAGGAAGAAATAAAGAAAGAAATTAAAGACTTTTTAGAATTTAATGAAAATGAGGAAACATCATAACAAAACTTGTGGGACTCCATTCAAGCAGGGCTAAGAGAAAAACTCATAGCTCTATGTACCTACAAAAAGAATTTGGAGAGAGCATACATTAACAACTTGACAGCACACTTGAAAGCTCTAGAACAAAAGAAGCAAATACACCCAAGAGGAGTAGACAACAGGAAATAATCAAACTCAGGGCTGAAATCAACCAAGTAGAAACAGAAAGAACAATACAAAATATCAACAAAACCAGGAGTTGGTTCTTTGAGAAAATCAACAAGATAGATAAACCCTTAGCCAGAATAACCAGAGGGCACAGACACAGTACCCAAATTAATAAAATCAGATCTGAAAAGGGAGACATAACAACAGAAACTGAGGAAATCCAAAAAATCATCAGATCCTACTACAAAGGCCTATACTCAACAAAACTGGAAAATCTGGATGAAATGGACAATTTTCTAGACAGATACCAGGTACCAAAGTTAAATGAGGAGCAAATAAACCATCTAAACAGTCCCATAACCCCTAAAGAAATAGCAGCAGTCATTAAAAGTCTCCTCACCAAAAAAAACCCAGGATCAGATGGTTTTTGTACAGAATTCTATCAGATCTTCAAGGAAGACCTAATACCAATTCTCTTCAAACTATTCCACAAAATAGAAACAGAAGGGACACTACTGAATTTGTTCTATGAAGCTACAATCACACTCATACCTAAACCTCAGAATGACCCAACAAAGAACAATAAATTCAGACCAATCTCTCTTATGAATATTGATGGAAAAAAACTTAATAAAATTCTAGCAAACTGAATCCAAGGACACAACAAAACAATCATCCATCATGATCAAGTGGGCTTTATTCCAGGAATACAGGGATAGTTCAATATTTGGAATGTTTAAATTTTCTCATTTAATTCATGACCTACCTTCTGCCACTTCTTGGGATGGATGGTAGGACCATCAATCATAAACCAAGGACACTTCTCATCAATAAAGATAAAAAAATTTATAGATCCTTTTTCTTAACCCTTATTCCTCTCTCTCTGAGTGCATGCTTGAGGTCCTTTATGAAGGATGCCTCCTTCGACAGAGAATGACCCATTCTTTTTTTTTTGGTTTTTCGAGACAGGGTTTCTCTGTATAGCCCTGGCTGTCCTGGAACTCACTCTGTAGACCAGGCTGGCCTCGAACTCAGAAATCCGCCTGCCTCTGCCTCCCAAGTGCTGGGATTAAAGGCGTGCGCCACCACCGCCCGTTGAGAATGACCCATTCTTATGGGACAGAATGAAAATGAAACTTACCCGAGGACGACAGATCGCGGGCAAGGATCACCGTCTCACTCAATCTTGATGTCGTGCGCATGTCTCAGTGAGGGTCTGTCCGGAGGGGTATGTGCCTCAAGCCCCATATCTGGCCACCACCTGGCCTGACCTGCAGGCCGTAGTAATTCGTGAGAATGAGGAGGACCACAATCCTGAAAAGAATGGGTGAGAGAGAGAAAGGACTCAAGGAAGCAATTGCTTATCAAGAGCCGTGTATTTGAGCAAGAAGTGCCTTTTTATAATATGTTTTACAAGGGGAGGGTGTAAGAGGGGCCAGGTGGTGGAAAATTACAGAATCTTCTTGGCCTGTGCCCTGGAACAGTTGGTGGTCTACCTGCTTTTCTCAGAAGACACGGTACACTGCTTACACGGTACACTGTTTTTTCTATCTGTAGCTGCCAAGCAGGATCTTGTGGTTGCCAGGCTGCAGGGAGCATTGTGCAGGTGGAGAAAGGTAGGGGGTGAGGGTAGGGGGTGAGGGTTCTGGCTTCTGACAATTACGACTCACTAGATGTGATACAGTTCCTACTGGCCTGTGTTGTGACTCTGACTTTCATCATCATTAAATTTTGTTTGTTTATGTGTCAAGGATTTTATATGAGACAGGGAAGAAAGAGGGGAACAGAAAGACAAAAAAAACTAAGTAATTATTTTTTAGGTTTGGGAAAGTCCTGAGTGACAGTTATATTAATTCTAACCACAAGAAGCTTGTAACTACCTGCTTTTGACCTATTTTCACATAAGCTGTTCTGTTTCTGACTGGAAATACATGTAAACATTTTACATGATAATGAACTACCAATGTGTTCCATTCTTCTATCTTGTAGGCAGTCTCCTCTCACTCTCCTCAGATATGGAAACTGTGACTTCTAAATATATTCTATAGAAATGAAGTGATGAATAACAATATTCTAGACCTCTGGGAAGGCACATAATACATATGTTATTGATGTATATCAGTATCTCTTAGAGTCGATGTAACAAGCCTATCATATTGTCTAAGAACCACCACAAGCATTTAGTGCAGTGAGATGGTAGTTTTCAAATAAAAAGGACCTTTTTGTTTCTTTAGTGTTACAGATATTAGAGCATGAATTCTTTTCATTTTCAAGAAATATTTTTATTAAAAGGAATTTTTATGCAACATATTTTGGTCATTTTTTTCCCTTCCCTGTTTGTAGGCAGTCGTGTTTAAGATAGCACTGGGACAGTTGCAAAGTCGTATGACTAGCACCTGACAATGTAGGCAGCTGGCTTCCAGCATGGCCAGCTCAGCTAAACTGGTAAACAAGTCCTTTGTGCATGTGTTGGCCTCGTGCCCCTCCCGAGTGGGCTTATGCTAATGAGGTATTGGCAGCTTAACCTATCCTGAGAGAACATGTCACCCAGCCCGCCTTGGGCAGTTATATGAGCAGCTCATTCTGCTGCCGGGGTCCCCATCCCAGTCCAAGTCCTGTCCAAGCCCCTGTCCCCGTCCTGGTCCAGGTCCCGGTCCATAAATCAAGAGTCGTTCCTGCAATAAAGCTGACTGAGAAGAATCCGACCATGTCGTGTCTTACTTGCTGGTCAAGGCGGACGAGACACCTATTTCCTCCTAAATTCTCCCAATCCCACTGCCCACTTAAATTCATTATTGTTCTATCTCAAAAAGTTAAAATAGGGAAAAAAATTCACAACAACAAAAAACTGTGAGGGTCTGTCTAACTCCTAGACCTTCATTCTGATCCTAGGCTATCCCATAACTAAAATTCTTGCAATTCATACTGCAGACAATTGCATACATGAAGCCATCCACCATGGAATCCCTATGGCTATCATTCCTTTGTTTGTAGAACAATGTGATAATGTTGTCTACATTGTGGCAGAAGGAGTAACTGTAGGATTGGATACCATAGCACTACTCAGTATAGATTTTCTCACTGCAGTTAAATTTTTCATTAACAATACTTTGTAAGTATAATCAATTTAGTATTTACATACTTAATTATATTTTTACCCAATGTTTGAACCCAGATTTTTTTTATTTTTGTTTCTTTTATCTTTTTTATATGATAGGCAAGTACTCTATCCATGACCTCTGTCCTTAGTTCCTTTTATTTTTATTTATTTATTTATTTATATATTCACTTACCTATTTGCTATATAATTGTTATTGTTTAGTTCTTACCTCAATGAAAAGAGAATAGAAATAAGAATGGAGGCCCAAAAAATGGCAGAGATAAATCGGAATATAAGAGAGTGTCACAAAAATCTTTGGGTTTTTTTTTTTTTTCTTTTTCTTTTGTTTCTTACAAAGTGTCTGGCTATGTAAAAAGGCCAGATTACAGTTGACATTCCAACTTTTTCTTTGCTTTCTTAAAAATTGTCTACAATGACTGATCTTTTTTTGTTAAGCATTAAGTCATAATCTCAAACACTCTTTGTAAGCAATGTAGGTCACAGGGTGTAACCATGGTACCAGCTGGATATGTAGCAGAGGATGGCCTTATCAGGCATCACTGGGAGGGAGCCCCTTGGTCCGGTGGAGGCTCTATGACCCAGGATAGGGGAATGCTAGGGCAGTGAGGCAGGAGTGTGTCAGTGATTGTGGGAGCATTCTCATATAGGCAGGGGAGAAGAGTGGCTTGTGGAGGGGAAACTGGGAAGATGGACAACATTTGAAATGTAAATAAATAAAAACTGAAAAAAAGATAATAAATGTTGTTAGTACTCTTGCTTTCATGGCATCTAAGCAAACATGAGCAAAAAACACTGAGTTTCTGAAAATGAAGAAATTAAAGAGCAGCTGAAATTCTGAGAACGATGTGCTCAGAGACATTAAGTCTTCAGCCACACAGGTAACCCTTTTCTTGCTGTCCAGATAGATAATTAGAAATGATATCCACAAGGCTTGAATTTTGTTTACAAAGTATTAGATAAATGTTTATTCCAGAGTAAGTATTGATGGTTCATTTATCTTTTGAACCTCATCATTCTATATACACATATTCATATGAGAACTGAGGAAGAAAGTTTTGTGTCTCAGTTATCAACTAAAAGTAGAAGAAAATCATGAAGTGAAGTGACAAGTCTCTCTCTATATAAAATATATTATACACACTTATTTATATAGATAGATATAGATTAGAAATATAGGCAGACAGACGTATTTCTATATCTGTATATCTACCAATTGTTCTTTTGATGTTTTCCTACTCACCATACTTTCTTTCAGGCACAGAAATGCTCTTTTTAATATTAAGTTAAAATTCTGAGCCATAGTAATAATTGCACAGCAACACTCAATTAGAAATGAGGTCCATTAATGGCAGATAAATAATAATTTAAAAATTATTAGTATGATAAGATGAAACATATGTAGAATTAGGATGCAAATCAGAGATGAAACATAAGTAGAATTAGGATGCAAATCAGAAAACTAGATAAAATTTAAGCAGTAAGATCAAATTGGTTCACTAATATTTCAAAAAGCAAAAATAATGGAGATATTTAGATATAATTCAAGGATGGAGAACATTCTCAATTAAAGTATTGAAAATAATGTTTTTCAGTGTATTATCAATTTCTAGGAAATTAGAAAATTTTAAATAGTAACACTATCAATCAGGAAGAAATTCACAGATTCACTTCAGTACCATTTTATTACTAACCCATTCACTCCCATTTTTAAACATCTAATTAAGTTATATATAAACAATGGAAAGCGATTGATGGATTCATTTGTTACTCACTGTGTGCCTATTTATAGGTAAACACATATATAAGGTTGGTTTTTTTTTTTTTTTTTTTCATTTTTGTTGTCTTGTATATCTTTGCTCATTTTTCTTACTTCTCTTCTTGGTGATTTGTTTGTTTTCTGTATTGGGAAATTTGTGGTTATTTTCCATTTTCTTTGTGTTGCTTCATCTACTATTGAAATATGTTTTAGATTATTTTTATGATTGTATTTAGTGAAATAGGCTTCTAGTATAGGACTTTCTTTGATATTTCTTGTTTCAGAGAATATCTATTTTTCCTTGGATTATAAGGAATTGTTTGGTTAGATATATTTTTCCCTTGAGCATTTTAAATATGTTTCCCCTGTACCTTGTAATATTAAATATTTACTACAAATTTGTTTCTTAATCTATTAGAATTTGACATAATGGATTGATAATTCATAATTCATTCATGCTGATATTGGGATTGTCATTATTTTAGACTTTTCACAACATGATAATCACAAGAAACAGATGGGGATTTTGGTGAAATATACAGGACATATTCTGAGCTTCTTTGACAAAATATCCCCAACTTTTTATAAAAGAATGTTCTAAGAAGCTATTGTGTATACTTTTTTTAGGATTTTTCTATCTTGTACCATCCATAATGCCAGTATCTTTGAATTTTATTCAGTTCATTTAAAGTTTTTTATTTCCTTTCATGTTTCAAATTGTTTTCATTCAAAGGCAGACACTCATTTTTCTTCTTGATTTCCTTCTGTGGCTTGCCACTCTATTTTCAGTCATTTGGAAGACCATTACTGTCATTGAATATTTGCTTTTTTAAAGATAATTCCCAGTTCTGTAAACATGTGAGACTTGTTAGGTTATTTCCTCTTCACTTTGTCAAAATTCTGTTTTAACTCACCATTTCTTTAAACTTTCTTACTCTGTGTTCTTTTCTAGGAAATGTACCAATTTCATTTCCTTAGATGTCTGTTGGTATAAAGTTATTTGTTTCTGTAGTGTCTACCTGCTACATTCTTGTTTTTGCCAGAGTTTAGATTTTAAGAATATTCTAGGTCATATTTTCATTAATACTATTTTAATTATTCAGACAAAATATTTATTTCTTAAACTATACATTATATAACTAATTCATGTAAAAACATTCAACAGTGCTACTATGTGGGAATTTTCTTTTCTACTCATCAATTTGTATATTGCCAAAAATAGAAGTTATATTACTGTCGAATAGTTTTTATTGTTGTTGTTGTTTGGTTGTTTTTTTATTTTTAAGGTGCTGATGCTAGGAAATGAACACAGGACCTCAAGCAATTTTGTATCTGTGTGCTATTGGTTGGTTTTTGTTTTGTTTGTTTGTTTTTTGTATATGGAAGGACAGTCACATCAGCGTTTAGGATAGACTCAACATAGTGTTGAGCTTGTGTATAAAGAAACTACCAGTTTCTACAAATTGTTCGGAATGGAGCCACTTTGTCAGCTTGGATATCTATTAGATCTGAGTACCAGTAGATTGGAACTGGGCACAACTACTGGTCAGTATCCAAGGGTAAATTTATAAAGATTTGTGATCTCAGGAATGGCAAATGTACAGTTTCCTGTGGTAGAGACTGTGAGGATACATCTTATCACTTACTTCCTGGAGCTTTAGTGGGCTACCATTCTGATAATAAGCTGCTAAACACGTTTGGGGATTGAAAAAAGTATTGTTAGATTAACAGACTATTTTGTGAGAGCCTTCTTAGGTAAACTTGCTCAGGCGAGCCTCTGAAGTAATTTCTCTGATGTCAATAGTACACCAGATAGGTGTATCTTATCTGTATTCCAGAACCTTTGTAACCAAGCTATTAAATTGTTCTTCAAACTGTTTTGTAGAGTCAAGAGTGAATACATAGGTTCAACTTGTTGCTACAAGGCTATCAGGAAAGTGGATGTAGCACATTTTTTCCTAAAGAATTCAAAATACTTAAAACTCATTAGAGAGTTGATTCTATATAGTCTACAAGTTTCTGATGGGTGTGAATGAGCACAGTTACCAAGTATATTTTAGAGGATTTCAGGAGCTATACTGGGACAAGTTAATAACTAGAAGGTGATCATCCTGAAAAGGCCTGCTTTGGATTATTATATAATCTACAACAGGTGCTCCCTTCTTTAGCAAGGCTGTAAGCGACTCACTACTCATTTTTAGGAAAGATTCCTGCTATTAATAGCTTTTCCTATTATTATTAAACATATAACAATCACTAATCAATAGCACAGCCCTTTGGAACAGATCTCTGCAGATCCACAAAGATCTTGTAGTGATGCTATATAGACAAATAGGTGATTTAAGTCTTACTGATGATCCTATAAGAACTCCTAAAATTATATCAATGATTATTAAGCTCTTTTATAATAGGACTGCTGTTAGGTCCTTTTCTGATTGTCAAAACTGCAATGAGAACTCTGCCAGTCTCCCAAGTGTCCCCAGGTAATTGCTCTTAGATAGCAACCAGACTTTCTCCTACTTGTAGCACATTCCAAGAGGTTGTAAAACAATTAACCAAATGTCATTAAAAAGAGAACTAGCAATTTATTATAGGTGCTAGGGCGGAAGATAAAATATTGCCTGCATTTATCTATACAAAACTTCACTAATAACTTATAGTTTTGAACCTTCAGAGAACCTGTGATGCTAGACAGGTGATGGATGTTTAGCCAGATAATTATTCACAATGGATATGCATGTAAATATTGTCTGCTGTAAACTTCTATTTCAATTTATGATTCAATTTTTGGTGTGAATTTGTGACAAACTTTGCAACATGTAATCATGTATTCTGAAAGATGTATAAGTACTGAGGACAAAGAGATGAGAGACAGATTGAATAGAGAGATAGAATAGAATTTTTTCCCTTTCCCCAGATAGAGTAGAAATTTTCCCTTTCCCCAAGTAGGATCCTCCTCTTTTCCCCTTAGATTACTTTCATAGAAAACTTTTTACAATTTAGGAATAAATGTTATAACTACTTTTGTAAGTGACTTTTTCTTTTTGTGTCTTCAGACTAGCAGGCTGAAAGTTAGAGCCCAGCAGTTCCTGCTGAGAAAGAACAAAGGCCACATTGCCTAATCCTCTGCTGTTAGGCTACAGGGGAATCCATGTGAAGGGGTTAATGGGAGGAGAGAGGGGGGTCTGTGATCAGGATGTAAAGTCAATAAATAAATTAATTAATGCAAAAATAAATAATGCATTTATAGTTTTTCCACAATTGATTTTTGCAACTTTCAAATTATCTATATTCAAAAATATTTCGATCAGACACTCTAAAAGTCATGTTTAGATCAACAGTTAAGGTAACACTCTAAATCTTTAAAACCAAATGCTGAGTCATGAATTTAATTTTGGAAAAAAAATTGCAAAATTTGCTCATCTACTTCATGGACAAGGTTCACTACCAGTAGTTTTCTAAATTAACATCTATTTACAATACGTAGGCAAGTAAAGGGTCAACAATACAGAAATACTGATAGAAGGTTTTGTCCTACATTTTTATATAAATTATTTAAAATATATGCATTCCACTGCTCACTTTGATGAAGATCAACATGCAGGCACCTGATAATATAGAAATATTTTAGGTTCTCATTTAATATTTACTAAAAAAATTTTGAAACTGAAAGAAAACCGAAATAGGTAAGGCATATAATATTATTTCAAACGACATTCATCAGCATCCTCAATGTTGTAAGTTTACAACAGTTATAATAAGACAGTTATAATAAGAATGAGCCCAAAGTTGAATGTTCAACATCTCTCACTATGCTTCCAATGTGTCTATAGTTTGGGCTCCATAGCCTGGTTGTTGTGTGTCTTATCTGTGTCTAACCCTATTGTCTGCCCATATTTCCTTTCTGTTCCTTACAAAGGGATTTGTTTTATATTTAGAACAAAATATAAGACATGACACAGGAAAGGATTTAGGATACTCTTACAGAAATCTTTAATGAAGTTTCACAAGGAAACACATTATGTCATTGAAACCAACTGACATAAACCACCACTCAGTGCCACACACTGAAATTATCAACCTATGTCTATATGCTGTTCTCCAAATTTAAGATATTTTTGTCTGCTAAGACTGATGTTTTCAGAGATTGAAAACCACAATATATACATTCATACATGCGTTACTCTGAATCACAGGCATGGAATACCACATAGTTTAAGATTAAAGCTATATGCTTACCTTAGGTTGTGAAGGCTGATTACATAGTATAATGAGGTAGGTTTCATTGTTTTTTTTAATGGTAGGTTAAACTTAAAACAAGCTGAGCACATAGTAAGAGAGCAGATTGAGCACATAGTTCTAAATTAACTCAAGGCAGTGTTTTTTTCTTTTTTATTAAAAATTCATTCAATGTATTCAGAACATCAATTGTCTTTTCTCATACCCTCAGAGTCCTTTCCAACCCCCTACCCAACCAACTCCATGACTTCTTAAGTTTAGCAAAAAGGGACTTAATATAGTACTTGAGGCAAAGGTGCAGCAAATACACAAAATTCACAAAACTCAAAATTAGAATCCACAATTTAAAAAAAAACAAAAGACCAGAAATTCAGAAATACCCAAACAAAGCAATATGAGATAAAAATTAAAAATCTTATTGAGTATGCCCTGTTGGCCTTCTAGAGCTGGGCATGAGGACTACACTTAACTGTGGTTTACACGAACTGTGAGATTCCATTGAGAAAAATATGTGTAGGCCCCGTGCATGCTGACACAGTCTGTATGGGCTAGTATGTGTGACAGTCCTATTGTACCTGGAAGACACTGCTTACATTACGTCATCTATCCTCTCTTATTCTTACAATCTTTCTGCCATTTCCTTCAGAGTTCCCTGAGTCTTGAGGGAAAGGACTTTATGAAGACATCTCACTTAGGAATGAGTCTTACAAAGTCTCCCATTTTCTATATAATGCCCAGTTTGGGGTCCCTGTATTTGTTCTATCTACAGCAAGAGGAAGATTATCTAATCATAGCTGAGACACTGATTTCAGGCTATAGAAGAATATTACATGGAGTCATTATTATCTTCTTTTCATAGAACAATAGTATTTGTGTTTTCCCTAGTTCAATGCCCTACCTCATCTCAACTTCTTTTCCAGTCAATCAGTATCAGAGACAGGACTTTCTACCTACTGGAATGGCTCTTAAATCTCATCAAAGAATGGCTGGTTACTAACACAAGGTTTGAGACATTATTGTATAAGTATACTTTATTTATTTTTTTGATTTGATTTTACTTTTTATTGGATATTTTAGTTACATTTCAGATGTTATCCCCTTACCCCATTCCTCTACTGCCCAGGAATCCCCGATCCCATCCCCCTTCCTCCTGCTTCTATGAGTATGTACCCACACTGAGCCTTGTACTCCCACCTCCACACCCTCGAATTCCCCCACACTGGGCATCCAGGCTTCCAAGGATATCCTCTCCTACATACGCCCAAAAAGGCCATCCTCCTCTACACATACAGCTGGAACATGGGTCCCTCCTATGTGCTCCTAGGCTGGTGGTTTAGACCTTGAAAACTCTGGTTGGTTGGTATTATTGCTCTCCCTATGGGGCCACAAACCCTTTCAACTCCTTCAGTCTTCTCTCTAATTCCTCCATTGGGAACTCCTTGATCAGTTCAATGGTTAGCTGTGAGCATCTGCCTCTGAATATGTCAAATTCTGGAAGATATTTAAGGAGACAGATATATCAGGCTCCTGACAGCATGCACTTCCTGACATCCACATCAGCATCTGCCTTTGGTGACTGCACATGGGATGGATACCCAGGTTGTACAGTCTCCAGAGAGCCCCACCTTCAGTTTCTGTCCCACACTTTGTCTCCATATTTGCTTCCTTGAGGATTTTGTTACTCCTTCTAAGAAGGACTGAAGCACCCACACTTTGGTCTTCCTTGTTCATGAGCTTCATGTCGTCTGTGAGTTGTATCTTGGGTATTGCTAGCTTCTGGGCTGATATCTAATTATCAGTGAGTGAATATCATGTGTGTTCTTTTGTGGCTGGTTTACCTCTCTCAGGATGATATTTTCTAGTTCCATCCATTTACCTAAGAATTTCTTAAATTCATTGTTTTTGATATCTGAGTAACACTCCATTGTGTAAATGTACCACATTTTTGGTATCCATTCCTCTGTTGAAGGACATATGTGTTCTTTCCAGCTTCTGGCTATTATAAATAAGACTGCTATGAACATAGTGGAGCATATGTCCTTGTTGTATGTTGGAGCATCTTCTGGGCATATGCCCAGGAGTTATATAGCTGGGTCCTCAGGTAATGCTATCTCCAATATTCTGAAGAACCACCAGACTTATTTCCAGAGTAATTGCACCAGCCTGCAATCCCACCAACAATGGAGGAGTGTTCCACTTTCTCCACATTCTTGCCAGCATCTGATATCACCTGACTTTTTGATCTTTGCCATTCTGACTGGTGTGAGGTAGAATCTCAGGGTTGTTTTGATTTGCATTTCCCTGATGAATAGGGCTGCTGAATATTTCTTTAGGTGCTTCTAGGCCATTTGAGTTTCCTCAGTGAGAATTCTTTGTTTAGCTCTGTACTCTATTTTTTAAATAGGGTTATTTGATTGTCTGGAGTCTAATTTCTTGAGTTCTTCATATATACTGGATATTATCCCTCTATCAGATTTAGGATTGGTAAAGATCTGTTGGTTGCCATTTTGTCCTATTGACAGTGTCCTTTGCCTTACAGAAACTTTGCAATTTTATGAGGTCCCATTTGTCAATTCTTGATCTAAGAGCATAAGCCATTGGTTTCTCTTCAGGAACTTTCCTCCTATGCCCAAGTATTCAAGCTTCTTCCTCACCTTCTCTTCTATTAGTTTCAATGTATCTGGTTTTATGTGAAGGTCATTTATCCACTTGGACTTGAGATTTGTACAAGGAGAAAAGAATGGATCTATTTGCATTCTTCTACATGTTGTGCTCCAGTTGAATGAACACCATTTGTTTTAAATGCTGTCTGTTTTCCCACTAGACAGTTTAACTCCTTTGTCAAAGATCAAGTGACCATAGGTGTATGGGTTCATTTCTGGATCTTCAGTTCTATTCCACTGATCTTCCTGACTGTCTCTGTACCAATACCAAGCAGTTTTTATCACTATTACTCTGTAATACAGCTTGTGGTCAGGGATGGTGATTCCCCTGAAGTTCTTTTGTTGTTTAGAATAGTTTTTACTACCCTGGGTTTTTGTTATTCCAAAGAATTTGGGGCTTTCTATTTCTAAATCTGTAAGAATTGAGTTGGGATTTTAATGGGGATTGCATTGAATCTGTAGATTGCTTTAGGCAAAATGGCCATTTTTACTATGTTAATCCTGCCAATCCATAAGCATGGGAGATCTTTCCATCTTCTGATATCTTCTTCAATTTCTTTCTTTAGAGACTTGAAGTTCTTGTCATACAGATCTTTCACTTGCTTAGTTAGATTCACACCAAGGTATTTTGTATTATTTGTGATTATTGTGAAGGATGTCATTTCCAAAATTTCTTTCTCAGCCCTTTATCTTTGGAGTATAGGAAGGCTACGGATTTGTTTGAGTTGATTTTATAACCAGCCACTTTGCTGATGTTGTTTATCAAGTTTAGGTGTTCTCTGCTGGAAGTTTTAGGTTCACTTAACTTAATCAGATCATCTGCAAATAGTGATACTTTGACTTCTTCCTTTCCTATGTGTATCCCTTTGACTTCTTTTTGTTGTCTAATTGCTCTGGCTAGGATTTCCAGTAGTATATTGAATAGGTAGGGAGAGTGTGGGCAACCTTATCTAGTCTCTGATTTTAGTGGGATTGCTTCAACTTTCTTGCCATTTAATTTGGTGTTGGCTACTGGTTTGCAGTATATTGCTTTTACCTTGTTTAAGTTTGGACCTTGAGTTCCTGATCTTTCTAAGAATTTTTCCATTAAGGGATGTTGAATTTTGCCAAATGCTTTTTCAGCATCTAGTGACAAGATCATGTGTTTTTGTTTTCTTTGAGTTTGTTTATATAGTGGATTACATTGATGGATTTCTGTATATTGAACCATTTCTGCATTCCTAGGGTAAAGCCTACTTGATCATGATGGATGATTGTTTTGATGTGTTCTTGAATTCAGTTTGTGAGAATTTTATTGAGTATTTTTGCATCGATGTTCATAAGGGAGATTGGTCTGAAGTTCTCTTAATTTGTTGGGTCTTTGTGTGGTTTAGGTATGAGCATAATTGTGGCTTGATCGAATGAATTGGATAGTGTTCCTCTGTTCTATTTTGTGGAATAGTTTGAAGAGAATTGGTATTAGGTCTTCCTTAAAGGTCTGATAGAATTCTGTACTAAAACCATCTGATCCTGGACTTTTTTTGGCAGGGAGACTTTGAATGACGGCTGCTATTACATTAGGGGTTATGGGACTGTTTAGATGGTTTATCTGCTCCTGATTTAACTTTGATACCTGGTATCTGTCAAGAAAATTGTCCATTTCATCTAGATTTTCAGTTTTGTTGAGTATAGGCTTTTGTAGTAGGATCTGATGACTTTTTGAATCTCCTCAGTTTCTGTTGTTCTGTCTCCCTTTTCAGATCTGATTTTATTAATATGGATACTGTCTCTGTGACCTCTGGTTAGTCTGGCTAAGAGTTTATCTATCTTGTTCATTTTCTCAAAGATCCAACTCCTGATTTTGTTGATAGTTTATATAGTTCTTTTTGTTCCTATTTCCTTGATTTCAGCCCTGAGTTTGATTATTTCCTGCCATCTACTCCTCTTTGGTGTACTTGGATTTAACAAATATCTATAGAACTTTTCATCCTAAAACAAAAGTATATACCTTTTTCTCAGCACCTCATGGTACCTTCTCTAAAATAGAACATATAATTGGTAAAGCATCCCTCAACAGATATAAAAATATTGAAATAATCCCTTGCATCCTATCAGATCACCACAGACTAAAGCTGGTCTTCAATAATAACAAAAACAATGGAGATCCCACATACATGTGGAAACTGAACAATTTCAACTCAATGATGACTTGGTCAAGGAAGAAATAAAGAAAGAAATTAAAGACTTTTAGAATTTAATGAAAATGAAGGCTCGTCATACCAAAATTTATGGGACACAATGAAACCAATGCTAAGGGGAATACTCATATCTCTATGTGTCTAAAAAAAAAAAAAAAAAAAACCTGGAGAGAGCATACCCTAGCAGTTTAACAACACAACTGAAAGCTCTAGAATAAAATAAGCATACTTTGGAATCAATTCACCTCAGTAGATGACAATGTTTCTAGCTGGGTTGGGGATTATCTTATCTTCTGGTAGCATGCATAATGTCTCCCAGTACCATGAATATAATCTGCAAGAGTAAAAGATCTAGGTAAGCATCATTTAAACTTTCATGTGTTCAATCAGAGATGTAGGCACTGTTCACAGCAACACGGCATTACCATCAGTTTGTGGAGAGCAACCAATATACTTGGAAGTAGCCCAAGTTATTTGGTGATTGTCATGGTACCTCTTTGGACAACCACTCAATTGGATGTGCCCATATTATTAACTTGGTTGAAGGATATGGCAAAAGTTTAATCTATTTGAAGTTAAGAGATATTTTCTAAAAAAGATATTATAGAACAGCTATCCTAGCAACTCTCTGCACTATTACTACTTAGGTACTGTTTTATGATAATATACTATGAGAAAGAGGCATGCAGTACATTTGGAAATGCAGCTTGTGGAAAAAAAGGAATATGGTACATGGAAATGCTGAGAAAGATGAACATAGAGTTGGATATCTTTCTGAAGCTACAGTGAATGGTTATTCATGTGCTTTCCAGAAATATCTTTACAATTGACACATTCACATAGCTGTCTTTTAATTTCTGCAGTAGATAGTTCATTGTTGGATAGAGTAAATTAATTTCCATCAAGTATCAATGCTCTGTGAAACAGGAACTAGAAAGAGAAGTTACATAGAGCCTCAGATACTTATCCTTAATTGCACAACCTTTAAGATAATATAAAATATAAAATGGACCTAGTTTGCATCTCTCTTCTCTCAGAGGTTTTCTGTTCCCATGCTTTCCTTGCAAGTTCAAATAAGGTTAAGTTATATATTACTCAAGTATTTAATTAAGTTAGAATGCTGAGTCATGCTGACTGTGAAGCAGCATGACTAGGGAAAAATTAAGGCCAAAGTCTTTGAGATAAACTGGTAATAATTAACCAATAATTATTTGTCTACTAAGATGACATTTGAAAATATAGATCCATTTCAATAAGTAGAGGTATGATGTAAATTAGGAAAGAAAGAGAAATTGAGATCAGTTTACAAATGAAGAGGCCCCTCATGGAGGGTATTAAGAACACTCATTACCATTATGCAATTTGTGGGTTTTTTCAAGGACATTTAGGAAATGCCTATTGGCAATCTCTCACTCAAGTCTCACTAAGGAAAGCAGGAAATTCAGGAATTCTCTCCAGCTCTGTTTGTATATATTCTTTTAACTCATTCACTTCTACTTTATTTAAAATTTTAATTATATTTCAGGTAAACAATGAATACTAGTGATTAAATTGCTTTGTTTATAAAGTTCTATGTCTTTAATATCTGAGAAATGCTTAATTTAAATACATGGCTTAAAGGTAGGAATATCCAAGTACCCTTGAGATAGGAGGCAAAACTTAGAGAATCATGAATTTAGTTTTGAAAACCACACATGAAATTTAGACAAGTACTTCATGAACACATTCTACAACTAATAGTTTTCTGATTTGACACATATGTTGACTTTATTGGGGAATTCATGATAAGTCTTACAGGAATACTGCCAGGATCCTTTCTACATTGTTTATGTAGAGTGTGTAATATTTTATACACTTCAAGGTCCCATGTTCATACAGATAAATATTGAGTTATTTGGATTCTGATTAATGTTGTCATGGTCTTCATTTGAGATCTAGCAAAGCAAATTTTGAAACAGAGAAAATTAAAATTGGCAGAGCAAATAAAACGATTTCAAATTTTTCATTTATTTGCATCCCAAATATTGACACTGAGCACCACAGTGCTCTCTGGGTACTGACCCCTGTTAAGGTAACCATATGAAGAGGCTTGGAGTTTGAAATAAAAAACTTGAGCAAGAGAACAAAGTAATTCTGACAAAGGTGAGTTGAGAGCTGGATGTTGGTCTTCAGCTGCCTCAGTGGTCATTCACCTGATAACCAGATGTGAATGAGAAATGACATATTAGTAAGCTAGATTCTCTTTCTATAGTAATTAGATAAATAAGCAGTCAATATTCTTGTGCCCACTAGTTTTTATTAAATATCATCATTCTGTAGTCATATCTGGCAAACTGGAAACAGAAAAGATAAATACTACATGCTCCAATTATAATAGATACTTACCCTTGTAATTTCAATGTATAAGAAAATACATCATCAGCTTAAGTAGCAAATGACTAATAATATAGTTGACCACGTTTCTAAGCATGTGCTCTATACATGTTTAAATTCTAATATGCTTATATTATATATAAATAATATTTATAATATATTTTATATCTATCTTGAACTTTTTATATTAATATTTCTTTCTTTTAAATACAGAAAGAGTAAGTTTCATTTGCTCAATTAATAAGTTAAAGTCATGAGTTATATTAAAAGTGACTCAGCATAAGTGGAGAAGAAATAATGTTAATCAATATGAGATAAAGTGGTAATAATTAACCAAGAATTATATGTCTGATAAGATGACATCTTAAAAAAATCAGTTTATTGCAATAACTAAATGCTGTGGTACACATTTTGAAGAAGGAGATATTTCGACAATGTTAAACCCGTTCATAAAAAAGTGTGTTCAATAAAGCTGTTAAACTGAAGAAAATTTTAAGATATAATTCAAGGACAAGAGACACTGTTGTGAAGTATCAAGAACTATAACTTCTATTTGGTTTGCAGGCAGCCTCTGGAGTAGTTAAGGCATATTAATAACACTATAGGTCAGTTATACTCAAGAAAGAAGGGAATCTAATTCAGTCTCATATTGATTGGATCTATGTTTTTATTTACTCTTTCACAAACATTACCAATTTAATTATGTTACACATAAAGTGGAATGCTCATATTATTTCTATTACTTTCTAGTATTATAATTTTGTCATTATCCTTTCTATTCTTATTTTCTATTCTTCTTCCCTGTTTTTTCTTTTTATTAAACAGTTTCTTAGAACTAATTCCCAGAAGAGTGTTGGTATATTTTTCCTCATCTGCTGGACGAATTTTTTCTGATGAGGTTGAGAGATGCAGTACTCTATGGGTGTGTGTCTTCAGTGTAGAGAAAATTTCTCGTGTACTGTCTAGAAGCATCACCTGTTAATAAAAAGCTGAGGGCCAATGAGGAGTTCATGTGGGATTAGAAGGTAGGACATCTCCCTGCCAGCAGGGAGAAATAGGAATTCTGGGAAAGAGTCAGGGTAGGAAGGTTTTACCCCTGACTCAAAGGAGACACACATATGAAACTAAGGAGAGGTAACCAATACTGTGGCTCACATAGACTAGAATAAATAGGTTATATAAGTTCTGAGTTAGTCAGGGAACAAGCCCAAGCTTATGGCCTAGGAATTTATTCATAAGTAAATCAGTATCCAAGTCATTATTTGTGAATTGTGACATGAATGAAAAAGCCTATTGTCAACTATGTTGGAATGTGTAAACCAAATATATCCTTTCCTCCCAAGTTTCTTTGGGTTCATGTTTGATCAAAGCTAAAGAAATATAATTTGTTGTTTTTTACAAAACCTTAAATGTTCAGTTTAACCAGTAAAGTCTTAGAAGCCAGAAGCTGGACCGTGACTTCCTCTCTTTTTTTCCTTTCTCTTTTTTTCCTCAATGTTCACTTCTTGTAACTGGTTGCTTGCTCTGGTTCTTGACCTATGGTTGACTTTATTTCATCTTGTTTACAATAAATGGAAAGCTCTTAGATTAAAGTTGTTTATTAGGACTGAGCCATAACACAACTAGAAACAGAATTTTCCAGTAAACAACACAATCTCAGGTCTGCAGTGTGATCAAAACTTCTGCCATAATAATTAGGATACTAACAATTATATTAGTCTCTTTTTCATATCCAATGTTTGTTGAATATAATTGGATGTGTATTATTACCATTGTTATTTCAGTTTGACCAACTGACATTTTTGTAAATATATTGTGACCTTAAATTCACGTTTTCTACTCTATGACTTAATTCTAGCTTTGACACTTGTAACTGTATATACTATAGTACACTTGTAGATTACTTCTATATAATATTTATTTTTCCAATTTTCAATGCAAGTGTCTCTTTACTTATTTTCTCATAGGTAGCATCTCATGTATGGAGTTTTCCTTGACATAGGCATTGTTTGTATTTTAAGAACGGAATCTGACCTGTTTACAGTCAAGCTTGTTGTTTATAATTAAATATATCCTACTTAATTCATTTGTTTTATTTCTTGTTTTATATATATCTTGTGTTCATTTTTCTCTTATTGATCTTTTTCATAATTTGGTTGTTTTTTCATTGCTAACTTGACTGTTAACGGCTCTATTGAAATAAATATCTGAGTATAACTGTGAGAAAATTTCAAGAAAGGATCAACTTATCATTTTTCCGTGATGATGGTATACCTTCCATGTGTTTCTATCACGTAAACTCATACAGACCTTGCAAGTCATGATGGATACCATCCCTTCAAATTATGCAACAAAATATATCTATGACATAAAATTTTGTTTTGGCAAAGGACTTGCTCTGTGTAATGAGAAATTATATGTTATATTAAATAATTGTTGTATCACAATGATTTTTTTCTAGATGATGCATCCTAGAGTTTTTTGAAAGTTTGTAGTTTCACAAAACCAAGACAACTAAGAAGATCCAGGTAAATCACATGTCAATATCCACAGTCTTCATGGGCACATAGAAGCATTGGAGAGTTCAAAAATGTAAACGAAATATTTCTTGGTGAGGAGGTTCATCTACTCATCTACTTCTCAAGATCTTTTTGCACTAAGATTGTTGTGGTTTGAATATGCATTAAGAGATGTGGCCTTCTTAGAGTAGGTGTGGCCTTGTCAGAGGAAGTATGTCCCTGTGTTGGTGGGCTTTAAGAGCCTATGCACACGCTCTGCCCATTGTGGAAACAGTTTCTTAGCTGCCTTGTGATCAAGATGTAGAACTCTCAATCTCTAATCCAACATTATGTATGTGCCTGGACTCTACTATGGTTCCTGCCATGTTGATAATGGACTGAACCTATAATAGTGGAAGCTAGCCCAATTAAATGTTGCACTTTTTTGAGTTGCCTTGGCCATGGTGTCCCTTTACAACATTGAAACCTTAACTAAGACAGATGCAAGAACAAACTATCCAGCTACTTCTTGGTCCTAGGAAAGGGCTGTGGACAAATAGGGTGAACCAACTGGCTGCTTTCTGCAAACTTTAGCAGCTAATACCATTCAGGGCAGTATGTTTGTCTCTTTCCTTAGGAACAATCACTGGCAGAAACTCTTATCTATCTTTTTCCCAGACCTCGTCTCTGTCAAGTATGTAAGGAACACATTGAGGCTATTCAACAAACTGGATGTGATTAAATATTTTAATCAACATTCTTACAAAATATATCTAGAAAATACTGATAAGTTCTGTAGCTAGTACAACTTTAGTTCATGTATTGTGAATAAAATGGAGACTCATCTCACACTAATCAGTGTTCTTTCTATGATTCAAAACTCTTGCAAACAGATTTACATAGACAGGTCATGACTCCTAACTTTATTTCATTACAAAACATGTGACATTAAATTTGAAATAGTTAATATTTGCTTTTACTATCTCTCTTCAGCCAACAACTTCAATATGGTCATAAAGTATATTTACTGGTACCAACTCAGGTTATATTTTAACTCATGGATATTTTTCTCAGACATAAAGACATGCAGTGAAGGAAGGGACCACACTGTGAACAAAGGACATTGATTTCTAGGATGCCTGTGAAGTGGATTTCTGCTCTGCTGCTGCTGCAGATGGGTTGCTGCTTCAGATATACTAGCTGTGGGAAGGTGTTGGTGTGGCCGTGGGAATTCAGTCACTGGATGAATTTAAAGATAATATTAGATGAACTTGTACAGAGGGGCCATGAAGTCACTGTTCTGAGACCTACAGCTTCCATCTTTGTTGATCCCAAAAATCGCCTGGCCTTAAGTTTGAAACTGTTCCTACAACTCTCAGTAGAGAGGATCTGGAAAAATTTTTCACTATGTTTGTGGATGTCTGGACTTATGAAGTCCCAAAAGATACATGCTTATCATATTCTCCTATACTTCAAAAAGTGTTTGATGAACACTCTGAATGTTGTCTAAGTCTTTGTAAGGATGTTGTTTCAAACAAACAGCTCATGACAAAACTACGGGAATCCAAGTTTGATGTCCTTTTCTCAGATGCCATTGCTCCCTGTGGGGAGCTGATAGCTGAATTGCTCCAGATCCCTTTTATGTACAGTCTTCGCTTCTCCCCAGGCTACACAATGGAAAAGTACAGTGGAGGACTTCTACTCCCTCCCTCTTATGTACCTGTAATTTTGTCAGAATTAGGTGGCCAAATGTCATTCACAGAGAGGGTAAAAAATATGATATGTATGCTTTATTTTGACTTTTGGTTCCAGACATTTGCAGAGAAAAAATGGGATCAGTTTTACAGTGAAACTTTGGGTAAGTTATATTTCTTCTTAGTAGTGTGATAACCTTAATTACATGTGTATTTGAAGTTGTATGTCCGTGAAATTTAAGGTGAAGTTGTTTTTGTAAGTAATCCAATATATAATAGGATATTAGCTAACAAATTCAGAAATGCTCTATAAAAGCTCTTATTATTGTTCAAAGAAAAGGTATCATTCCTGATGAAAGACATTCTGTTAGCTATACAATTTTAAAGAGATTCAAGTAGATGATTCCTACATCATTCTTTACTCATTTTACAGATTTTTCCCTCTATTTAATAAGTCACTTTCTGGTTACCCAAATATTGAGTTATTTAGATTAAAGAATGACACATTTTATAGTATCAGTATATATTTAACATTGAAGAAATTGTGTGCTTTTGCACAAGAAAATGTCTTTATACAAAAATTAAAATGTGGGGTCTCACCACATGGCCAAAAGTTTGATTGTTTTCTGTTCACATTCAATACCTGTGTTCTGTTCTTAGCATCCAGTAATGTCCAGTGTCCTAAAATTGCCTGTAAGTTCAGCTTCTGGGAACCTGCTCTCCTTTTATGGTATCCTCAGGCAATAGAATAATCTTAGCATATACTCACAAAAACAGAAATACACGTAAATGAAAAGATAAATCATAGAATATATTCTCTGTATTTCCAAAATATTTCTCCTACTCTTCAAAGATATGATGTTAGTTTACAGGTTTAACAATGAAACTGAGGTTTCTACCAGCACATTTTCTTAGTGTATCCTTTCTTAACCCCATTATAAACTTCTGTACTGTACAGAAGAATGGAAAAATACATACTTGTTCTATACTTTTTAAAGTCGAGCTTCTTCTCTTTAAAATTATATCATAATTAACATGACACTAAAATTTCTATTAATATGACTTGTATAAATATTGTGATTGTTTTTATAGGATAAATACTATTAGATATCTTTATATGAACCTAGAGTAGAAGCACTAATGAGAAATTCAGCCATTCATAAAATTTACAGCTCCATTGACAAAAGAAGGATGAAGGACTACCTATATACTACAGTGACCCTGGGTATTCTGGCCAGGGTACACACAGCACAGACTGAGATTTGGGCCTGTATCATGTGCTTATATTGACACAGTTTCTTTTGAAAATTTAGATATGAGTAAATTTGTGCTTATTTGTATGGTGACTTAATAGGTTATTTCAATAACTATTCATGGTTTCAAATTATGGAGGAAATGAGGTAACTTTCAAAGTCAGCTTTAAGAATAAAATCAAACTATCACTTATGTATGTTATTGGAGCCACAAATCATACATACAAAACATATTATATATATGAAACCATTGGTTTTATAATGCACATGTTCTACATAAAACACAAATTCTTCCAACAGTTTAAGGAAATATATTTTTTATTCAGAAGAGAGTCCTGTCATCTATTCTCTGTCTCATTTGCTCATTTTCTCTATCTAGGAAGGCCAACCACCTTAGTTGAGACCATGGGCAAAGCAGAAATGTGGCTCATTAGATCCTATTGGGATTTGGAGTCTCCTCACCCAACCTTACCAAATGTTGAGTATGTTGGAGGACTCCACTGCAAACCTGCTAAACCCTTGCCTAAGGTAAATACATTCTTTTTTATCTCTTTTTTCTTTTCATTTCATTCTCAATGATAAGAGATATATATGATAGTGAAATTAAGCATCATGTTAAGTAGGAATTCAATAAAATTAAGAAAGAGCATGATAGACCTGGGATACATTCATATCAGTAACTTAATTAAGTTCGTAAAGTATTTGGATGTTTAGCCATTTGGTAAAATCCTTACAAAGGAACTATCACGATATGAGTTTGAATCTCAACATCCACCTAAAAATTTTAGGTAGCCTGGTATTGCACGTGTGCCGTTAGCACTGACATTGCAGAAACAGGTTAATACTGATAGCTTGCTGGCTATGATCCTGTAAAAGAAACGGTGAGATTCCTGTTTAATGAGAAATAGTCTCAAAACAATGTTAAAAATATGCAGAGGACAACACCTAGTTTTAACTTTTGGTCCCCAAGTGCTAAAACAAAGGCATGGATTTTATCACCAGCCGTACTCTCAACATACAAACACACACATACTCACGAACACACACAAGTGCATGAATACACACATTGCACAGACACATATAAACACATTCACACAAAACATAGTAAAACTTAGTTTACACTTAGCATATCAGAGAATGTTAATCATTTAAAAGCTCTGTTAATATATATTAAAGGTAATCATTTGATATCCAGAGAAACAACGTATTCATAGTTTCTACATAAACAATAATTCATGGAAGTCCTATCTGAAAATATCCTATTTATACACAATATCATAAAATTATTACATATTATATGCTTACCATGCAGTTATGATTATTTTACAAAAAAACATTTAATTGAATGTATTAGGAAATTTGTATTAACTACCACATATGTACATACTTTAAAATATGTATTATTTTAAAATATGTAATGTTTGAAAATATTATTTCATTAAACACTAAGTAACAGCATTAAATCAGCCATCATAAGAGAAAAATAAAATAGTAAGGAAAAATTACGTTTTCTATAAGAAGAAAATATAATGACAGTGCAATTTTACAAATATTTCACATACTATATTTGCACTTCTAAGTTTTCACTTTGCCAGAGGAAATTATTGAAAATGTTTGTTGAGGCTGGAGAGATTGCTCAGTGTTAAGAGCACTGGCTGCTCTTCCAGAGGACCTGGGTTTGATCCCAGCAGTCATCTGTAACTCCAGTTCTAAGAGATCTAACATCTTCTTCTGGCCTCTGTGAGCACTGCATATAAATGACACACAGACATGAATGTAGGCAAAATATCTATAGAGCATGATAGTTGAACATGTGTGGGTACGCTTTACACAGCTGCCTGTGATGTTCAAAGTGTTTGACATTGCCAATTTTGCCTTCTGTATGTGTTAAAACTGTAATTCTAAAAATTCCTAAGAATTCCTCATTTTTTCTTCTAGCTTTTTTCATAAAACTTTCATAAATGTTTTTTCTATAATTGTTACTTTATGACACAAAAAGTTCTTTCCTCATAGGAAATGGAAGACTTTGTCCAGAGCTCTGGAGATCATGGTGTGGTGGTGTTTTCTCTGGGATCAATGGTCAGGAACATGACTGAAGAAGAGGCCAACGAAATTGCATGGGCCCTTGCCCAGATTCCACAAAAGGTGAGATAAAGTGTTCTTGGGAAGGGAAATGCATACTGAGTCTGTGAAAGTCCTTGAAAGGTATGATTCTAGGAGTGACTGTGAAACATAAAGATTTAAGTAAGCTCTAATTGACCTAGGACAATTTAGAAACAGATATTCTCATCAGATATTACAATACTACAGAAGATGTCTTTGGCTGTAAATACCTTGGATATCAACTTTGTGTTCTCTGTGGGTACATTTTGAAATGCTGTCATTATGATGCCATCACTGTAAAGGGTGTGTAGACAGAAAATTCTTCAGAGTCACTTGTTTCATTTGTCAATTATTTAAAATCACTGCCTATATAAGACTTTTGGTTGGAGGGAGGAGTAAATTTGTATTAATTTTTCTAGCAGAAGAATATTAAGCAGGTATTAAAAGTTTTTGAAATACAGCATGAATCTGCATCCCAATTTTGAAGTAGGTCTGTTCAGTGAGCAGTTAAAGGGCTGTTTAAAAATAAAATGAAAACAAACAAACACAAACACAAAACAAAACAAACAAATAAAATAACCCAACAGATTCTGGGTTCTCCTGCCAGTATTTGTAGAAGAAATATATAAAGGAAAGGTAGACATGGGTGCTGCCCTTACAGTCCTCTCTGTGAATCATAAAACTTGAAACATAGGATGCTCATTGTAATCCGAAAGAGTGATAAATTGGGCAGATCCAAATCACATGAACTAGCCAGCTTTATTCAGAGCAACAAACAATGAATAATCCGAGGTTCGAAAGGTCACATAAGTAAAGGTCACATGAGTTCAACCTGTACACAGTCATAAGGACAACACATGTGTGACAAAAACATGTATTTCTATAAAGGTACATGAAGGACAGCTTAACTATTATCTGAATAACAAGAGCAAGGAATGGGTAATAATAACAGCCTCACCCTTATCTGCTACACCTGGAAGATGGCATATATACATCACAATTAAAGTCAAAATATTGAAATACATTAAAAATAACATACAACAAATAAATAAAAATAAACTGTAAGTAAAAATGCCAATATATTAATGCTGGTGTATTAGATCTATCAAAATAATTTATACAAAATATAAATTATTAGTAATTTGCCATTCTTCTCTGTGGTTGAATTATGCCACCAAGGCATTAAATATTTTCATGTATTATTAACTATCCCCTTTGTCTAAATTCATCTGCTTTAAAAAGTGAGGATTATGTTCAACCTGTCTAAGTATAAAAATAAACACAGAAACTGCTGGCACACTCTTCTCTCAGTCTTTTAAATTTTTCATTGCTCAGCTCTTCTGAATTCCTCATCTATTCCATGGCAGGTATTCAGTTATGTTTTCTCTAAGATAAGATAATATAAAAAGCTATATTTTTAAAAATGATTGCCAGATTTGAAATTATTATTACATCATTCTCCTTTTCCATTCCTCCTTCAAACACTCTCATATCTATGCCTTTGCTTTCTTTCAAATCCATTAATTGTCATTATATAAATATATGTGTCTACATTTATATTTTTAGATATAACCTGCTAAGGCTGTATAATGTAAAACTTGGCTCCACCAATAAAGATTCTCTGACATTTAATAGGTTCTTTGGCGATTTGATGGCAAAAAACCAGCTTCCTTAGGATCCAATACTAGAATCTACAAGTGGCTTCCCCAGAATGACCTTCTTGGTAAGAGTCTAGATATCAAATCCTGAATCAAAACTGACTTTCTTTGATTACTGTACCTATCCTAGTATACCGAAAAGGCTTTATATTACAAAGAGTTCATAAATTATTTAAGAAAACAACTTCTTTTTTATTAGATATTTTCTTTATTTACATTTCAAATGCTATCCCCCTCCACGGATCCACCTCCCCCTCAGAATCCCTATCCCATCTTCCCTCTCTCTGCTTCTATAAGGGTGTTCTCCTATTCATTTGATCTTTTCCACACTTGTTTTCTCTTATCTACTATGTGCTTCATGTGGCCAACTGGAAACAAATATTTCATAGTTCAAGTCTCAAGTCACATGCAAATCTGCAAAATAGGTGTATGTAAATTTAATGTCTTCTTTCTCTGAGACAGGTCAACACTTCAGTGAATTTTTGAGTATAAACATCTTTATGTAAAAAAAAAAATCTCCTTTCATTTCCTCATAGTATATACATTTCTTGTTTCATGTCTAAGACTGCTAATTAATGTTATCCTGAATTCATCTTATTCTAGGTAATTCGAAAACCAAAGCTTTTGTAACACATGGTGGAGCCAATGGACTCTATGAAGCGATCCATCATGGAATCCCTATGATTGGCATTCCTTTGTTTGGAGAACAACATGATAACATTGCCCAGATGGCGGCCAAAGGAGCAGCTGTTGCATTGAATATCAGAACATTGTCAAGGTCAGATTTGCTCAATGCACTGGAGGAAGTCATTGGCAATCCTTCGTGAGTATAACCTTTTAAAATGTGTATTCATTGTTTATTCATTCATTTACTTATGTATTTACTTATTTGGTTAGTTATTCAGTCATTGGCTTTCTTACTGAAGGTCAAATGATCAAGTAGTATTCTCAGAGTAGTAATCATTTTAAGAACAGAGACAAATTAGGACATGATTCCGTGTGCATGTTATTCTCTCTGTTATTGTTTTTAATTTCCATGTTATGCTCTATGTTTCTTTGCTATGTAAATCAGGCTCATCTTAAATATAACTCCTCTCCTTGGCCAAGATGTGTATGCCACCATATCCTGGTCAATATTTCTTTTCAATTAATTTCTTAGGGTTTTAAAAATAGTTCAAAACCCAAGTAGTCAATGAGTCAAAAGAAATTAAACAAAAACATGTGGTATCAGATGAGTTACAAATAGAAGGCCCAAGAAAGCATCACAATGGAACAACTTGAATGTTGTAAAAGACACATGTGATATTATATCACTTATAACTTTTATTATTGAACATAATAACTATTAATGTGTAACACTGTAACTCTATATGTTAATATATATGTGAAAATCCATTATAGTGAAGCAAATGTATATGTCCATCATCATTTTTCTTTGATTAAAAAAAAACAATTCAGAGGTTGTTTCCTGGTAAAAACTGTTTATATCCCACTTTCAGCATACTTAAGGTCCTATAATAGTTTTGTGTACTGTTTGGACCAGGGTAAGATTCATCCCTCTCCATATTGGCATGACTATTGGTGTCATCATTATTCAGATCTTGTTTAGGCACCCATGATGTCATACTTCATGAGTGTAACTTTCTTGATATTTCTCAAATGAAAATGTTCACAGCAGATACTTTGGCCCTCTGTCTCTTATAATATTTCAACCCATTATCCTATGGTCTACCATGCAAGGTAGTCTTCAGGTAAGGCACTTTCAAGTCAGTTCCAACTCAGAGGTCTCTAGGAAATAAATGCTTTTTCAGTAATAAAAATTTGCTTCTCACCTCTGGGGAATAACCAAGGGCAACAACATTATATTTAATGGCCTCTTTGACAACTCTAGCGAATACTTCAAAGGAGGGCTTTCATGTCTGGTGTTGGGTTTCATAGTAGGTGGTCCTTAGATCTTGGAGGGAACACCATCATTCCAAGTGAGAAAATTTCATTAAAACTGTACATGTGTATTTATGTATGGAATTGTATGCATTACAGGTAATTTGATAAACAATCAATAGCATAATTCTCTGTGGATTTTCAGACATTCTTCTTGTTCTGTTATTCATTTCCCCGTTCTTCTTTCCCCCTCTCCTCTCCCTTTTCCTATCCCTCTTCCTCTCCCTTACCCTCTCCTTATGAGCCTTCCCTCTTCCCATTTCCTTTATAAGATCACTTGAATTCTGCTCTTTCTCTTCACCTTCTTCACACCATCTTCTGTATTTACCTCCCTTCCTGTCTCTAAGAAGCCTCTCTTCTCATTCCTCTATCAGATAAGTTGAATCTCAAATTGTAAATAAATGCAATGTGCCTACTAGAAATTAAGATGTTTTAATGAAAAGAAAATCACAATTTTCCTATTGCGCTTTGTAATTAGGAGGGTAAGTTATTATCATTGTATTTAATACTTGTTGTGCTATACTAAACTTGTATTTACAGCTGGTGACTTATGTCTATAACTCACATTTCTCCTTAATATAATCATCAATAATCTTTTCAACAATAGAATCAAATGCACCCACATGCTTCAGTGTGAAATTTGAACCATCTTTTAAATGAGAATGCAAACAAAAAATGAAGATTAGCAATAATACCGAAAATTAGGATCATAGGATGGCTCAGTGGATAAGAGCAGGATTCACACTAGCAGAGGGCCATAACTCAGTTTCCAACATCCATATCAGATGATTTACAACAATCTGTAACTCTAGCTCTGCAGATATTAAACACACACACACACACACACACACACACACACACACTCACACACAAGAGCACACTGGCATGCATTCGCACATTCTCACATGCACACACATTGACACACACATGCACATAATTGAAAATAATAACCAAAATTACTGATCTTACTTTATAATAAGAATATATGTAATGCAATAAAAATTCAAATAATTTCAATATTGTAATAGAGAATTGTTACCCTTCCTATTAATTACATTAATAAATACTAACCTTCATATGCAATAGATAAAAGCAACAAGAAGTAGCCCTTAGAGCTAATTAATAAGATCCAGGACACTTTTAAAATCATAATGTGTAATGACTTATATGGCATTCCACAAAAATTTTATTTCAAAACCAACTGCTTACCGTCAATACACAGCCACTACAATACCCAACACCATGGTTGCAGCTTGAGAGATATTTGCCTTCTACTTAGACTTTGTGATGCTAGAACATGGTTTGAACAAAAACCTTGTTGCTTACCAGGTTGTTTACCACACACTCACAATGTTAGTGCGACCTGGGAGAGTCAGGATGATAAATAAGACAACGTAAACTCTCATGCAATAGCCTACTTTATTTAGAGCATCAGGCAATTTTTACTCTGAGGATTAAGAAGAGCCACATGAGTACAAAGTCAATGAGTATAAAGTGTACAATAACAGGGGCAAGATGCACATGGTGGACAAGCCATTCACTCACAGTAAAACAAGATTTCCCACAGAGACACATGAAAAAATAACAATAACCAATTGAAATAAATAATCTAAAGTAAATGTGTGCCTATTTGCTACACCTGAAAGGGTCACAAAAGCATAATCCGTCAGCAATTCTGTGGTTTTGAAGAAACTGAGGTCATGAAACTCTGATCTGGTTTTCATGGAATGTTCTCACAAACCATTAGATATCTCCTCACAAAAGTCTATTCTTGAACTGTATCCTCACACTGGAAAACTGAAGTTTCATATATGCAAATAATATGTCAGTTTGTTATTTTTATTTAAGGATTAACTATTTACAAAATGTAATTCCAGAATGTTTGGTCTTTTCTACTTTTCTGTCTATAAACTTCCATTTTGTTTACTCAAGAAGTTCTAACATGCTTATTAACATCTTTCTGGGCGTAAATGTAAAGCATAATTCATTTTCCTTCTACTTTTTTAAAATCAGCTTTACTATCTACACAAAATTTTAGAAATGTACATTTTCATCCATTCTATGATTTTTTGAATTGCCATTTTATCTTTGACAGCTATAAAGAGAATGCAATGTGGTTGTCAACTATTCACCATGACCAGCCTATGAAGCCCCTGGACAGAGCAGTCTTCTGGATTGAGTTTGTCATGCGCCACAAAGGAGCCAAGCACCTGAGACCACTTGCATACAACCTCACCTGGTACCAGTACTACTCTCTGGATGTGATTGGATTCCTACTAGCCTGTGTGGTGGCCACTGCAGTTATTTCTATAAAGGGCTGCTTGATTGCTTTTCAATTCTTTGTAAAGAAGGAAAAGAAAATGAAGAAAAAGTAGAGCTCATTGACAATTTAGGTTTTGAATAAAATTTCAGCATCATTTTAATTTATAAACTACATTCTAAACACTCATTGATTACTTTACCAAGGCAATCTTTTTTGTAATTTTGTACCATGTAAAAGATACATATATCTTTTACATGGTACAAAACACATATTATATGTGGTGTGTGTGTGTGTGTGTGTGTGTGTGTTGAAATTGATGAAATAATCTTATCATTTATTTTATTTTTAAACTGTTCAATATAAAACAATTTGCATACATAGAAAAATATGGAAATTTAATACATACTTGCCAATGTCATAAAAATAAAAGTATTGCTGCACCTTTACCCAGAGTAGATCAGCGCACCTGCTCTCCTTCCACACGTTACAGACTGCTTGTCTCTCAGGAAGTCTTCCTTAACAAAGAACACAGCTGAAACACCCTCTACAATACCATCACCAGCTGGACACCCACAGCCCAGCTGATGTGGGAGTTACCCCCTTCCCCTGGCTCCTTCTTCCTTCCAGTCTGTACCTCCACCCATGGCAGTTAAGATTGCCCACACTCCACAGCCTGCTTCTCTCCCAAGAGACCTGATTTAACCAGTGACGCAAAATATTTGCCGTAACCAGGGACACAGGAGGCTTACTCTAACCGCGGACAGAGGAAGTTCCCCATAACCAGAGACAGCACTGCGTACCTCTCAGAAGACCTGTTCTAATTCACATCACACAGCTCTACCTGCCTCCAGGGTGGCTAGCTTCAGTCAGAGATACCCAGGACAGTTAACATCAGAGATAACCAGATGACAAGAGCAAGCTCAATAACATAAGCAACAGAAGCCAATGTAATCTTGCACCATCAGAACCAACTACTCCCACAACAGCAAGCCTTGCACACCCTAACACACCTAAAAAGTAAGATTCTGATCTAAAATCCTATCTCATGAATATGATAGAAGCCCATAAAGAGGATACATGTATAACTTCCTGAAAGAAATACAGGAAACACAAGAAAACAGGGAGAAACTCTTAATGCCAAAGCAATGCAATTCTTTAAGGAAATACAGGAAAATACCTTCAAGTAGCTAAACGAATTAAACAAAATGGTCCAAGACCTAAAAATGTAAGTGGAAACAATAAAGAAATGACAAATGGAGGTAACTCTGGAGATAGAAACCCTAGGAAAGTGATCAGGAGGTACAGATGCAAGTGTCACCAACAGATTATAGGAAATAGAAGAGAGAATCTCAGGAATAAAAGATAACAAAAAAGATATTGACATATCAGTCAATGAAAATACAAAGTGTAAAACTTCTAACCCAAATCATCCAGGAAATAAAGGATATAATGAAAAGTTCAAAACCTAAAAATAATAGGAATAGAAGAGGGTGAAGATTACCAGCTCCAAAGGCCAGAAAGTGTCTAGAACAAAATCATAGAGGTAACTTCCATAACATAAGTAAGAGATGGGCATAAATTTACATGAAGCCTACAGAACACCAAATATATTGGACCAAAAAAGAAAGTCCTCCAACACATAATGATCAAAACACAAAATGCATAGTAGAAAGAGTATTAATACCAGTAAGGGAAAAATGCCAAGTGACATATAAAGGCAGATCTATCAGGATTATACCAGATATCTCTTTTTAATTATTGGTTATTTATTTATTTACACTTCAAATGTTATCCCTCTCCCTGGTTTTCTCTCCCCAACCCCCCTATCCAATACTCCTGTCCCCTGCTTCTATGAGGGTGCTCCCTCACTGACCCACCCACGCCCACCTCACAGCCCAAGCATTCCCCTACATAGGGGCATCAAGCCTTCACAGGGCCAATGCTCTCTCTTTCCATGATGTCAGATAAAGCAGTCTTCTGCTATATATACAGCTGGAGCCATGGGTCCCTCCATGTGTATTCTTTGGTTGGTGATTTATTCCTTGGGAGCTTTCAGGGACCTTGTTGATTGATATTGTTCTTCCTATGGGGTTGCAATCTCCTTCAGTGCCTTTAGTCTTTCTCCTGACTCCTCCTCTGGGTTCATATGCTCAATCCTGTTTGACTGCAAGCATCCACTCCTGTATTGGTCAGGCTCTGGCAGAGCCTCTTAGGGGACACCTATACCAAGCTCCTGACAGCAGACAACTCTTGGCATCATCAATAGTGTCTGCAGTGGGAATTGATCCCAAGGTGGGATCCCTCTGGATGACCTTTCCTTCAGTCTCTGCTCCAGTCTTTACCTTACATTTCTTTTAGACAAGAGAAATTCTGTGTTCATATTTTTGATATGGATGGTTGGCCCCAATCCTCAAACGGGGGCTATGTCTAACCTCTGAATATGGTCTTTATAATTTTTTTGTCCCCTTTGTTGGGTATTTCAGTTAATGTTACCCCCGTTGGATCCTGGGAACCTCCTGAATTCCTGACATCTGGGACTTTAAGTAGCTACCCCAGTTCCCCTTCTCCAGCTACATACCTTGTTTCAATTTCTTGACACTCTGTACTTCTTCTTATCCTCCCACACCTGATTTTGTTACATTTTCCCCTCCCTCTCCATTCTCCCTTCCATATCTCTCCCTCTCTCTACCTCCCTTGATAATTTTGTTCCCTTATCTAAGTAGGACTGAAGTATCTCCACTTTGGTCTTACTTCTTGAGCTTCATATTGTCTATGAATTGTATCTTGGACTGTCGCGTCTGCCTTGACCCGCAATTAAGACACAACATGGTCAGATCCTTCTCAGTCAGCTTTATTGCAGGAACGAATCTTGACTTACGGACTGGGACGGGGACCTGGACAGGGACCCCCAGCAGCAGAAACACGCTGCTTATATATCTTCCCAAGGCAGGCTGGGTGATGTGTTCTCTCAGGATAGGTTAAGCTCCCAATACCTCATTAGCATAAGCCCGATCGGGAGGGGCACGAGGCCGATGCATGCACAAAGGACTTGTTTACCAGTTTAGCTGAGGTGGCCATGCTGGAAGCCAGCTGCTTACATTGTCAGGTGCTAGTCATATGACTTTGCAACTGTCCCAGGTGCTATCTTAAACTCGGCTGCCTACATTGGACATTCTGAGCTTTTTTCCTAATATCCACTTATCAGTGAGTACATACCATGTGTATTCTTTTGTGACTGCGATACCTCACTTAAGACAATAATTTCTAGTTCCTTCCATTTGCCTAAGAATTTCATGAAGTCATTCTCTTTAATATATGAGTAGTACTGCATTGTGTAAATGTACCACATTTTCTGTATCCATTTCTCTTTTGAAGGACATCTGGGTTCTTTCCAGGTTCTGGATATTATAAATAAGGCCTCTATGAACATGTGTCCTTGATATATGTTGGAGCATGTTTTGGGTATATGCCCAGGAGTGGTATAGCTGGGTCCTCAAGCCGTATTATGTACAATTTTCTTAGGAACCACTAAACTGATTTCCAGAGTGGTTTTACCAGCTTGCAATCCCACCAGCAATAGATGTGTGTTGCTCATTCTCCACATCTTGTCAGAATATGATGTCACCTGAGTTTTAGATCTTAGGCATTCTGACTGGTGTAATGTGGAATCTCATGGATATTTTGATCTGCATTTCCCTGATGACTAAGGTTGTTGAACATTGCTTTAGGTGCTTTTTGTCCATTTAAGATTCCTCAGTTGAGAATTCTTTTTTTTAGCTCTGTACCCCATTTTTTAATAGGGTTGTGTGGTCTCTGGAATCTAACATCTTGAGTTCTTTGTACATATTGGCTATCAGCCATCTCTCAGATTCACTGTTGGTAAAGACCTTTTAATAATCTGTAGGGTGAAATTTTGTCCAGTTGACAAATGTCCTTTGCCTTACTGCAGCTTTTCAATGTTATGAGATCCCACTTGTCTATATTTGATTTTAGATCCTAAACCATTGGTGTTCTGTTCAGGAAATTTTCCCCTGTGCCAATGTGTTCAAGGCCATTTTCTCTCCTATTAGATTCAGTGTATCTGGTTTTATATGGAGATCCTAGATCCACTTGGACTTGAGCTTTGTACAAGAGATAAAAATGGGTCAGTTTGCATTCTTCAACATGCTGACCATGATTTGAGCCAGCACCATTTGTTGAATATGCTGTCTTTTTTCCACTGGATGGTTTCGGCTACTTTGTCAAAGATCAGGTGACCATAGATGTATGGATTTAATTCTGGGTCTTCAATTCTATTCCATTGATCTACTTGTTTATCTCTGTACCAAATACCATGTGGTTTTTATTAAGATGTCTCCATAGTACAGCTTGAGGTCAGAGATGGTGATTCTCCCCGAAATTCTCTTATTTTTGAGAGTAATTCTCAATGTCCTGTTTTTTTAAATTATTATTATTATTCCAGAAAAATTTGAGAATTGCTCTTTCTATTTCTGTGAAGAATTGAGTTGGAATATTGATGGGGTTTGCATTTAATCTGGATCTCTAGGAGCTCCTAGAGACAGAGCCAACAAACAGGGAGTATATAAGGACCGGTCTGAGGCCTCTGATAGCAGAAGACTCCCTGGTTTGGCCAAAGTAGGATAGGATGTGCTTAATCCTGTAGAGAGTTGAATACTCAGTGAAGGGAGATTGCTGGTATAGTGGGAGAGGCAGATCACCCTTTTGGAGGCAAGCAGGAGGTGGAATGGGTTGAAGAACTGTGGGAAGGGGGACTAGAATAAGGGCTCATCTGAAATGTAAATAAATAAAACAATTAAATAAAAAATCAAAGTATTAACCTTCACATATTTGAATATTGTCTATTTGTCTCTTTCTTCTAGACTGATACTATAGTATTCTCTTGAGAAGTTTTCATGACACTTCTAAGGAATCTGGCATTTCTCACTGGGCTCAGACAAGGATGTAGACTCAGATAAGAAACAGTGACCAATGGTTTTGTTTCCTACGTTGCTTAATTACTACCTTATGTGATCTCTTTGCTTACTACTTTATGTAATTATTACCTTGTGTGATCCTTTAGGTCACTACTCTGCTTGATTACTTTCTTGTGTGATCTCCTTGTTTACTATTTTGCTTGATTACTGTATTTGATCTAAGAACTGACCATGTTTTTGGATATACCTAAAATGATACAAAACCAGGCTGGAGAGAACTACAGTTGCTTCAGCTTCAGCACAGGCTGGAGTTGTGTTGTAAATTTGTCTGTTTTTCTTTTTCAATCCTCATTCCATTGCTTGAGACCCTATTGACTGACTGATACGAGTTGGTCAGTATTCATATATCTCTATATAAAAAAAAGAAAAAGAAAAAAAGCTAGCTCAGACACTCTAAGCACTCACATATCAATTTATTTTTTCTGTAATCATCTTAATTTTTGTAGTTTGAGGCAAAAGGTTATTATTTTAGATTTCAGGTTTAACTGGTAGGAATATGTAGGCCCACAGAAATTATATGCAAAAATCACATGATCAAAACCTCATGCTATAAACAGTACACAAAATTTATTCATATTTTGAAGGACTCTCTATGAATGTTCTCAGTTAATACCTATAAAAGAATGGGTTAACTAATAAAGAGTAAGTAATTGTGTCATACTAGAACATAGTGAATTGGCATAATGCTGCTTGCATTCTGAAGCTAATTTGGGGCCCTGAATACTGGTTGCCCCAGAGACAAAAGGTAACAGACAATAAAACACTGAGTGACCCTATCCCTACATTATTTCTTATTGGTAAGTAAAGATACCAACAGCCAATAGCTGGGCAGAATAGTGGAGTTGCAGTTTCCCACACTTGGGATCAGAGAGGAGCATGAGGAAACATTGAGAAGCAGCCATGTGTTAGGTGACCCATAAGATTGTGGCTCTGAGGATTGGCCAGTTGAAGTTTAGAGCAGCTCAAATGAAGTCTTTTGTAACTCAAAGTTTCTATAGGAAAGTAGATTCTAACATCATAGAGGGTAAGCACGTGCCCCGGTCTTGAGTTGCTTAAGGCTTATTTAAACTATAAATGCTGTGTGTGTGTGTATGTGTGTGTTTCATTTGAGACCTTAAATATGAAGGCAGTGTAAAAACCCCAGGCTGGGTTTTAAATAATTTCTACAACACTAAAACAAGGTTTTTTTCTTGGTATATTTTTATAGAAAACTTGTAGAATTTTAAAATATACACTCCAGTGTCAAATGATGATAGTGAAGAAAGTTCTGCAGTCAGGTAGAGAAGAAATATTTCAGGACCTTTTTTCAACAATTGGCAAAGTGAAAATTTGTAGCTGATAAAATAAGTAAGAAACAAGGATGTATAATGTATTGTTTACTATTTTTTGCTGTAATCAAATGTGATGAAAAAAACATCTCAAGGGAAAACCAAAACACTGAAGAAAGTTACAGATCCTAGAATGCACGATGGACAGGAGGGCAGCCAGAGGAGGAAGCTCACTCATCACATCTCAACCACATATAGAAAGCAGAGTGAGCAGAAATTTGGGCTTAGCTATAAACTATCAAAACTTGCTCCAGTGATGTACTTCCTCTAGAAATATTTATTCCCTTTAAAATCCATAACCTCAAAGAGCGCTACCATTTTTGGAACAAGTGTTCAATTACATCAGCCTATCTGAGACATTTTTCATTCAAAGCACAACAGAAAATAACCCTATTATTTAATTCTCATTTCATAGAATCTCATATGTTGTTTACCTTTTAATATTCTAAGTTCTACCACATCACCCTAGAACACTTGTACTGTTTCAGAATAACTGTCAATCAAGAGGCATGATGAGCACCTAAAATGAAGTACATGAACAAGGGAACCTATAGAAGTGTTGACTAAGGTAAACTTAGGTTTGATTTTGAATCTCAGCAACTTTTGTCATTCTTATGATGTTCTGGTATGCTTCAAGAAATGTTCTAAAAGAGATATGTAACTATTAAGACAGTTGTAACTTTCAGGATTGAAATACAAGAGATAGGACCATAGGAGTAAGAGTATGGCAGGATGTTTAAGTGTGTAACCTAATATTTTAGGATAAATTTATATAGTGAAAACCTACTAGACAGGAGCAAATAAAAATGTCCGCCATCATCATTCTTTGATTTTTAAACATTTCAGTTTAGAGGATCTTCCTGGAAAAGACTATTTCTCGCACACTCTCAGCATTCCTTGGATGCCTACTATAATTTTGTGTACAGTTGGGCAGGGTGAGATTAACCTCTTTCCATATTAGCATAAATGTTCGTGTCATTTTTATTCAGATCTTGTTGAAGCACTAGTGTAGTTGACACTTCATGAGTGTAACTTTCCTGATATTTCTCAAAGGTGCAATTTTAAAGCAGACAGCTTGGTTCTCTGGCTCTTTAAATCTTTTCACCCTGCATTCTATTCAGAGGTAGTTAGATCAATACTGGAAACAAAATTCAATTATTTTAGGCCTATTGGTTCCATCAAATATTATCATCCTTTCTCTATATAAATCCACAGGTAGGAAATGAAAAAATAGTTATTAAGTCCCTCCATCATGGCTGATTCATGTTTACTTCAGTCAAAATTTAATAAAAATGTCACTGGTTAATGTAGCAAATCTCCATTTTCTATTGTTAATTGTAGGGCAAAGTGAATCATGCAACCAGATGGTTGACCCTAAGTCAGAATGCAGTTGAGATATGTTCAAAACCTAAAAACCCCCTCCAGGTTCTGAGACTGTATGTCAAGGTACAAATAGCCTACAGGCTAAATAAGTTTAAGCACCTGGCATTCCTCTGCAGTAAATGAAGAGTTTCTAACAACTTGGTACCAACCAATAATGTACACTCATCCTCAAAACTTTCTACCCACTTCCTAAGGATTATATAGTCCTTTTACATACCCCAGAAAAAAGCTGTAACACTGAACAACTGTCTCAGAGTAGGCTTCTCCCAAGTCCACCACCACTTGACCCCGGGCAGTTAAGACTAACCCTCTAACCCAAGCTGACTAGACAAGCTTCATTCCTTTTCATACAAACTCAGTACTCATCTGTGTCTTGATACCCCAAAGGCAGAATTTGAACCAGGCCATACTTAATGATCACCTTATAAGTATATAATCTATAATGAGTTTTTTCTTTATATATTCTTTCCCTGATCTTGAGGAGTTTTCCTGTTGGATTTGGTTTTATATTAGTAAAAATTAGGATACTTTTGTTACCGCTAAAAAAAAAAAAAAAAAAAAAAAAAGAACTAGTATCATGACTCAAGATAATAGAAATGAAGGACAGTCAAAAAAATGAGATCAATCCATGTAAGATAACCTATTAATAATTAACAAGAAATTTGGTCTATATGATCAATATTCTTGCTTGTCAACTTGAAAACATCTGGAATCAGCAGAGAATAAATAGATCCCTAAATAAAAAATATTTTTAAAACCTGAATGGAACACACAGATTAGTAGGATGTTATAAAAAAATGTACATAATGTTGCAGTAGAAAAAAGAGATGAATTGAATGGCAATGACAGCAAATGTATTCTTTATAAAAAAAATCCTTACTGGAAACAATCCCTCATGACTGTTTTATGATTCTAAATGTATGTACCAAACACAGATGTAACAATTTCAAAAAGGAAACACTAATAAATCTACAACCACATACAAATTCAAAAACTATTATTCTAGTGATTGAAATATCTCACTCATATCAACACACAGGTCAATAAAATATAGAGAAATATAACAGGCAAATGATAATGTACATCATCAGATGTATCTAACAAACTTCTTCAGTTCTTTGTACACAGACATGTTAAAGCATAATTTTCTCAAATATAGTGAAGACTCAATCAAATAAGAAATGAAACAGATTAATTTTGGTGGAAATTTAAAAGACAATAGAATTCACCTTAAAATTTATATTACACTAAATTGGAAAGAAATGTATATGTAATTAGACCAAAATAAAATAAAAACTTTAACAAGTCCATAACTGTTGAGATTAAATCACTAATTAATAAATCTCCTATTGATGCAGGACTAGCCTGAAACCATTAATATCTAAATATATGGAGTTGGAATAGTCTCCATTTGATGTAGAGAGTTTTCTTTGTTGAGGAAGTAGATGCTGTACTTATCTAAAATTATAAGGATATGGTTTAGAATCTAGTAGGGAATTAACTGGTCTACCAAAGGGCAATAATAGGTACTTTTTTTTTTTAATCATAATCTCATCAGCCCCAATATGTTGGCTAATTTGCTGTTATCATGCATGCTTCTTTTGCTGCTAAAGAAGCCTTAAGGCTAATTTGGGAGCTCTAGAACTACTTAGTGCACTTTTACATAGATACAAGGACACGCTGGTTTATTGTGAATCATAGGTGTTACAGCATAGCTCCAGCGTCTATGGCCCAAGGAACAAATGGAAGTGGGATGGAAAGTTTCTAGGACATAGAATACCAATGTCTCTGATACTCACTTAGACTTGTCTATAAATATAAAGCAGAAAAATAGCAATTCAATTTCACAGGGTCCCATCCCTAGACAAAGAATGATAGACAGTTGTCTGTAGTTCCAGCATAATTAACTGTATTCTGAATGTTTACCTTTATGATTCACAATAAAGTTTCAGCAACATGACTGCCTCTGAATGAGCAGCCAAAGACAATACACATACTAGCATGGATGGAAAATTGTGAAATGTCATTTTAAACTTATACAGTTTTGTACTTAATTTTTATGTTTTATTAATAGGGCAAACTCATATTTTGACATACAAACTATAGAATCTCATATTTACATCCATACCCACCTCCTGGATATGTTTAATAGACTTAAACAAGAATTGAGTCCAAATAATATCAAGGCACATTTAGCAAATTAAGAATGGCGCATGCCTTTAATCCCAGCACTTGGGAGGCAGAGGCAGGCAGATTTCTGAGTTCGAGGCCAGTCTGGTCTACAGAGTGAGCTCCAGGACAGCCCGGGCTACACAGAGAAACCCTGTCTCAAAAAGCAAAAAAAAAAAAAAAAAAAAAAAAAAAGAATCCCTGAAGATATACATTTAGCTACTAATTATTTTTCTTTTGAAAATACCAAGCAAACATTTTCTCTACTTAGACATTTACACCTCTGTTGGGAGCCAACTTCTGGCAGAAAGCGACTATCATCTTTGCAGCCATCTCAAGCCATATACCCTGACAAGAGACTTGTTTTCAACAGCCTACAACAGCTGAGCACACTCTGATAAACATCATGTTTTCCTCCCATATCTTGTTTTGTTGTTTGGTACCCCCAGCTGCAAGGTGCACATGGTAAAGTGTCTTCAGCTGTGTCCCCCTGCTTATGCTTATATATATCCATGATTTCCTTTCAATAAGGGATAAAGGGGGAACGAGGAACAAGTCTTGAACAGACTCTCTGTCTTGTCTCCATTCTTCACGTCTCTTGCCCTTCTACTCCCCACTCTCTCTCTTGCTAGACCCTGACCCGCAGGCCAAAGCAGCAGCTCAGGCCAGGATATAGTGGCCCCCAAACCTGGGGCATCTCCGGGCAGGTACAAAGTGGTGCCTCAACATTGGGCTCCAGTAGGCAGGATACAGTGAAGGACACTGCAGGAATTGGAAGCGTTTATCCTCACTCCTGTGCTGGAGACCCTGTTGACTGACCCAAACAGAACAGGGTCGTTACACACCTCCCTGCTGCTGTTTTTTCTCCCACCTTGTGGTTTCATAAAAATGAGAGTTAAAACAAAGTTTGCAGTTTAGCCAAAATCTGGGCACATTACCAAAAGGGACATTACATGAGGCAATTCTCACTGCAAACATTAAAAAGCAGAAAAGCAAGCAAGTAGAGAAACTGAAATCTTCATGTCAACTCTGTAATTGCAGTTCCCAATGATAAAGACATTCATTAATCTTTTAATCCTCATCAGACTCATAAAAGATGTCATTTTCTGTTGTGCTTTTAAGACAAGGCATTTGGTTTGGATACTTTCTCTCTCTACATTTATAACATTCTCTCTCTCTCTCTCTCTCTCTCTCTCTCTCTGGATACTCTCACCTGTCTTGTTCTGTTTGAAGTTTCTGTTTGAGGATTGGACCTTGAGTTCCTGTCCTTCCGCCACCCATTCATCTGATATATGCTTGCCAATATTTTTTTTGTTCTTTGCTTTTGATTTTTTATAATGACCTGTTGTGACTCTCTCAATAAATCATTTAATGTTCTGTCTTTCCTGCCTTATGGGTTTCTGGCTTCTTATAACCATAATGCCTATGGTGACTTAATATGCTGAATATATGTGTGTGTGTATATACATATACATATACATATACATATACATATACATATACATATACATATACATAATACATATACATATACATATACATATATATATGTGTGTGTGTGTGTGTGTGTGTGTATGTATATATGTGTATGTATATCCCACCTAGAGTCTTATCTAATGCTGTATGAAGTTCTAGTATATATATATATATATATATATATATATATATATATATATAATATTGACTATCTTATGCTATATTAAATATACTCTAAATCAGGCCCCATTAGTTCCACAGGGAAGTTTCTCAAATCACTTACTCATTTTTAAGCCAGGGCACTCAGTAGAGATTTGCAGTGTGCATCCTCATTATAAAATGTCCAAGGTTTGAGTTATTTTAAACTTTTCTATAATTATATAATAGAATATAAATGACATGCACTGTGTTGTTCTTCAAGTAAGGTTAGTTTCTATACTGATCATGTCACAGTCTAGAAAAGTGCAATCCATAAAAACAGTAAATTTTATTTGAGTTCCCTTTACTGTCACTAGGCCTGAGGGACTGGAAACATTTTGTTTGTGTTGTGTTGTTATAACAATAGTTAATAATCTTCACATCTAGCAATACTTGTTGAATAGAGATACATGTTCTCACCTCACTGATATGTGTTTATACTTGTGATTTCCTTTCCTCAAACTGTCTATTTAAAATTGGTAATCCATTCTCCTGCTACCTCTCCACCCACCTTCATCTGATCTGTGAACTCAGAACAATACACGTTAGCTTCCATCCCCTACCCATCTTTCTTGCTCACTGAGTCCTCTAGGGTATGACAAGCTACCCTTAGCAGAATGTTATCCCTCTGGACCTCTGTTCTCCTCCCAACCCTTTTCAAATCTTGATTAGACATGTAGAATGTGATGCATATAGACCTATGAACCCTAAACCATACAACCCAAGGATACCCATTAAAGGCCTGCCACACCAGAAACATTCAGGCTAACCCCCATCATAATGCTTACAAGGGAAGGAATATCCAGGGACAAAGCCATTAAGATGGCTAGCAGTTCTCCAAAAACAGAATGACAAAAGTCATGGCAATATGACAGCTTTAGAACACAGCTATCCTACTACAGCAAGCCCTGGGTATCCTAACACAAACAAAGCACAAAAAATGACCATAAATCTAATCTTCTAGAGATGATAGTGGCATTTAAAGAGGAAATGAATAAATCTTTTGAAGAAAAGCCAGAAAATATAATCAACCAGATAGCAATCTTTAAAGAGGAAGCTAATAAATCCCTAATGATGTACAGAAAAATACAAAGATACAGGTGAAGGAAATAAAACTGTGTAAAATCAAAAAGTAGAAATAGAAGCAAAAAAAAAAAAAAAGACAAACTGTAGGAATACTGGAGATTGAAAATCTAGGGAAGAAAATAAGAACAACAAATGCAAGTGTCATCAACAGAATACAGGAGACAAAAGAAAGAATCTCAGGTATAGAAGATACAATAGAAGAAAATGAGGGACTTCCTCTTCCAGTCTGGGCCCAGGCAGCAAATCCCTGGAGGAAGCTCTGCACTGAACCTCACAAAACCCGGCAGAAGTGGGGCACCCAGCAGCTCTGAACCAGGCAGTATCTCTGGTAAGGAGACAGCAACACCCACCCCAAACAGGGAGTAACTGGGACCCACCGGGACCCATTGAGACCCAGGGATTTACTCCTGGCCCAGAGCACTGGCTCCTTCCGGTCTGGGTCGGAGCTCCCAGCAGATCCCAGGCGGGAGCTCTACACCAAATCCCACAGAACCCAGGGGAAGCAGGGCTCCTAGGAGCTCTAACCCAAGCAGCTTCCTACACAAGGAGGCAGCAACACTTGCCCCAAACCGGGAGTAACTGGGACCCACCGGGACCCAGGTACTCACTCCTGGCCCCAGCACTGGTTCCTTCCGGTTTGGACCTGAGCGCTCAGCAGATCTCGGGCAGCAATACTGCACGCAATCTCACAGAACCCAGAGGAAGCGTAGCTCCAAGGAACTCCAACTCGAGCAGCTCCTTAAGCAAGGAGGCAGCAACACTTGCCCCAAATAGGGAGTAACCGGGACCCACTGGGACCCAAGTACAAACTCCTGGCCCAGAGCACTGGTTTCTTCCGGTTTGGGCGTGGGCGCTCAGCAGATCTCGGGCAGCAACTCTGCACCCAATCTCACAGAACCCAGAGGAAGCATGGCTCCCAGGAGCTCTAACTCGAGCAGCTTCTTAAGCAAGGAGGCAGCAACACCTGCCCCAAACAGGGAGTAACCAGGTCCCACAGGAATCCAGGAACTCACTCCTGGCCCAGAGCACTGATTCCTTCCGGTCCGGACCAAAGCACTGAGCAGACCCTGGGCCCTAGCTCGAACCTCAGCAGAGACACCCAACCTAAACAGTTCTGACACAACCAAGAGAACAGGAAAGACAGGTTCCAGCCAGAGACAGCACAGGTAGCACCAAGGAGAACCAGATGGCAAAAGGCAAGCGCAAGAATACAAGGGCCAGCAACCCAGAACACATGTCATCATCAGAACCTAGTTCTCCCACATTAAGTCCTGAACTCCCCATATCACCAGGAAAGCAAGAGTCAGACCTAAAATCACTTTTAATGATGATGATGGAGGACTTTAAGAAGGACATAAATAACATTCTCAAAGAATCTGAGGAGAACACAGGTAAACAGGTAAAAGCCCTTAAAGAATCACAAGAGAACACAACCAAACAGGTGAAGGATTTATACAAAACCATCCAGGACATAAAAATGGAAATAGAAACAATAAAGAAATCACAAAGGGAGACTACTCTGGAGATAGAAAACCTAAGAAAGAAATCAGGAGTCACAGACGCAAGCATTACCAACAGAATACAAGAGATAGAAGAGAGAATCTCAGGTGCAGAAGATACCATAGAAAATATTGACACAACTGTCAAGGAAAACGAAAAATGCAAAGAATTCTTAACACAAAACATCCAGGAAATCCAGGACACAATGAGAAGACCAAACCTAAGGATAATAGGTATAGAAGAGAGTGAAGATTCACAACTTAAAGGGCCAGTAAATATCTTCAACCAAATCATAGAAGAAAACTTCCCTAACCTAAGGAACGAGATGCCCATAATCATTCAAGAAGCCTACAGAACACCAAATAGACTAGACCAGAAAAGAAATACCTCCCGTCACATAATAATCAAAACACAAAATGCACAAAACAAAGAAAGAATTTTAAAAGCAGTAAGAGAAAAAGGCCAAGTAACATATAAAGGCAGACCTATCAGAATTACACCAGACTTCTCACCAGAGACTATGAAAGCCAGAAGATCCTGGTCAGATGTCATGCAGACCCTAAGAGAACACAAATGCCAGCCCAGGCTACTATACCCAGCAAAACTCTCTATTACCATAGATGGAGAAACCAAGATATTCCATGACAAAGCCAAATTTACACAATATCTTTCCACAAACCCAGCACTACAAAGAATAATAGCAGGAAAGACCCATTACAAGGAGAGCAATCATACCCTAGAAAGAGCAAGAAAGTAATCCACCTCCAACAAACCCAAAAGAAGATAGCCACACAAACAATGCCTCCCCTTTTAGCAAAAATAACAGGAAGCAACAGTCTCCTCTCCTTAATATCTCTTAATGTCAATGGACTCAATTCCCCAATAAAAAGACATAGACTAACAGACTGGATACGCAAACAGGATCCGACTTTTTGCTTCATACAGGAAACCCACCTCAGTGACAAGGACAGACACTACCTTAGAGTAAAAGGCTGGAAAACAATTTTTCAAGCAAATGGTCCTAGGAAACAAGCTGGAGTAGCCATTCTAATATCGAATAAAATTGACTTTCAACTTAAAGATATAAAAAAGGATAAGGAAGGTCATTTCATATTTGTCAAAGGAAAAGTCAACCAACATGAACTCTCAATTCTGAACATCTATGCACCAAATGCAAGAGCACCCACTTTCATAAAAGAAGCCTTACTAAAGCTCAAAGCACATATTGCACCTCAGACAATAATTGTGGAGACTTCAATACCCTACTCTCAGCACTGGACAGATCAGAGAAACGGAAACTAGACAGAAGTACAGTGAAACTAACAGAAGTTTTAAACCAAATGGACTTAACAGATATCTATAGAACATTTCACCCAAAAACAAAAGAATATACCTTTTTCTCTGCACCACATGGTACCTTCTCCAAAATAGACCATATTATTGGTCACAAGACAGGCCTCAACAGATATAAAAAAATCGAAATAATCCCATGGATCCTATCAGATCACCATGGTCTAAAGCTGGTCTTCAATAACAACAAAGACAATGGAAAGCCCACACTCACATGGAAACTGAACAATTCTCTACTCGTTGATAATGGGTCAGGGAAGAAATAAAGAAAGAAATTAAAGACTTTTTAGAATTTAATGAAAATGAAGACACATCATACCAAAACCTATGGGACACACTGAAGGCAGTGCTAAGAGGAAAGCTCATAGCTCTAAGTGCATACAAAAAGAAACTGGAGAGAGAACACACTAGCAGCTTGACAACACACCTTAAAGCTCTAGAATAAAAAGAAGCAAAAACACCCAAGAGGAGTAGACGGCAGGAAATAATTAAACTCAGGGCTGAAATCAACCAAATAGAAACAAAGAGGACTATACAAAGAATCAATAAAACCAGGAGCTGGTTCTTTGAGAAAATCAACAAAATAGATAAACCCTTAGCCAGACTAATCAGAGGGCAGAGAGACAGTATCCAAATCAATAAAATCCAAACTGAAAAGGGTGACATAACAACAGAAACTGAGGAAATTCAACAAATCATCAGATCCTACTACAAAAGCCTATACTCAACAAAATTGGAAAATCTGGATGAAATGGACAATTTTCTAGACAAGTATCAGTTACCAATGTTAAATCAGGATCAGATAAACCATCTTAACAGTCCCATAACTGCGAAAGAAATAGAAGCAGTCATTAAAAGTCTCCCCACCAAAAAAAGTCCAGGTCCAGATGGTTTTAGTGCAGAATTCTATCAAACCTTCAAGGAAGATCTAATACCAATTCTCTTCAAACTATTCCACAAAATAGAAACGGAAGGAACACTACCTAATTCATTCTATGAAGCCACAATTACGCTTATACCTAAACCACACAAAGATCCAACAAGAAAAGAGAACTTCAGACCAATCTCCCTTATAAATATCGATGCAAAAATACTGAATAAAATTCTCTCGAACAGAATCCAAGAACACATCAAAACACTTATCCACCATGATCAAGTAGGCTTTATCCCAGGAATGCAGGGTTGGTTCAATATACGGAAATCCATCAACGTAATCCACTACATAAATAAACTCAAAGAAAAAAACCACATGATCATATCTCTTGATGCTGAGAAAGCATTTGACAAAATTCAACACCCTTCATGATAAAAGTCTTGGAAAGATCAGGAATTCAAGGTCCATACCTAAACATTGTAAAAGCAATATACAGCAAGCCAGTAGCCAACATCAAACTAAATGGAGAGAAACTTGAAGCAATCCCATTAAAATCAGGGACTAGACAAGGCTGCCCACTCTCCCCCTACCTGTTCAATATAGTTCTGGAAGTCCTAGCCAGAGCAATTAGGCAACAGAAGGAGATCAAAGGGATACAAATTGGAAAGGAAGAAGTCAAAGTTTCACTATTTGCAGATGACATGTTAGTATACTTAAGTGACCCCAAAACTTCCACCAGAGAGCTCCTAAACCTGATAAACAACTTTAGCAAAGTGGCTGGGTATAAAATTAACTCAAACAAATCAGTAGCATTCCTCTACACAAAGGATAAACTGGCTGAGAAAGAAATTATGGAAATGACACCATTCACAGTAGTCACAAATAGTATAAAATATCTTGGTGTGAATCTAACCAAACAAGTGAAAGACCTGTATGACAAGAACTTCAACACCCTGAAGAAAGAAATCGAAGGAGATCTCAGAAGATGGAAAGATCTCCCATGCTCATGGATTGGAAGGATTAATATAGTAAAAATGGCTATCTTGCCGAAAGCAATCTACAGATTTAATGCAATCCCTATCAAAATTCCCACTCAATTCTTTACAGAGATAGAAAGAGCAATCTTAAAATTCATTTAGAACGAGTATCAAAAGATTCAACCAGAGCTCCCAGGATCTAAACCTCCAGCCTGAGAACAGACAGGGGCAAGCTGTCTGCTGAGAGGCTCTAACCATCAGCTGACTCAGACAGATACAGACATCCAGAGCCAAACAGTGGATGGAGCTTGAGGACTCTTAAAGAAGAATAGGTGGAAGGATTGTGGGCCCTAAGGAGATAGGAACTGCACAGGAAGATCAACAGAGTAAACGAACCTGAACCCTTGAGCTCTCAGAGACTGAATCACCAACCGTGGAGCATACCTAGTCTACACAGATCTACATCCATGGGCTGAACCTAGGCCTCCCTGCACATATGTTGTAAATGTGCAGCTTGGTTTTCATGTAGATCTCAAACATCTGGAGTGGGGGCTATCCCAAAACATGCAGCCTGTATATGGAGTACGGTCTTCTAATATAATCAGTCACAAAGAAAGACTCAACTGATGTAAGAAAATTGAAACAATACCTTGTATCTTTTCAGGCCACTATGGATTAAAGCTGTCCTTTAACAACAATAGAAATAATGAAAACCTACATTGTTTTAGAATTAAATTATCAGTTATTCGTGGAATATTATTTTTTTATATCTCTTGTATTCAGTTTGCAACTACTTCATTGAGAATTTTTGTATGTATATTCATGAGGGATACTGGACTATAATTTATATATTTTTGTTGGGTTTACACTTGATTTCACTATTTCAATATTATTTGCTTTGTGAAGGAGCTTATAGTGGTTCTGAATTTTTTTAAACATAACTCAAAAAGTATTGCTTGTTTGAAGGCTCTATAGAATTCTTGTATAAGTATATCTGACCCTTGGTATTTTGCTTGTTTGTTTCTTTTCATTTTATTCTGTTTGAATGCTTTTTAAATTTTTTTGATTTGCTGAAAATAAAAAAAAAAAAAAAAGAAGAAAATGATACATCAGTCAAACAGAATGTTAAATCTAAAAAATTCCTGACACAAAACCATATAGAAAATCTGGCATACCATGAAAAGGCCTAACCTATGAGTAATAGGAAAAGAAGAGGAAGAGTCCCAGCTCCAAGGTCCAGAAAATATTTTCAACAAAATCAAAGAAGAAAAACATTTACACCCTAAAGAAAGAGATGCCAATAAACACGCAAAAATCTTACAGAACACTGACAGAGTGTGACAGAGAAGAAAATTCTCCTACCACATAATAATCAAAACACAAAATCAACAGAACAAAGGACAAATATTAAAAGCAGTAATGGCAAAATGTCCAGGTAACATTCAAATCAGAATTAACAGAATTATACCCAGAATTAGAATCTTCTGAAGAGAGACTCTAAAAGCTCGAATAGCCTGAAAACATATCTTATAAACTTTATAAAACCCTACAGATTCTAACCTAGATTAGTATACCCAGCAAAATTTTGTATCATCACAGATGGAGGAAAAAAGATATTTCAAGACAAATCCAAATTCAAACAACATCTATCCATGAATCAAGCCCTACAGAAAAAAATAAGTAGGAAAACTCTAACCAATGGATAAGATAGCATAGGAGATAAGTAATTCCATACCAACAAAAACAAAGAAAATACAACATACACACAAACACACACACTAACATTAATGCCACCAACATCAAAATAACAAGAATTAACAATCACTTGTCATTAATATCTCTCCATAAAATGACCTCAGTCCTCCACTAAAAAAGACACAGAATAATAGAATGGATGTTGCATTCAAAAAATATACTTCAGCAATAAAGGCAGACCTTACTTCAGAGTAAAGGACTAGAAATAAGTTTTAAAAACAAATAGACCCAAGAGGCAAGCTGGAGTAGCCATTCTAATATCTAATAAAATATACTTTCAACCAAAATTAATCAAAAGAGACAAAGAAGGGCACTTCACATTCCTCAAAGAAGAAAATCCAGCTAGCTGATGTCTCAATTCTGATCATCTATGCCCCAAACACAAGGGAACCCAAATTTGTAAATAAATGTTGCTAAAGCTTAAATCACACATTGAACCACACACATTAATAATGGGTGACCTCAACACCCCAGTGTCACCAATTATCATGACATCCAGAAAAATGTAAACAGAAAAAAATGAAACTAATGAATATTATGAAACAAATGGGCCTAACAGATGTCTATAGACTATTTTACACAAATACAAAGGAATATACATTCATCTCACCACCTCATGGATTCTTCTTCAAAATTGACCATATAATCAGTCACAAAGAAAGACTCAACTGATGTAAGAAAATTGAAACAATACCTTGTATCTTTTCAGGCCACTATGGATTAAAGCTGTCCTTTAACAACAATAGAAATAATGAAAACCTACATTGTTTTAGAAATTGAAAAATTGTCTACTCAATGATCTATAGATCAAGGAAGAAATAAGGAAACCAAATATTTTTTAGAATTCAATGAAAATGAAGGCACAACAAACCCAAATTCATCTGACATGATAAAAGCAGTGCTAAGAGGAATGTTCATAGCATTAAGTGCTTCCATAAAGAAATTAGGAAGTACTTATACCAGTAAATTAAAAGTACATCAGAAAGCTTTAGAGGAGAAGAAGAAGAAAAGAAGAAGAAGAAGAAGAAGAAGAGAAGAGGAGGAGAGGAGGAGGAGGAGGAGGAGGAGGAAGAAGGAGGAGGGAGGGGAGGGGGAGGGGGAAAGGAGGAGGGGGGAGGGGGGAAGGAGGAGGGGGGAGGGGGAGAGGAGGAGGGGGAGCGGGACGTGAAAAGGGAGGGGGAGGAGGGAGGGGAAGAGTAAGGGAAGGGGAACAGGAAGAAGGGAAAGGAAAGAAGGGGAAGGGAAGAAGGAAGGGAAGAAGGGGAAGGGAAAGAGGAAGAGGAAGAAGAAGTCATCCAAAAGAGGAAATGATCAAATTCAGGGCAGAAAGCAATTAGTTAGAAACAAAGAAAATTATAAAAAGTATGAACAAAACCAAGAGTTGGTTCTTTTTTTTTTTTTTTAATAGCTTTATTGTTATTTATATGAGTATACTGCAGCTGTCTTCAGTCACAACAGAAAAGGCATTACATTACAGATGGTTGTGAGCCACCATGTGGTTGCTGAAAATTGATCTTGGGACCTCTGGAAGAGCAGTCAGTGCTCTTAACTCCTGAGTCATCTCTCCAGCCCCAACAGTTCATTCTTTAGGATTTAAGGAGATAGACAAACATTAACCAAACTAACCAAAAGACAGAGTGACAGTATCAAAATAAACACAATAAGAAATGAAAAGAGAGACACAACAGCAGACACTGAGGACATTCAAAGAATCAATAGCTCTTAATTCAAAAGTCTATATTCCACAAAACAAACTCAAAAGAATCTCATGATTATCTCATTACATGCTGAAAATGCTTTTGACAAAATCCAACTCCCCTTCTGTTAAAAGTATCAGTGAGATCAGGGATACAAAGCACATACCTAAACATAATACACAGCAAGTCAATAGCCAACATCAAACTGAGTGGAGAAAAAAAACTTAAAGAAATTCACTAAAATCAGGGACAAGTCTGCCCACTCTCTTTCTACCTAGCATGGTTATTCTCTGAGAGGATCTAGGCAGCATCTGACTCAGATGCAGATACTCACATTTAAGCAGTAGATGCAGTTTGAGGACCCTCAGAGGCTGAACCATCAACCAAAGAGCATACAAAAGCTGAATTCTAGACCTCCCTTGCACATTTGTAGCAGATCTGTAGTTTGGTCTTCAGGTGAGTCCCTAACAATTGGAACTTAGCTATCCCAAAAGCTGTTGCCTGCCCATCAGATATAGTCTTCTAGCTGACTGCCTTGTCTGGTCTCAGTGGGAGAGGATGCACTTCCACAGAGACCTGATGTACCATGGTGGGGGGAATACCCAGTGGAGCTCCTACCTGCATAGAAGAGAAAGGGAGAGGAATGAAGGGAAGGATTGTGGAAAGGGGTGGACCAGAGGGAGGCAGTGAACAGGATATAGAACAAATAAATAAAAAAAAATTAAAAAATAAAAAACTGTTTATCACTTTTGAAATGTGTCTTTTTTAATTCTAATTTAATGTAACTCCAGAACTCATTTATGTTTCTATTTGAATCATTTTTATTATTTAATCTTTTGCTTTCAGTCCATGGGTTGTTACTCTTGAAGAGAATTTCTTTTTATTAATGAATTAGTTAACTTTCTTTACATTCTGAACACAGCTTCCACTCCATCCTCTGCTCCCAGTCCCTCCCTCTCACCTACCTTTCCTCCACCCCCTCTCTCTTTCACCTCTTGAAGGGGAGCTCTTGCTCGGATATCAGGCCACTTTAGCATGTAGAATTGAAGCAGAACTAGTCACATCTTATCCTATTGAGGCTAGACAAGGCAGCCCCGTTAGAGAAAAGGGGTACCCACAGGCAGGCTCTGCATAACAAAGCGTACATACATATCATCTTGTTCATTTCTTTTTTCTTATTTGTATATGCTAGTTTATTTTCCTCTTACTTATTCATTTTAGTGATATCAGCATATAATATATAATTTATGATTATTTTCTAATCTCCTTTCTGTAATTATCCTTTCTGTATTAGCTCAGCTATTGCTTTTTCCCTTGACATATTTATATGATTACGATGGTATCCTTAGTACAGGACTCCCTTGTCCATGTATTATACAATTGGCCTGATAGTAGTAAATTCATGCGTTTTCTTCTTTCTCACAGACTTGCCATTTCTGAGAGATAATTTTATTGGATGTATTTTTATCCTCTTCTATGTTGGTCTGGAATGTATTACCACATTATATTCTGACACTTAGGGTATCTACTGGAGGCAGGATTTTTGTCTAATAGTAAATATGTAATGATTTCAAATGTTATTTTTCTGTTGATGTTTTCCTTTTTTCTTTGCACAGGACTTTGCCAAGTTGATGAAAAAATAAACCAGATAGTCCAATTTTGGAAAATTCATTAGGGATCCCTTTATGCTCTTAAACCTGGATGTCCCAAACTTTCCAAAATTAGAAATACATTATCCAATGATTTGTTAAAAAATTTTTATGGCTCTGTGTGTTTGTCAGGATGGGATCCCTTATCTTCTTAAAACAACTCAAAACTCAATGTCTAATTGTTTAAAATACCTTTTAATCTTCTAAAGTCATTTTCATTTGCTTTTCCATTTACATGACTGCCCTAGTTGCTTCATATAACTAACATTCAACGTCAGATACTCTTCTAACTGACTTGCTGTTAGTACTAAGAGTCAAAGTGAATGGATGATCCCAGGAGAACAAGTCCCTCTGAATCAACTAAACCAGTGGAATATGAGCTCACAGAGACTGAAGAAGCAAGCACAGGTAGTATACAGGCCCATAATAGGTCCTCCTGCATAGTATAACATAGCCTATTACCTCAAAAAGGTTTGCTACTCTAACTCCATTTTGTTGACTGAGTAGTTTCTTAACATGTATATATCTGATCCTTTATACTGAGATTCATTTCTGAATATATACCATTCATTATGTGTACTTCACTTTTAATTTTGTCAAATTGTTCAACAGTATTTTCTAGTAAAACAAAATTGCCTAACAATTCTCAATTTTGAAATTTTTAGAGTTGTGTTGGTAGTCTCTTGCTCCTTTCGAGACAAATATTGTCTTGTTATTTCACAAATTTTGCATCACTGTGTCATGATGTGTCCATAGGTCAACTGTATTGATTTTAAGTATAAAAGGGTGTTATCAGAGTAAGTTGGACTTCCAGGAGATCTAACATGCCAAAGATCATAGGTGAGGAGGCAGTGACACCCACCCCAAACAGGGAGTAGCCAGGATACCCACGACCCAGGAACTCACTCCTGGTCAGGAACACAGGTTCCTTCAGGTCTGTGTTGGTGTCCTGAGCAGACCTTGAGCATCAGCTTTGCACTCAACCCCACAAACCCAGAGGATGATGGACTCTAGCAGCTCTAACACACCCAGGAACATTGAATCATAGGATCACAGGATCTCAGGAGATTGGTCATATCAGGATTTCAGGATCACAGAGGCAGCCTGACTCCTAGGAGCTCTTACACCCAGGATCTCAGGATCACAGGATCACAGAGACAGCGGGAGACTCAGGAGTTCTGACACAACCAAGATAATATGAAAGACAGGCTGCAGTAAGAGACAGTGAGTGCAGGTAGCACTAGAGATAACCAGATGGGAATACCCCATCACATCAGAAAATCAAAACTCAGATTTGAAATCACTACTCATGATGATGATAGAAGACTTTAAGAAAAACATAAATAACTCCCTCAAAGTAATACAGGAGAACACAGGTAAACAGGTAGAAATCCTTAAAGAGGAAACACAAAAATCCCTTAAAGAATTGCAAGAAAACACAACCAAACAGGTGAAGGAATTGAGCAAAACCATCCAGGACATAAAAATGGAAGTAGAAACAATAAAGAAATCACAAAGAGAGACTACCTTGGAGATAGAAAACCTAAGAAAGAGATCAGGAGTCATAGATGCAAGCATCACCAACAGAATACAAGAGATAGAAGAGAGAATCTCATGTGCAGAAGATACCATAGAATACATTGACACAACAGTCAAAGAAAATACAAAGTGTGAAAAGCTTCTAACTCAGTACATCCAGTAAATCCAGGACACAGTAAGACCAAACCTAAGGATAGTAGAAGATATAGAAGAGATATTGAAGAGAATGAAGATTCTCAACTTAAAAGGGTAGTAAATATCTTCAACAAAATTATAAAAGAAACCTTCTCTAACCTAAAGAAAGAAATGCCTATGAACATACAAGAAGTCTACAGAACTCCAAATCAACTAGACCAGAAAAGAAATTCCTCCCGTCACATAATAACCAAAACACTAAATGCATAAAACAAAGAAAGAATATTAAAAGCAGTGAGGGAAATGGATCAAGTAACAAACAAAAGCAGACCTGTCAGAATTACACCAGACTTCTCACCAGACACTATAAAAGCCAGAAGATCCTGGAGAGATGTCATATAGACACTAACAGAACATGAATGCCAGCCCAGGGTAGTATATCCAGAAAAACTCTCAATTATCATAGATGGAGAAACCAAGATATTCCATGACAAAACCAAATTTATACAATATCTTTTGACAAATCCAGCCTGATAAAGGATAAGAAAGGGAAAACTCCAACATGAGAAGGGAAATTATACCCTAGAAAAAGCAAGAAAGTAATCTTCTTCCAATAAATTTAAAAGAAGGTAGCAACACAAACATAATTCTCAGTTATTTTTGTTTTTAGAGGTGAAAAACAAAAATAACAGAAAGCAACAAACACTTTTCCTTAATATCTCTTAACATCAATGGACTCAATTCCCAGTAAACAAAAATAGACTAATGGACTGGATAAGTAAACAGGACCCAGCATTTGGCAGCATACAGGAAACGTGCCTCAGTGACACAGATACTACTTCAGAGTAAAAGGCTGGAAAACAATTTTCCAAGCAGTTGGTTTCAGGGAACAAGTTGGAGTAGCCATTTGGATATGGAATAAAATCAACTTTCAAACTAAACTTATCAAGATAAGGAAATTCATACTCATCAAAGGAAAAAACAACCAAGATGAAATCTCAGTCTTGAACATCTATGCTTCAAACACAAGAGCACCTACATTCATAAAATAAATGTTACTAAAGCTCACAGCACACATTGCACCTCACACAATATTATTGGGAGAGCTGAACACCTTGCTCTCAGCAATGGACAGATCATGCAAACACAAACTTAACAGAGACTCAGTGAAACTAAGAGAAGTTATGAACCAAGTGGATTTAACAGATATCTATGGAACATTTCATCCTAAAGCAAAATTATATACCTTCTTCTCAGCACCTCATAGTACCCTCTCCAAAATTGACATTATAACTGGTGACAAAACAGCCCTCAACAGAAACAAGAAAACTGAAATAATCGAAGCATCCTATCAGATCACTACAGACAAAGACTGGTCTTCAATAACAACAAAAACAATGGAAATCCCACATATACAAGGAAATTGAACAATGCTCTACTCAGTGATAACTGGGTCAAAGAAGAAATAAAGAAATTAAAGACTTTTTAGAATTTAATGGAAAGGAAGACACATCATACCAAAACTTGTGAGACACAATGAAAGCAGTGCTAAGAGGAAAACTCATAACTCTAAGTGCCTATAAAACAAACAAACAAACAAACAAACAAAACACAAAACAAAAAACAAAAAACTGGAGAGAGCACACATAGCAGCTTAACAACACACCTGAAAGGTCTAGAACAAAAAGAAGCAAATACACCCCAGAAAAGTAGACGGCAGGAAATAATCAAACTCGTGGCTCAAATCAACCAAGTAGAGACAAAAGAAATATACAAAGAGTCAACAAAAATAGGAGTTGGTTCTTTGAGAAAATCAACAAGAGAAATAAACCCTTAGCCAGACTAACCAGAGGGCACAGAGACAGTATCCAAATTAATAAAATCAGAATTGAAAAGGGACACATAAAAATGAAAACCAAGGAAATCAAAAAATCATCAGATCCTACTACAAAAACCTATACTCAACAAAATTGGAAAATCTGGATGAAAATGGACACTTTTCTAGACAGATACAATGTACCAAACTTAAATCAGGATCAGATAAACCATTGAAAAAGTCCCATAAGCCCTAAACAAATATTAAAAAGTCTCTCCACCATAAGAGCCCAGGACCAGATGGTTTTAGTACAGAATTCTATAGGACCCTCTAAGAAGACCTAATATGATTTCTCTTTAAACTATCCTATATAATAGAAACAAAAGGAACACTACACAATTTGTTCCATAAAGCCACAATTACACTCATACCTAAACCACACAAAGACCCAACAAAGAAAGAAAACTTCAGACCAATCTCTCTTATGAACATCTATGCAAAAATACTCAATAAAATTCTCACAAACTGAATCCAAGTACACATAAAACCAATCATCTACCATGATCAAGTAGGCTTTATCCCAGGAATGCCTGGATGGTACACTATAAGGAAATCCATCAATATAATCCACTATATAAACAAACTAAAAGAAAAACACATGATCATGTCAATAGATGCTGAAAAATCATTTGACAAAATTCAACAACACTTCATTGTAAAAGTCTTAGAAAGGTCAGGAATTGAAGGCCCATAACTAAACATAGTAAAAGCAATATACAGCAAACTAGTAACCAACATGAAACTACATGGAAAGGAACTTCAAGCAATCCCACTCAGATCAGGGACTAGAAAAGGCTGGCTACTGTCTCCCTACCTATTCAATAAAGTACTGGAAGTCCTAGCCAGAGCAATTAGGCAACAAATGGAGGTCAAAGGGATACAAATTGGAAAAGAAGAAGTCAAAAGTTTACTATTTGTAGATGATATGATAGTATACTTAAGTGACCCCAAAACTTCTACCTAGAACTCCTAAGCCTGATAAACAACTTCAGCAAAGTTGCTGGATATAAAATGAACTCAAACAAATCTGTAGCCTTCGTCTACTCAAAGGATAAACAGGCTGAGAAAGAAATTAGGGAAATGAAACCCTTCACAGTAGTCACAAATAATATAAAAACACCTTTGTGTGAATCTAACCAAGAAAGTTAAAGATCTGTATGACAAGAACTTCAAATCCCTGAACAAAGAACTCAATGAAGATCTCAGAAGATGGAAAGATCTCCCATGTTCATGGACTGGAAGGATAAATATAGTAAAAATGGCCACCTTGCCAAAAGCAATCTACAGACTCAATGCAATCCCCATCAAAATTCCAACTCAATTCTTCACAGAGTTAGAAAGAGCAATTTGCAAATTTGTTTGGAATAAAAAAAAAAATAGGGAAAACTATTCTCAACAATAAAAGAACTTCTCAGATAATCATCACCCTCCAGATCTCAAGCTGTACTACAGAGCAATAGTGATAAAAACTGCATGGTATTTATTGAGAGTCAGACAGGAAGATCAGTGGAATAGAATTGAAGACCTAGAAATGAACCCACACACCTATGGTCATTTGACACTTGACAAACGGACTAAAACCATCTGGGGATCAGGGGGGATAGCATTTTCTTTTTTATTTTCTTTTCATTTTTATTGGATATTTTATTTATTTAAAATACAGATGTCATCCTCTTTCCCCATTAACCTTCCCTAGAACCCCCTATCCTATACTCCCTCTTCCTTTATACTTTTATAACAATTTTGATTACATGCATGTATTAAGGTCAGTTCTAGGTTGAGGGTCTAGCAATATAATAGATGCAAGCAGTCAAAGAACAAGCAATACAAGAAACACAAATAGTCAAAGAAAAAGCAAGGTATTACACCCAATTCATGAACACTCCCATGATCACTGTTTCTAAAGGCTTATCAGGATGATCAATGTATTTGAGCCTACTTCCCTGTCCTAGCCCAAGGTCATTTTCATGTCTGAAGTCTACTTCCTTGTTCTAGCCTAAAATTTAGATTCTTGTCTGAAATTACTTCTTTGATCTAGCCTAATATTTAGATTCCTGCCTGAGATTACTTCTTTGTTGTAGCCTAATATTTAGATTCCTACCTGAAATTACGTCTTTGTTCTAGCCTATTGTCAGATTCCTAATGCTACTGGTTCAATTGGAGGTCAGCATGTAGGAAAATGTAAATCAATCCATTCTTATCTCCTTGTGCAAAACTCAAGTACCAGTGGATCAAGGACCTTCATATAAAACTGGATACACTGAAACTAATAGAAGAGATAGTGGGGAAGATCCTCGAACATATGGGCACAGGGAAAATGTTCCTGAACAGGACTCCAGTGGTTTATGCTCTAAGATCAAGAATTGACAAATGAGACCTCATAAAATTGCAAAGCTTCTGTAAGGCAAGGGACACTGTCAACATGACAAAATGGCCACCAACAGATTGGGAAATGATCTTTAGCAATCCTACATCTGATAGAGGGCTAATATCCAAAATTTACAACGAACTCAAGAAATTAGACTGCAGATAATCAAATAATGCTGTTAAACAATGGGGTACAGAGCTAAACCAAGAATTTTCAACTAAGGAATATTGAATGGCCTTGAAGCACCTAAAGAAATGTTCAACATCTTTAGTCATTAGGGAAATGTAAGTCAAAACAACCCTGAGTTTCCACCTTACACCTTCCAGAATGGCTAAGATTAAAAACTCAGATGACAACAGATGCTGGTGAGGATGTGGAGAAAGAGGAACACTCCTCCATTGTTGGTGGGATTGCAAGATGGTGCAACCACTATGGAAAACAGTCTGGCAGTTCCTCAGAAAATTGGACATAGTATTACCTGTGAATCCAGCAATACCACTCCTGGGCATATACTCAAAAGATGCTCAAACATATAACAAAGAAATGTGCTCCAATGTGTTCATAGCAGACTTATTTTTTAATAGCCAGAAGTTGGAAAGAAGTCAGATGTCCTTCAACAGAGGAATGGATACAGAAAATGTGGTACATTTACACAATGGGGTACTACTCAGCTATTAAAAACAATGAATTCATGAAATTCATAGGCAAAGGGATAGAACTAGAAAATATCATCCTGAATGAGGTAACCCTATCACAAAAGAACATATATGGTATGCATCAATAGGTGGATATTAGCCCAAAATCTCACAATACCCAAGACATAACTCACAGACCACCTGAAGCCCAAGAAAAAGAAAGACTAAAGTGTGAGTGCTTCGATCCTTCTTAGAAGGAGTAACAAATATTCACTGGAGAAATATGAGACAATGTGTGGGGCAGAAACTGGAGGAGAGACCATCCAAAGACCACACCACCTGGAGATCCCTCTTACATGCAATTTCCATATGCAAACAATGATGTGGATGTCTGGAAGTGTATGCTGACTGGAGCCTGATATACCTGTCTCCTGAGAGGCACTGCCAGAGCCTGACATATACAGAGGTGAATGCTCACAGCTAACCATCAAACTGATTACAGGATTCTCAGTTGAGGAGTTAGAGAGAAGACTGAAGAAGTTCAAGGGGCTTGCTGCCCATGGGGAGAGCAACAATACCAACGAACCGAACCAGAGTTCCGTAGGTCTAAACTGCTAGCCTGGGAACACACATGGAGGGACCCATGTCTCCAGATGTATTTGTAAAGGAGGATGGACTTGTCTGGCATCAGTGGGAGAGGAGGGCCTTGGTCCCTTGAAGGCTGGATGCCCCAGTGAGGGGGAAATCAAGGGAGGAGAAGTGGGAGTGGTGGATGATGGTTGGGGGCATACCCTCATAGAAATAGGAGGAGGGAGGATGGGTTAAGGGGTTTCTGGGGGTGAGGAATGGGGAAAGGGGATAACGTCTGAAATGTAGATAAATAAAATACCCAATAATAAAATAGAAAAGAAAAGAAAAAACAAACAAACAAACAAACAAACAAACAAACAGATAATGGAACTGGCTATGGTAGTCGAACATTTGAAACTTTTTAGCAGCAATTTAACATTACCCATATTACAGTGATTCCTTATAATTGTCAAGGACAAGAGACTGTGGAAAGGGCCCATAGAACTTTAAAACAATATCTTCATAAAATAAAAAAGGGGGAGCTATATCCCAGTATACCACAAATTTATTTAAATCATGTTCTTTTTGGTTTTTATTTTAATTTCTTTTTTAAAAACATCAAAAGCCAAGGAAATTTCTGCTAAGTGTCTGTGGCACTCTACAACTAGGCATACATATGCACATGTGAAAGGGAAGGATCCACATATTGGCATATGGCATGATCCTGATCAGGTATTAAATATGGGAAAGAGGGCATGTTTGTGTTTTTTCTTCAGAATGCTGAAGGAGCATGGTGGCCACCAGAGCTAAGTGTGATACATGCTGATGGCAGGACAAAGAATGATGCTGACCTGTGAGCTTGCTGAATGCCCTGACAATGGTGACTGAGAAGCTGTACTGGACATAAGTTCCTGACCCATCATTACGTACCTAAACCCTGATGAGACAAGTTGCCTTGCCTCAAATTCTTAGACCTTGTGGAACAGAGAATCAAAAATAGAAGGTATAATAACACTTGTACTTTTCTTAAATGTGACCCATTATTCAGAATCAATCATGGACTTGTCTTGAAATCAATCCAATATTGGAAATAACAGTCTTCATGTGGAAATCTAGTTTTGAACATTTTTGGAGACATATATAGAAATTAGCTGCACTTCTCTATGATGTTATGTTAGCAAGAGATAAAGTTGTGGCAGGATCTGGATTTCAAACACGTGTTAGCACATGTGTTAAGACTTTTTTAGTTGTCAAGTTAAAAATACTTTTGTTTCTTCTACAGTATTTAAAGTAAGTTGCATTGAGTGTATACCTTTTAATTGTGTTTATGTTTTGAAATACGGCATGCCAATTATGGAAGTCTATCAACCAGCTTTTGTTTTAGTGCCCTGAGTATCATAGTTCCTTGATATTCTAAAAATAGCTTACAAGTACTGGAAGAAATGAGCAGGTTTAAGCAGAAGCAAGAGGGTAATGGGCTTGATTATTGCTGGTATAACAGCCTTAATTATATTAATTGCTAGTACTACTTCTTCTGCAATTGCTTTGACACAAGAAGTTAAGACAGCTAGTTTTCTTAATCATTTAGCAAAAGATGTTACTAATGTGTTAAATATAAAAGAGGATTTAGATAGGCATTTGGAAGAATGGATTGATACTTTTTTATCCTATTCAAATTACTGGAAGGAGGTTCAGAATTTAAGGGTAAGGAGTCAACTTGAGTGTCATGCCAAATACCATTTGATTCATGTTAGTTCTACAATTTACAGTGGTAGTCATAATTAGGAAGATGTTTAAAGACACTTGCAGTGTATTTGGCATAATTCTAACACCTCTTGGGATGATTTAACGATACATAGGGAGCTTTTGAATATCAAGGATGCTGCTCTGCTGAGCGTTGATGCAGTAGATACTGCAGATAAAATTATCCATGTCTTGAGGTCAGTATTTCTATTTTAGTCAAGCTTCAAAAATGGCATATATATCTTGATCATGCTAGCCTATTTTGTCCTGGGAATATTTTTATTTCTGACCATCATGTTAAAGCTTTTCTTTAACAATATCAACATGTTGGCAGCAAAGTACATGGCTTGAACCTGAAAATGGATTCCAAGACAGAGTTATTAAATTAACCGGCTGGCAAGCCCAGGACGGGTAAGATTCTGCACAGAGCCTTACCAACCTAGGACATAAGTGCATTGCTTTTGATAATGCATATTCCATGATGAGTAAGGAAGGCATTCTTGTCAGAACAACCTAAGATAGGCTCAGTCTTGTTAATGATATAAAAAGAGGGAAGAGGCAGAGAGCCTTTGGGGCTGCTTGGCAAGAATCTGACATAAGCCAAGGACAAGGAAATGGTCTGCTTTGCAGGAAGTTGACATTTGTCAAGGACAAGGAAGTAGGCTTCAGGCAGGAATCTGACATTAGGCTAGAAAAAAGAAGTAATTTCAGGCAGGAATCTAAATATTAGGCTAGAACAAAGATGTAATTTCAGACAGGATTTTAAATTTTAGGCTAGAACAAGGAAGTAGTCTTCAGACATGAAAATGACTTTGGGCTAGGACAAGGAAGTAGGCTCACATACTTTGATCATCATGATAATTCCCTTAGAAACAGTTATTACAAGACTGTTCATATAATTGTGTTTAAAGCTTACTTTTTCTTTCAGTATTTGTGTTTATGGTCTTACTTGTTCCTTGACTATTTGCATCTATTGTATTTATAGTTCCTCAACCTAGAACTGACCTTAAAACATGCAAATAGTTAAAATGGTATAAAAGCATAAAGGAGGAAGGTGTATAGGATAGGGGGTTCTAGGGAGGGGAAATCGGGAAAGGGGATGACATCTGTATTGTAAATAAATAAAATATCCAATAAAAAGGAATAAAGAGGGTGTGATCAATGATTTTTAATTATTAACTTTAATTGATCAAGAAATACCTAGAGCATTATAGAGATAACAATTGTACTCTATCTATGGAAGGATTACCAAAGAAGATAATTTCTTATTTCTCCATAAGATGAAGAATAATAGGTAAGGCATTTACAACTTTTTAAAGTATTAAATGGATGAGATAATGTTATCTTACAAGTGATTCTCCTGAGTGAAACACATAGAATGGTTGCTTTTATTCTTCTCAGTGTTGTGAATTTACACATGGCTAGATAATAGGATTTTAGAGTAAAGTGATGTAAGATATAAGAGCCATGGATAAGTTGGTCAGCTACTTTACAAGGGATTTCCTGATCTATACAGGAGGATCAGACGAGAGAGGGAAAAGATATGTATTGGGTATTTTCACTCTTGTAAATGCAGTGTACTAACTGTGAATCCCAACAAACCAGCCACACAGAATCTAAAAGACAAGCTCTTCTTCCATCCAGGACTTGACAAGAAGCTGCCAAAAGACCCTGCATACTCTGGCATGCCAGATTAAGCTCTTTTTCATTCTTATTTGTTTTCAGAATCAAGACTGTGGCTGCCTTGTGCTCAGTTTCCTTTTAAAAGACAATTATTTATTTTTCAGAATTACAGATATTCATACAACATGTTTTGGTCAAATCACCTGCTCTGCATTCCTCTCTATTTTTCACACTACACCCATCAGTGTTCATTTTCAATTTGGTATGCATTTATTAAACCAAATCTATTCTTCTTAGACTCTCAGCATATGGATAGGCCTAATGTTAAGGTTTTGTTTCCTGCTTTGTGTTGTAACACTAAGACCCCAAGTCTGATTGTTCCCAGGCACAAGGAGTTCCTCTATACACGAAGTGATGCTATGAAACTTTGCTCTCCAAGTTATCTCTGATTCTTCAATAAAGATGCCTATAGCTGGTCAGAAGAGAGGTAGACATAAGTTCAGTCCACAATCTTAGGTCCTAGTAAAGACCATGAAGATGAGGATGAAAAGGAGAATGGGAAAGATGAGGATTAGGAGAAGAGAGGAGGAGGGTGGAGAAATGAGAAGAGGAGAGGAGAAGAGAGGAGAGGAGAGGAGAGGAGAGGAGAGGAGAGAGAGGAGAGGAGAGGAGAGGAGAGGAGAGGAGAGGAGAAGAAAGGGGAGGAGGAGATTCTATGGGGTAGTTGAACCATGAGAACATGACTATGAGGAAGGAATAGTTTGAACAGAAGCAACCCAAAGGGAAAGTTATAAATCAGGGATGTTGACAGAGGTGTAGATAAAATAGCATAGAGGTTGTAGATAAAATAGCATAGTGCTGTTGAGGTTAATTTTATTCATAAAGATTTTGTATCTTTTATTTGGGAACGGAATGATCAAGTTTAGGTAGAAATTCCCTATTACTTATTTACCACAATAGTATAAAGCCATCTCCTAAATCATGGCTAGCCCTCTCATTTTGAGTCTCCTGACTTCATTTATAGCAGCCCTCACCTGCCAGTAACTCCTCAGGTAGGAATGGGAATACATGTGTCTCTTATCCATCCTAGGATTATAGTCTACAATCTTGGACAGGTTTTGAGCATATAGTAATTACTACTGGGATTTGTATGTACAACAGCTCTTCAATATTGAGAGAATTCTAGCTTCACATATGTTGTGGAATCTCAAGATATCCCTTTTTACTTTGGCCCTTCATGGAAGAGGCCAGTGGAATATCTGCTTTAAAATTTCATGTTTTGTGACTTTGCTGAAGGGAGGACTGAATGATGTAGCAATGTCTCATGCAATTCTTACAAACTTGCTGTCAGGCTGTTTATTGTTTACTGCAAGTATACATAAAATATTTGTCATACAATTATATTGTAGAATTAGATTACATGTCTAAATTGATCAACACAGATACAAAAATTTTTCATTCATTATGTGATATAATGACCAACTACATAAATTAATTTCAATTCTGTATAGGGTTGAATTCAGAGACCAGTCACATTATGATGTCACTTGTTTTGTGAGACATTTTAGAATATTCTAATATCTATATACTACTGATAATTGAACATGAAGCTATTACTTCTTGGCTTATTAAAAACACTCCATCATAAAGGAGACACTAAAAACTTTCACTTTTTTCTCACTATCACCATAGTAACAGTCATTTTATCAGCCTGAGCAATGCAAGTTATATTTTAACCTCTGGGCTAAAGTTTCTTGGATAAAAGGTCAAGCAGTGGCAGAAGGGAACACACTGTGAACAGAAAGACAGTGATTTTCAGGATGCACAGAAAGTGGATTTCTGCTCTGCTCCTGCTGCAGATGAGTTGCTACTTCAGATCTGTGAACTGCGGGAAGGTGTTGGTGTGGCCAATGGACTTAAGTCACTGGATGAACATAAAGACAATACTGGATGAACTTGTACAGAGAGGCCATGAAGTCACTGTTCTGAGACCTTCAGCTTACTATGTTCTTGATCCAAAAAAATCGCCTGGCCTCAAGTTTGAAACTTTTCCTACAACTGTCAGTAAAGATGAACTGGAAAATTATTTTGCAAGGCTTGTGGATGTGTGGACTTATGAGATGCCAAGAGATACATGTTTATCATATTATCCTATACTGGAAAATATGATTGAGGAATTTTCTAATAATTATCTAAGTTTTTGTAAAGATGTTGTTTCAAACAAACAGCTCTTGACAAAACTACAGGAATCCAAGTTTGATGTCCTTTTGTCAGATCCTGTTGCTGCCTGTGGGGAGCTGATAGCTGAGCTGCTCCAGATCCCTTTTCTGTACAGTCTTCGTGGCTCTCCAGGCTACAAGATTGAAAAGTCCAGTGGAAGATTTCTACTCCCTCCCTCTTATGTACCTGTAATTTTGTCAGGATTAGGTGGACAAATGACATTCACTGAGAGAGTAAAAAATATGATATGTATGCTTTATTTTGACTTTTGGTTCGAGATGTTTAATGCCAAGAAATGGGATTCATTTTACAGTGAATATTTGGGTAAGTTACATTTCTTCTCAGTAGCTTGAAAATATGTTTCACATGTATGTAAAGCTTTATGTCCATGAAATACAAAGTGAAGTAGTCTTTTATACGTTATCAAATATAAATGATATTAGCTATAAAACTCACAAACTCTTGTAAAAGCTCATATAAATGACAAATAGCAGGAGGTAGTCATCCTGATACAAGACATTTTGGTTAGCTATACAATTGCATAGAGACGAAATTTTTGAGTTAAGTGATCCCATTCTCATTTACTGAAATTATTTCCTCTATTTTAGAAAGTCCTTAAGCAATTACCAATTAATCTTTATTAATGGAGATTCAAGAATAACATATTTTGTAGTATAAATGTGTATATAATATTAAAAAAATATTTTCTCTTCACTATGCCAGTGTCTTTATTTAAAATGATTATGTAGGGTCAGAAAACATGGATGAATGGTTAAGTTTGTGTCTGAACAGTTTTAGTACCTGAGTGCTATTCCCAGCACCATGCAAGTCCAGTGGCCCAAAAGTGCCTGTAAGTTCAGCTTCAAAGGAAATGGCTGCCCTTTTATGATATACTTAGCCACTGGCATAAACTTAACATGTACTCATGCAGATACACATACACATAAATGAAAAAATAAAATATAAAATATTATGTTTATATTTCATAAAAAAAAATGCCCGTGATCTTGAAACTATCATATTATTTCCCAAGCTTAAAAGTTAAACTGATATTTCTACCAGGCCCACATTTCTTCACTAGGTCCTTTCTGATTTTGATTGTAAATTCCTAAATTCTACAGAAGTATGGTCACACAAGCTGTATTTTTGAAGTCATTTATTCTCTTAAAAAATATACCCCAGGAAGGGATAACCAAAAATTCCTATTCTCATAATTCTGAATATATTCTTATTGTTTTTATACTGTAAGTACTATTAAATATGATACTATGAAACAAGACTAGAAGCATTTACCACAAATCCAGCTATTTATAAACTTAACAGCTTCCGGTAATAAGAAAGACTAGCTATAAAGTATCATGATCCTGGGAATTCTGGCCAGGGCACACAGCATGACGAGAGTTTTGAATATGGCCATTGTGTTGATAGTTACACAAGTTTTTTTAAAATTTGGAGAGAAAAAAAATGTGTGCTTCTTCATATATTGGTTTAGTGGGTTATTTCTGTAACTATTTATGGTTTCAAATAATTAAGGAAACATGAAACAATTCTTATATATTGCTTTAAAAGTAAACACAAATTAACATGTATTTATGTTATCTACAAATCAATTATCAATGTAATTTTTATTATATATATATATAATAAGTATTACATTTTAAATGCACATGTTCTACACCAAACACAAGTTTTGCCAACACTTTTAATGAAATATATTTCATACTCACCAGACAGTCCTGTCAACTTTTCTCTGTTTCCTTTGTTCATTTTCTCCATCTAGGAAGGCCAACCACCTTAGCTGAGACCATGGGCAAAGCAGAAATGTGGCTCATTCGATCCTACTGGGATTTGGAGTTCCCTCACCCAACCTTACCAAATGTTGACTATGTTGGAGGACTCCATTTGAAACCTGCTAAACCCTTGCCTAAGGTAAATACATTCTTTTTACTTCTTTTCCATTTCATTTCATTTCTGGTGACAGTGATTCTATATCTGTTATTATCTTTTTCTCCCAATGATAGAGATACATGGGAAGTGGTATTAGGAATCCTGCTAAGTAGGAGTTCTATGAACTCAGGAAAGAACATAATAGAGCTGGAAAATATTGATATCAGTGAGTTAAATTAAGTCATGTAGGGTACTAGAGTGATTTGCCATTGGATAAAGTCCTTACCAAGCAATCATGAGAATGTGGGTTTGAATTCCAATGCCCACATGAAATTTGAGTGTCCTAGCATAGCATGTATGACTCTAGTACTCAAATGCAGAAACATATTGATACTGGGGATACCTTTTAAAATGGTGAGATGCTTGTTCAATGGGAGACAGTCTCAAAAATAATATTATTAAAGTTAATAGAGTAGAACATCTGATATTATCATGGACTTCATTACCTAAAACAAAGACAGGGAATTTGGAGAAAGTAATAAGGTACTCTCTTTTATACACAATATCAGAAAAATTATTATGTAGTATACATTTACCACAAAGATATGACTGTTTTATAAAGAAATAAAACATTTTATTTACTATAGGAGGAAGGATGCATTAACTATCACATATATACATACTACAACACAGATATTATTTCAATAGACACTAACTGATAATATAAAATGAGCCATCATAGGAGAAAATTAAACAGCAAGGCAAAATTTAGGAAATCTGTAGAAAGAAAAAAATTAATGCAGCACAAATTTTACAAATATTTCAATATTATACTTGCATTCCTTAGCTTTCATTTTGCCAGAGGAAAATACTGAGAATGTTTTTTGAACATGTGTGACTGTACTTTATACTGCTGCCTGTGTTTAACTGTGCCAGTTCTGCCTTCTGTATGTTTTAACACCACTGTTGAAAAATTCCTAAGAACACTTCAAATTTTATTCTCCTAGGTTTTTTTTTTTTTTAAAGTTTCATGAGTGATTTGTTTACAATTGCTATTATGTGATCAAACAAGTTCTTTATTCACAGGATATGGAAGAATTTGTCCAGAGCTCGGGAGAGCATGGTGTGGTGGTGTTTTCTCTTGGGTCAATGGTCAGTAATGTGACAGAAGATAAGGCCAACGCAATTGCATGGGCCCTTGCCCAGATTCCACAAAAGGTGAGGTAAACTGCCCATGGGAAGCAACTGTTTACTGAGTCTATAAAAATGCTTGGAAGGTCTGATTCTAGAAATAACTATGTGAAATCTAAAGGTTTAGGTAACGTCTAATTTACCCTAGCTAAATTACAAACAGAAACACACAAGAGATGTTACAAGATTACAGAATGTATTTTTGGCTCTGAGTACCTTGGATTTTGGGGTCTCTGTGGGTATTTTCCAAAATGCTGACATTATGATGACACCACTCTCAACGGTGTATACATGTAGCAAATTCTTCTTTATTTCTCAGGAATAAGATAATAGCTGGATAGATTTTAAATTCATGTGAATCAACAACAACATGTACAAAACCTGTACAACCAAAAACAAAATCAAATCTAAATCAACCATTCCCTAGTTGAATACTACACACACAAGAATTTTTGGAGAGAACAAGTGGCTCCTTAATTTTTATTTTGTTTTGTTTATATTTTTGTTTTTGATGATTAAAAACACACAGTCAATACTGCACAGGTCAATTTAATACAATGGTCTTTCACAATGCCATGGCAGTTTATAGGTGTATTTAACACAAACTCTTGTCTTGCTGCTATCCAAAGCCTGTGACATGACACAATCTCACACTGTAGCTCAATCTTCAACAGCAAGAAATCCCCCTGCCTCAAGCTTCTGTAGTAGAAAGATGGATAATGTTTAAGAACCCAAGTGGTCTGGATAGGTAAGGGAATAGTTAAGGGAAGATTGTGGTATGGAGGGATGAATGAGAAAAAAGTACATGATATGAAACTCTTAAAGAAATGAAAAAAAAGATGTCAATCTAACTGTGTGGTCATAGTGTCACTTGGAGATGAGGAGTATGTCCCGTGCAGATGATGTTGACATGTTCTGAAGCATTGGCCCACAGCAATTGCTCTATAAAGGATGTGTGTCTACTTGGGTGAAGTTAGTACAGCAGGTTCAATAACTGTATTTAAATCCTACCCTGTCACCACTCCAGAAAAATCGGGAGGCTAAAGTCATTTGTAATAGCCAACTTTATTCAGAGAATCAAAACCTTACACTCTGTGGGTTAAGAAAGTTTATGAGAACATAACACATGAGTTCCACCTGCGTACAATCACAAAGATGAGCTGTGTATGGCAAAACATGCATTTCTAATGAGAAACACAAAGAACAGTTTAACCTGGACAGCCATAGCAAGTAGAAGTGGTCAACCTGATGTAGAACCACTCCTATCCTCTAGATCTAAGAAGGGGGCCAAATCACAATCAAAAATAATCTCTGATTTTGAGAAACTGAGGTTAAAGACCATTGTCCTGTTTCCTTGGAGTGACTTCACTAGCTGTCAAAAACCTCCTCTAGTCTTGAACATTTTTCACACATACCCTCCTTTTCAATCATTTTTAAACACAGAATATACAAAGTGATTTTGATTTAATATGTATTCAAATATACTTGTCTTTGGATGTGTGAGTATCCACAGGTTCACAGGTAAAAACAGATGGTATCACCAGAAAGAGACTTTCAGGTTAAAAATGGCATCAGTAAACCTTGGTGAATAGGGTCTTTAATTGATCCAAAATACACAGACTTGCCTTCTCATGGTATAGTCAATAAATCCTTTTTTACCTTTTACCTGGAGGCTGGCTATCTTCATGACGACTGTTACAATCTTCTCACCCTTCACCTTTGTTCTTCATGGTCAAGGAGTGGAGGAGCTTGAGAGGAATCCATAATCTTTTAGTGGAAACATCTGCAATGCCAGATGCATATCCTGTGACCAATTTCTTGACTCAACTGGGTTTCAAGTTTCAAATTGTTGAAATCACACAGGCCTGTCTAAAGGCAGTTCAGAAAGTTCTGTAGATAAGTAGTTTTGAGTTCCTTAACGTCTATCACCTTCAGGTAAATTTTAAAATAAGAGTAAATAAAGAAAGTGCAAACACATCCCTTGATGTCTCCCAATATAGTTTTTTTTAAAAATAACTGTTATTTTAACATTCTATTTTTTCTTTCAATTAAGCTCTGATTATGATGTTTATAAAGAAGTCTTACAATATGATTAATATTTCGTCATTTGCTGAAGTTTTCATTTTTTCTACTACAGGCTGGTCCACTGTCAGATTTTATTGAAGTAGGCACTCCCATTCCATCAAAAGTTTGGAAAAGAAAAGAATACATTGCGAAAGCATTCTCTGAATATTGAGGTAGAACCCTAAAAATTTAGAATACATACCAATGTGCACAGGCAGGTTCAATATCCAAGGCAGAAGCGCACAGTGAATTAAATCTACTGTCCATAATTCATTAATAATTTTTTTTACCTCTTGTGTTAACTTTAGCTATAAGAATACAATATTACAAGGGAGAACACGTAGGACATTCTTGCACAATCTGTCTCACTCATCTAACTGGGATGTGGTATTGTACTTGACTCCAGCAGCATTGATGTGTAGGTGTTGATGTTCTTGCTGTGGGAATAAAAGAATAGGGCTGCTTAATGCATCAGCCTGCTTATTTTGTTCTGTAATAGAACCAGGGAGGTTAGTGTGCACAAGTAGGAGTAATAAACACAGGATGAATGCTGGTTTGAACCAGATGTTTTAGATCCTGTAGTAATGGGAGCATGGTGGGATGTGAAGATGAAATTAAAACTTTCCTATCCTACTATAAGAATCCGTGTTTGAAACTTGAAAACTCCATAGAGTTCTGTGACTTTCTTTAAAACTGATTGTTAGTTAGGTATAAGATAATACAGCAAGAAATATGTTCATATGATTGTTGATATTAGATCCTGCCCTGATTTATTAATTGAGCAAGAAGAGAAAGGCAAGTAGTTAGTATTTTATGGTCCTTATGGTGTAAATGAATCCATTCCATGGTTTATTATTTTTAGCTTTAATGCGTACAGGAGACAACTTAGTGGAGAAAGTAAGTGTAAAGACAGCGAAGGATCCACAACATCAACAAATGCATCCTTAGTTTAGATTCACATAGCTGTATTACTTTTAACTCTCAGGATGAAATCAAGGATTATCCAATGCTGTCTCTCCTTTCAGAGTTTTAAACAGATTTGTTAGTCCAAAATTAGGTATTCTCAAATAGTGTGTATGCAATTAGCATTCCCTAATAATTTTGAAATTTGTTGAGTGTTTTTATTTTTTATTGTTGACTTTATTTATTTACATTTCAAATGTTATCCCCCTTCCTGGTTTCCCTTCTGCAATCCCCCTACCCCATATCCTCTCCCCAAGCTTCTTTTTATTATTATTTATCATTCCATTTGTTTACATCTCAAATGATATCCCACTTGAAGTTACCCGTCTACAAGCTCCCATCCCACAGCTTCCCTCTTCTCCCTCCTCTTTACCTCTATTAGAGTGGTCCTCCACTCACACACACTCTCCATCACACTCCTCCATCATTCCCCTACACTGCTCTACTCTTAGTGTCGAGTGTTTTTCAATTGTGCTTTCCATGGGTATACTAACAGGTTCTAGCTCCTAGTTGGCCAGATATTACACAGGATCTCGTCTTTTTACATTTTCAGGTATAATAATGAGTTTATATTTATGTAGCACATCTTGAGTCATGTCAGATACAAATTATAGGTCTCTTGTTTTGGAGGTGACTGACAGAATATAGTCTAGAGAATCTATATTATAGCCTGAATGAAGACCTGCCTCACAATCTCTAAAACCTTTCCAGCATGGATTTGACACATAATAGTGGCTATTTGCCACACTTTGAGGTAATACAGCCCATTGATATCAAAGCTGTGGTTCTTTAGGATTGAGTGAAGAAACAGAAAAGGCTAAGTATACCTTATTATCAAGATGAATTGGTATAGTGTAAAAGCAGTTTTTCAAATCCATAACAATTGAAGGCCAATCTTTAACAATCGCTGTCAAAGTACATAATCCAGGCTGTAAAACTCAAATTGGCCACACGGTGGCATTAACATTTCAGAAGTCTACCAACCATTTCCATTGGTTTTCAACCTCTCTATGGCTATCAACCCCACTTCTCCCATTCTGGGACCATTAATTGGGTTATTTCTGCTGATTTCTTTTGGTCCCGGGCCTTAAATAGGCTGACTAACTTTGTGATACAACAGATAGATAATTTGGTAGCAAAACCTACTCAGATACATTAGCATAAGTCAACTATGGAGGACAACAAAACTAAGATGAGGTTGTTATTCTATCCAGGGTGTTCCCCAAACCCATCTACACCCAATCTAAAAGAGGGGACTTCTACCCTAGACCAAGCAGAGAGGGACCACCCAGAACCCCCTCTGACTGGTGATCTCAATTCTTGCTTAGGCTATGAGGCTAAGTACTGCAAGGGAATATAAATAAAACTTAAAAATATCTGTCTGTGTTCCTTGAGGGTCAAGCCTGACTGCATAAGGGTTGATGTCATAAGTATCCCCTCTCCAGGAAAAAGATATTTGGATGGGTATGGTCCTCATGCCTCAGTGGACAATGACAGGAGGACAGGAGCCATTACAAGGTCCCCTTCAATTATTGGAGGTCAGGCCTCTATCCCCGCCTAAGCAAGATTAGAATCACCAAGGCCCTTCTATACTTAGAGAAGGGAGGAGATGTCAGGGGCAGCCCTGCATATACACTGAAGGCCTAAAATCAGCCATAGGCCTAAAATCAGCAATAGGCCTGACATACATACATGCTAACACAAAATCTTGGGTCTCTGTGGAAAAACACTGAAACAGAAGGCTGTAAGCTATTGTAAACAGGCAGCTTCTGTGGAAATTTACCAGCCTGAGTAGTCATAGATCTTATAAATAGTCAGCCTGGGCAGACAGTACCAACTTAGATAAGGACAAGTGAATTATAGACAGAGTCATAGTGACCTGCCCCCTGAACCTACACCCAGCTGATACCCTGTTCAGAAAGGTATCTGTACTCCCCCTGAACACCTATGCTCTGGTGTCATTCTCTTCCCCACATCCTACCTCTTTGTGTTTATAACCCCTGTGTGAATAAATAAATTATAATGTGATTTAAATAATTAAATAAATAAAAAAAAAAACACATCCCCACACTTCCTCAATACTCCCTATCTCATCCTCCCTCCTCTTGTCTATGAGAGTGTGTCCCACCCACCCACTCTGCCTCCTTGCCCTCACATTCTCCACATTGGAGTGTTCTCATGCACTCAGAATTCTACTCACATGACTCCATGCCTGGACAATTTCACACTACAGTATTCAGGTTTTCCAGATGGGTCAGATGATTCCATATTCCTATTGGCCAACACATTGGCATTAGTTCCAAGTGCTTCATGGCAAAGATAATTTTGGATGGGAAACAATTAAGAATACAAAATCAAAGACAAAAAAGTTAAATTCCCTGAAAATAAATAGAACAAGGGAATAAACATAAACTCTTAAGTATTTAAAATGTACTTTTATTACAATTTTAAAACTGGAATATTAAAGGTATCAGAATAATTTATAGAAAATAAATTAGTAATAATTTCACAATATTCTTTGCAGTTGAATTAAGTCACTGTGGCACTGTATTAATATTTTCATCTGTCTCATTTGTCTACATATCTCTTCGTGGAAAGTGATGATTATGTTCAACGTGTCTGAGTGTAAAAATAAACACAAATCCTGTTGTATCATCTTATATCCATCTTTTAAGAGTTCTCATTGCTCACTTCTTCTGGCTACTTCATCTATCCAATGGGAAGTCTTCAGATCTGTTTTCTCTACACTAGAAAAAGAGTACATTTTACAGTTATTTCTCTTTTGGAAATTATAAATACATAATTTGTCCCTTTTCATTCCTCCCTGCAAAGAGTCACATACACATGACCCCTTAGTCTCTTTCAATCTTATGACCTCTTTTTTCAATTAATTGTTGTTAGATACACATATGTACATGTCTGTACATATATATTCCTAAATATATTCTGCTCAGTCTTTGTAGTATTAAATTTGGCTCCACCAATAAAGATTGTCTAATATTTAACAGGTTCTTTGGAAATTTGATGGGAAAAAGCCAGACACCTTAGGACCCAATACCAAAGTCTACAAGTGGCTTCCTCAAAATGACCTCCTTGGTAAGATTCTGGAAAACAAAGTCAAAATCATGACTGAGTCTCTGATTCCGATACCTACAACTTTTGACTTCAAAACCTTTATATTACGCTTGTTTCATGGATTATTTATTTAGAATAACAGGTTCCAACATGGATTTGGTCTTTTCTTCTCACTCATTTCTTTCATATCTACTATGAACTTCATGTGTTCTACTGGAAATGAGTATTTCATCTTTCAAGTCTCTAGTCACATGCAAATGTGTAAAAATAGTTCTCTGTAAATTCAGTTTCTTCTAGCTCTGAGACAGAAAAATATTTCAGTGAGGTTATCAGTATGACAATCTTCATGAAGAAAATTGTTGTGGATAGCCTCAGCCTTGTATTTTGATCCTAGTTTCACTTTCCTGGGAGGAGTTGCAGGGGATGATGAAATCTGTACACAGATGACGTCTTGTGAACCTTCTGTCCAATTATAACTTGTAAAATAAAAGCTAGAGCCAGTGATTGGGCAGTAGAAGGGGAGGTGGAGAAAAAGGCTTAGGGGAGGAGAGAGTGAGAGTAATTCTATATAAATGGAGGTAGAAGTAGAGGCAGAGGAACAAAAAGGAGGTGGAAGCAGAAGGAAGCCAGCTGTAGAAGGAAGCCAACAATGGAGGAGCCTGAGCCAGAAGGACAAGCATGGATAACCCGCAAGTTATAAGGGATCTCATAGCTGGGGATTAGAGTAGTGTAGAGGTAAATCTGTCCAATCTAGGTGTGCTATTTATATCATAATTATTGAGTTGTGTTTTCCTTTAATGGTCTCCTTTGGGTAGGAGATCTTACAGCAACAAATTTGGAGGTTTAAATAATTTCTTCTACTACAGAAAATCTCTTTTCAGTTCCTCATAGTATACATTTCTCTTTATGTTGTTACAACTTGCTAATTAATATTAACCTGAATTCATCTTATTCTAGGTCATCCGAAAACCAAAGCCTTTGTAACTCATGGTGGAGCCAATGGTGTCTATGAGGCCATCTATCATGGAATCCCCATGGTTGGCATTCCTATGTTTGGAGAACAACATGATAACATTGCCCAGATGGTGGCCAAAGGAGCAGCTGTTGAATTGAATATCAGAACATTGTCAAGGTCAGATTTGCTCAATGCACTGGAGGAAGTCATACACAATCCTTCGTGAGTATAACCCTTTAAAATGTGTTTTATTCATTCATTCATTCATTCATTCATTCATTCACTCACTCATTCTCTGTCTTCTTACTGAAAGCCAAACAAACATGAATGATCCTGAAGTTAATGGTAATGATAGGAACAGAGATAAAATAGGGCATGATTCAGTACACACATCATTCTCCCCTTTACTTTTTGTCTTCTAATTCCTTGTTATGTTTTATGTTTTTGTTCTATATAAACCAGGATGACCCTAAATATGTAACCCTTCTGCTTCATCCTCCACACTGCTTAGCCAAGAAAGATTTTGACAGCCCTGGGCAACACCTCAAAAATAGTCTTTTATATCTAGTGTGGGGCGTTTTGGTAGGATGTCTTTGGCTATTGGAGGGAGGACCATCAGTTCAGATGAGAAAAGTTCATTAAAACTGTATATGTATATTTATACATGGAATTGGATGTAAGTCATAAATAGTTAATAATATAATTCTTTTTGTTTTTTCAGACATTCTTCTTGTTATTTTTTCCATTTCCTTCCTCTTCTTGTTCCCTCGCCCTTCCACTCTTCCTGTTCCCTTTTTAAATACCTTGAATTCTGTCATCTCCCTTCACACCCTTCACACTTTCTTCTGTATTCACACCTCCCCCCAACCTTCTCTAAGGAGCATCTACTCTTCCTATTCCTCCATCAGATAAGTTGAATCATAAATTGTAAATAATAGTAATATGCATACTAAAAATGATGATATTCTCATGAGAAGAAAATACACAATACACAATTTTGCTGATGTACTTTTTAAACAGTAGGAGGGTAAGTTACTACCATTGTAATTCCTACCTGTTGTGCCACATCAAACTTATATTTATAGGGCTCATGACATATGTTTCTATGTCACCTTTCTCCATTATATACTCATCAATAATCTTTTTAACAATAGAATCAAATGCACTTGCATGCTTCTCTGTGAAATTTGGACCACTTTTCTAACAATTCAATGTTAACAAAAAAAGTGAAGATCAACAATAATAATAACCAAAATTAGGCTCAAAAGACGGCTCAATAGGTCAGCGCCAGATTTTTTTGTAGCATTCCTTTATTAATTGATGGCCATTTTATCTCTTATAGCTATAAAAAGAATGCTATGTGGTTGTCAACCATTCACAATGACCAGCCTATGAAGCCTCTGGACAGGGCTGTCTTCTGGATTGAGTTTGTCATGCGCCACAAAACGGCTAAGCACCTGAGACCACTTGGACATAACCTTACCTGGTACCAGTACCACTCTCTGGATGTGATTGGATTCCTGCTTGCCTGTGTGGCAGCCATTGCAGCCCTTGCTGTGAAGTGCCTCTTGTTCATTTATCGATTCTTTGTAAAGAAGGAAAAGAAAAGGAAGAATGAGTAGAGCTCATCGACAGTGCATTACATGAACAAACTGTCAGCCTCATTGGAATTTATGAACCACTTTCTAAACACTGACTGAGTCTTTTTATCAAGTCAGATATTCTTTGTAAATTTTTACTATGTAAGAAGACAGGGACTGCTTGAGAGGAATCCAACATAGGCCACAGACAAGGAAATAGACTTCAGGCAGGAATCTGAGATTTGGCTGGAACAAAGAAGTAATTTCAGGCAGAAATCTAAATCCTAGGCTAGAACAAAAAAGAAATTTCAGTCAGGAATCTAAATCTTAGGGAATGGAAGGGGAGGGTAGGGGAGGGGAAGGGAAAGAAAGGGAAAGGAAGGCAAAAGTTAAGGGGAAGGGAAAAAGGGAAGGGGAAGGGGAAGGAAAGGGAAGGGGAAGGGAAGAAGGGAAGTGAAAGTGAAGGGAAAGGGAAGGGAAAGGAAGGGAAAGGGAAGGGAAGGGAAGGGGAAGGAAAGGGGAAGAGGGAAGGGAAGGGAAAGGGAAAGGGAAGGGAAAGGGAAAGGGAAGGAAGGGTATGGAAAGGGAAGGGGAGAAGGGAAGGGAAAGGGAAGGAAAGAAGGAAAGGGAAGAAGAGAAGGGAAGAAGGGAAGGGAAAGGGAAGAGGAAGGGAAGAAGGCAAGGGGAAGGGAAGAAGGGAAGAGAAGGAAAAGAGAAGGAAGGGAAAGGAAAGGGAAGAAGGGTAGGGGAAGGGAAGGGAATGGAGTGGAAGGGAACGGAAGGGAAGAGAAAGGAAGGGAAGAAAAAGGTTTTATTTTGTTTTTTGGAACCACAATAACAATTATTAATGTTTTAAAGTCTGTCTCTTCACATCTAGTAATGTTTATGTAACAAACCTACATATTCTAACTACATTTATATATGCTTATACTTGTGATTTCTTTTGGTAAACTTTATTTTTTAAATTGTTTATCACCTCTGAAATGTTACTTTCTTAATTCTAATTATGATATGATTGTAGAACTCATTTTGTTTCCCTTTGCAGGATATTTCTTGTTTAGTCTTTCATTTTTCATCCATGTGCTGTGTTAATTTTGAAGTGAATGTCTTTTTTTTCATTAATTGTTTAATTTGTTTATATTACATCCTAATCACACCTTCCACACCCTCCTCTGCTCCCAATTCCTTTCTCTCCTCTCTCCTCCCCAAATTGCCCATTCTTGTCAAGAACAGAATATGAAGCCTCCAAAGGATATCAAGCTTCATTGACATATCAGGTTGCCCGTTAGGACTAAGCATATCTTTTTGTTGGGAGCCATAATGAGACAAGCTAAATAATTAGCAGGTGATCATCCTGAAGTGCTTGCCTTGGATTATAAACTGTGACAAGAGTGTCCCATTCAACAAGGCTGTGGCGAACATATTTTAGGAAAAATCCCTGTTATTAATATGTTTTTCCTATTATTATTATTATTATTATTATTATTATTATTATTAAACATATGTAACAATCACTAAGCAATAGCCCACCCCTTTGGAGCAGATCTCTGCAGACCCACGAAGATGTACTGTCTCGTAGTGATGCATTATAGACAAATAGATGACTTCTTAAGTCTTAATGATGATACTATAAGAATTCCTAAAATTATATCAATGATTATTAAGTTCCTTTATAATGGGGCTGCTATTAATCCTTTCCTGATAATCAATACTGCTATGAGAACTCTGCCAGTCTCCCAAGTGTCATCAGTCAACAGCCCTTAGATAGTAACCAGACTTTATCCTGCTCAGAGCACATTCCAATGTGGTTGTAAAACAATTAACCAAGGGTCACTAAAAGGGAACTCACAATTTATTATAGGTGCTAGGACAGAAGAGAAAATATTGTCTGGGTTTATCTATACAAAACTTCACTAATTTCTTAGTTATAGTTTTAAACCTTTGATGAACCTGTGGAGCTAGACAGATGATGGATGTTTAGTCAGACAATTACTCCTAATGGATATGCATGTAAACATTTTCTGTTGTAAACTTCTATTTCAATTTATGATTTGAATTTTGGTGTGAACTTATGATGAACTTTGTAACATGTGATCATGTACTCTGAATAATGTATAAGACAAAGGGATGTTCATTAGCGGCTCACTTTTTTCTTCTCTTTTCTCTCTCCTCTCTCTCTGCTCCTCTCTCCTCTCTCTTCTCTTCTCTCTCTGCTCCTCTCTTCTCCCTCCTCTCTCCTCTCTTCACTCTCTCATCTTTCTTCTCTTCCCTGCTTAGAATCTCTCCACTTAGAATTTTTTCCTTTGTTAGAATTTTTTCCCTTTCCCATTTAGGACCTTTCCACTTTTTCTATTAGATAGCTTTCATAGGAAACTTTTTACACTAGTAATAATCTATAACTTCTTTACGTGTCTTTTCTTCCTGCAACCTCAAACTCACAGACCAAGGTTAGAGCCTGGCAGCACCTGCAGAGAGAATACAAAGGCCATTTGCCAATCCTCTGCTCTCCCTGGCTGAGGTGTTAAGTGCCAGAAATGGCAGTTTCTGGACAGAGGATATCAAAGGGCAGACCAGCTACAGTAGCCTAACCCTAGGTCTTAGCCCCTGCCTAAGCTCTTCCCATCCCCCTGGGCTTCCTCAAGAAGAACCAACCAGAGGAGAAGAAAGAAGATCAACTTTTCCTCCCACCAAGCCGGGGCTGGCTCCCAGCATCTTTTCTTATTAAGGCTAGATAAGGCAGCCCTGTTAGGGGAAAGGAATCCAAAATCAGAAAACAGAAGTGAGTTTCTTGTAAAAAGTTTTACATTTTGATAGGTCTTTTTACTCAAGCAATCAGTGTATAACTATTGAAATTTTTTCTCTTTGTATTTAAGGACCGAATAAGGATAACAACTTCTCATGAAATTCTTGGAAACTTTAGTTAAGATGTCTTATGGTTTACTACAAGCATACCACCAACACATTTGTAATACAGCCAAAATTGTTGAATTAAGTGACATGAGTAGATTGATCAACACTGATACAAAATCTTTGATTTGCTATACGGAAGAAACAATGATCAGCTATGTAAATGACTATGCTTTCAATTCTGTATAGCAGAGAATTCAGAGACCAGCCCCATTATGACTGTCACTGCTTTTGTGAGATATTTTAGAATATTCTAATATCTATGTACCACTATACTTGAACATGAAATCACTACTTCTGGCTTATTAAAAACATTCCGTCATAAAAGAGACATTAAACACTCTCATGTAAACAGAGAATATTTAAAATCTTTTTCTGATTTTTTTTTATCACCATAGTAACAGTCACTTACTTATCAGCTTGGAGTAATGCAACTTACATTTTAACCTCTGGGCTAAAAACCTTCTTGGATAAAAGGTCAAAGAGTGGACAGAAGGGAATACACTGTGAACAAAAGAACTGTGATTTTCATGATGTGTGGAAAGTGGATTTCTGCTCTGTTCCTGCTGCAGATGAGTTGCTACTTCAGATCTGTGAACTGCGGGAAGGTGTTGGTGTGGCCGATGGAATTCAGTCACTGGATGAATTTTAAGATAATACTGGATGAACTTGTACAGAGGGGACATGAAGTCACTGTTCTGAGACCTTCATCTTCCATCTTTCCTCATCCCAAAAAATTACTTGGTCTTTTTTTTTTTTTTATTAATAACAGTTTTTTATTTTTATCATAAGGAAATATTTCAAGTCAAATTTTTATTAGTCAAACATAATGGTTAAACGTAAAAATAATCAAATGGTACTATTAAGTAGCAGTAGCACATTGTTATATTTTATTATATGTTAAGAAACTTGACCAAATACATTTAATGTTTTGATGTTCTAAAAATTAACTGGTCTTAATGTTTGAAACTTTTCTTACATCTGCCAGGAAAGATGACCTGAAAAATTTTTGACAAGGGTTATAAATACATGGATTTATAAGATGCCAAGAGACACATGTTTATCATTGTCTCCTTTACTAGAAATTCTAAGTGATGAATACTCTGAGTATTATAAAAGTCTTTGTAAAGATGTTGTTTCAAACCAACAGCTCATGACAAAATTACAGGAATCCAAGTTTGTTGTCCTTTTGTCAGATGCCATTGGTCCCTGTAGGGAGCTGATAGCCAAACTGCTCCAGATCCCTTTTTTGTAGTCTTCGCTGCTCTCTATGCTACAAGATTGAAAAATCCCATGGAAGATTTCTTTCCCCTTCCTCTTATGTAACTGTAAACTTTATCAGGATTAGGTGGTGAAATGGCATTCGCAGAGAGAGTATAAAAAATTGATATGTATGCTTTATTTTGACTTTTGGTTCTACTCATTAAAAAAGAAATGGGATCCATTTTACAGTGAAACTTGGGTAAGCTACATTTCTTCTTGGTAGCCTGATGACTTAAGTTTTACATGTATGTAAAGCTATATGTTCATGAAATACAAAGTAAAGTTTTATTTTATAGGTGATCAAATGTAATATGATACTAGCTATAAAACTTATAAACTCTCTGTTAAAGCTCATATAATTGGTCGAATAGAAGAAGGTAGCAGTCTCAGTACATGATATTATGGCTAGCTATCCAATTGCATAGAGATGAAATAACACAGTCCCTAATTGGTTTGTTACTCATTTACTTAAAAATGTCCCACTGTTTTATTAAGAATCTAGCAAGTTTCCCAAATTTTGATTAATGTAGATTCAAGAATGACATATTTTATACTGCCAATATGAATGTAGCATTGAAGAAATTATTTTTTCTTGCCTAGGTCACAGTTTTTATTTAAAATTAAAATGTATGGACTGAAAACATGGCCAATGGGATAAAATTATTTTCTGTACAATTTTAGTACCTGAGCACTCTCCCTAGCACCATTCTGTCCTGTGGCTCTACATTGCCTGTAGTGTCAATTTCAGGGAAACTGCTGCCCCTTCATGATATACACAGGCACTGGCATAAACTTAACATATACCCATGCAGATGCACATACACATAAATGAAAAGATAAATTATAAATTTTTCCTGTATTTTCTAAAAAAAAGAAAAAATCCCCCACCCTTAAAAACTATTATATTGGTACAGAGCTAAACAAAGAATTCTCAACTGAGGTAACTTGAATGCCTGAGAAGCACTTAAAGAAATGTTCAGCATCCTTAGTCATCAGGGAAATGCAAATCAAAATAACCCTGAGATTCCACCTCACACCAGTCAGAATGGCTAAGGACAAAAAGTATTGATTGCTTTTGCAGAATAAGTACTATTAAATGTGTTAATAAGAAACAAGCAGAGCAGATCATGGGTGGCAACTCTGCACCCAATCTCACAAATCCCAGAGGAAGTGGGCGTCCTAGGAGCTCTAACCTCGGCAGTATCTTAGATAAGGTGACAGCAAAAACCATTCCAAAGAAGGAGTAACTGGGACACACTGGGACACACTTGGACCCAGGAATTTACTCCTGGCCAGAAACACTGGTTCCTTTCGATCTGGGCCCAAGCACTGAGCAGATCTTGGGCCCCAGCTCTAACCCAATAGTAACACACACCTCACACAGTTCTGAAACAACCAAGATAATAGGAAAGACAGGCTCCAATCAGAGACAGGGCAGGTAGCACTAAGGAGATCCAGATGGAGAAAGGCAAGCACAAGAATATAAGCATCAGCAACCCAGGAACTTGGCATCATTAGAACCTAGTTCTCCCACACTAGAAAGTCCTGAATTCCCCATATCACCAGGAAAGCAAGATTCAGATTTAAAATCACTTCTAATGATGATGATAGAGGACTTTAAGAAGGACATAAGTAACATTCTGAAGAATTTGAGGAGAACACAGGTATAGAGATAGAAGCACTTAAAAAGGAAACACAAACATTTCTTAAAGAATTACAAGAGAACACAACCAAACAAGTGAAGGAATTGAACAAAACCATCCAGGACATAAAAATGCAAGTAGAAACAATAAAGAAACCACAAAGGGAGACTACCCTGGAGATAGAAAACCTAGGGAAAAAAATCAGGAGTTATAGATGCAAGCATCACCAACAGAATACAATAAATGGAAGAGAGTGTCGCGTCCGCCTTGGCCAGCAAGTAAGACGCGACACGGTCGGATCCTTCTCAGTCAGCTTTATTCCAGGAACGGCTCTTGACTTAGGGACGGGGAACTGGACGAGGACTAGGATAGGGATGTATGGCCGGGGACCGGACCGGGAAGGCCCGGGAAGGGAAGGCAAGGGAAGGGCAGGGAAGGAAGGGAAGGGAAGCGAAGTGAAGGGCCAAAAGGGCGCAGCAGCAGAAGCGAGCTGCTTATCTAGCTGCCCTAGGCGCGCTGGGTGATGTGTCCTCTCAGGATAGGTTAAGCTGCCAATACCTCATTATCATAAGCCCGCTCAGGAGGGGCACGAGGCCGACGCATGCTCAAAGGACTTGTTTACCAGTTTCTGAGCTGGCCACTCTGGAAGCCAGCTGCTTACATGTAAACACGCTGCCTACATCTCCCCTTATTTATTTATTAAATTTGAAGTAGGTTACCTCTGGACCCTTCAGACCTTAGGCATCCCACACCCAAGCATGCTTGAACTCATTCATTAGGTGTTTGGTGTGAGGCGATTGAAAGCACACCTAGAAGGTCGCCGCTAGCGCAGCAAGTCAGCGGTGGAAAAACAGAGGTCCGAGCCCTTGTCCAAAGTGAAGGCATTGTAATGGGAAAGTTTATATTTCTGCCATACCCGCCTTCGTGCCTTTTTTCAGGAGAGGTACATTTGGCACAAAACCTCTATGCACTGGGACATGCTTTCAGAGAATCTATCTCAGGATTGAGAACATCTCTAGTCGAGGCGCTCCTCGTACTCCCCGCTTCAGAAACATTGAGGTGATGCTGTAGGAGCCTCATGAGTGTACACCTTTGGCAATGGTCAAGATGGTCAGGATCTAGGGATTATGCCTGGATGGCCATTACTGGGTCCAGAAAGCTCCCCACTATGCCTCCCTAAGGGAGGCCAGCCAAATACCTGGGGGAGTGCCTTCCTCCATGGCAGTCAGCGCCTGGTAAACAACAACCTTATGTCTTGCATGGTCACGGCACAAATGACACAGGAACCAAGACAGAAACCACATCCTAGGAGAACAACAGCTCCCAGATAAATACTCCCGCTCATTCTTTAAAGAAAATTGAGGGCACCTTGACCAAGTGGTGAGCCCCTCCAAAGTAAAGGGATCCAGGCGGGTGCCATTCAGGGTAGCGATCTGCAACAGGAGCCTCCTGGATAGGTACTCGTCTTCTTTCGACCGGTTTCCTTTCAGGTACTCAGACAGGAGGCGACTCTGATTGAGAGACTGAGAAGAGTTATATACCAAAGGAATAATATACAGTCCCTGAGAGAGGAGACGCAAGAGAGCTGAATAAGTTTATATTTAAACAGGTTAAAAATGGGAAAGGTATTAAGGTCAGCCTCCACCGTTACCGGTACAAAGGTAGGCAGTCTGACAATAAAGGCAGTGTCATTCCTGCCTTCCCAGCACTCTGCATTTAGTAGAGTTTCTTGGCAAAGATATGGTGGCATTGTAAATCATAAATAGCATGGTGATGTTTAGGGAGTCATCAGTCCGGTTCGAGGCGTCCCCCGAACCTTGTGACGATCCCAAACTTACCTGAACAAGCACATTTCTCAAAACCTCTGCGTCAACCTTACTATCTGCAAGGGGATCCAACCAAGCAGATACATTGGCTAATACAAGGCGCAGAGTTTTGATTTTGGCAAAGCATACAAACACAAAAGGTAGAGAAAAGGTAGGAAGGACCGGGGAGTTAGAATGGACCGGCATAGGCACTGGCCAGGTGCGTGTGACGGCCCACAAAGGTATAAAGTCACCCGGTAATCCATAGCAGTAGTAGGGTCAAAAACAGGATCTATGCCCTCATCATCCTTTTCTCCGTCTGGGACTGCCGGGCTGGAGATCTTCCGAGTCAATCTCTCGGGTACCCAGATGGGGTTTTCTTGGTCCTCTGGAAAGACACAAACAGAACCTCGTGCCCTTAAGAGCACGGGATCGGGCCCTTGCCATATGTTTGTTATAATATCTTTCCATTTTACTTTCTCTGGCGGAGGGTGTAGGTGATTATGATGCCTGTCAGCAGCAGACTGACCCTGAGCATCCAAATTTAGGAAATTTAAGGTAAATAGTGCTAAGGATAGTCTATGCTTGGGGGTAAGGCCGTGGCCTATTCCTCTTTTTGTTTTTTAAGGCATTCTTTGAGCATGTGGTGTGCTCGTTCTACAATGCCCTGCCCCTGGGGGTTGTAGGGCAGTCCATGAGTGAGTGAGACTTCCATGCGTTGGCAAAAGGAAGAAAAAGCCTGTGCCGTGTAGGCTGGGCCATTGTCTGTCTTAAGCGTTTGGGGTTTTCCCCAAGCTGCCCATGCTTCCAAGCAATGAGTAGTTACATTGGTAGTTCTTTCCCCAGTGAGGGGAGTAGCATGGATGATACCTGAACAAGTATCCACAGAGACATGAATATATTTTAATTTTCCAAATTCTGTAAAGTGAGTGACATCCATCTGCCAAACCCTGAGGGGTGAAATGCCTCGAGGGTTGATGCCCACATGCGATGGATGTAAGTGTATAATGCATTGGGGGCAATCGAGCACAATTTGGCGTGCTGCAGCCCGCGGCAGGTTGAATCTCTGCTGCAATGTCTTAGAATTTACATGAAACAACTGATGGAACTGTGTTGCATGATCCCAAGCAGTGTCAGGAAGATGCATTCCTTCTTAGCCCATAGGTCTACCTTGTCATTTCCAGCACTCAAGGGTCCTGGTAATCCTGTGTGAGCTCTAATGTGCTGGATAAAGAATTTGTTGGTGCGCTGTCTAATTACGTTTTGTAAATCTTTAAAGAGGGCGCACACTGTGCTACTGGCTCTGATGGGTCCTGCGACCTCTAGGACTCTGACACTGTTCACTACGTATGCAGAATCGGAGAGTAAGTTAAAAGCAAAATGACACGCTCTGAAAACTTCCAGAACTATCCGCAACTCAACAACCTGAGGTGAACCAGGCTGGAATTGGCACAGTACAGGCTGAGAGTTCCCTACTAGGTATGCTCCACAGTCATTTTTGGAGCCATCAGTGAAAATATTAGGTACATTTTTCAAGGGACTATGAGAGGTGACAGAAGGAAAAACTACAGGATGCTCCTTGAAAAAGGATAATAAAGGATGTTTGGGGTAATGATTATCTATAATGCCATCAAAACTACAGGTCAAAATGGCCCAGTCATCTATTGTACCACATAAGACCTTCACCTGGCAAGCAGAGTAGGGTGTTATGAGTGTATCAGGCGTTCGTCCAAAGTGCTGCACACATAGGCGAATACCCTCCTGGGCCAGACGAGCTACTGTGGTGGGATAATGTTCAATGGATTTGCTTGGAGATATTTTGGGTGGACCCACAAGAGTGGCTCATCCTGCCACAAAACCCCTGTAGGTTGATTATGTGTGGCAAGGACACATAGGATTATGGGTAGCTCCGGTTTTAGTCTTCCAGGAAGGCTTCCCTCAAGCTCTTTTCTACCTTCTCAAGTGCAGCTCTGCCTTCCGGAGTCAGGAGACGGGGCGAGTCAAGAGCTGAATCACCCATCAATATCTCATACAAAGGTTTTAATTCCTGGTTAGACAGATGTAAGATAAGGACGTATCCAATTAATGTCCCCTAGCAATTTTTGAAAATCATTTAGGGTTGTAAGGTTGTTCTTACGTAATTCAAATTTTTGAGGTACTATGTCCTTGATACTTATTTTTGCCCCAAGGTATTTCATTACCTTGCTTTGCTGAACCTTTTCTGGAGCTATTATCAGCTGTCTTTTGTCTAAATGCTTGATCAACTCTGCATAGACACGGTCCAACAAAGGTTCAGTTTTTGCTGCTATTAAAATGTCATCCATGTAATGAAGACAATGAACCTGGGGAAATTTTTCCCTGACAGGGGCTAAGGCCTCTGCCACGTATAATTGACACATGGTGGGGCTATTGGCCATGCCTTGAGGCAGTACTGCCCACTGGTACCGCTGGTCAGGTTCCTCATGATTAATGGATGGAACTGTAAAGGCAAATCTCTCACTGTCCTTTTCACAAAGTGGAATAGAAAAGAAACAATCTTTAATGTCAATGACAATAATAGGCCAGTCACGAGGTAGAGTAGATAGTAGAGGCAATCCTCTTTGAACCGGCCCCATGACCTGCATCTGATGGTTTATGGCTCGCAGGTCATGTAGCAGCCTCCAATTCCCTGATTTCTTTTTTATAACAAATATGGGAGTGTTCCAGGGGAGATAGAAGGTTTAATATGTCCCAACTCTAATTGTTCTTGACTAGTTGTCTAGTGGCTAGCAACTTTCTGAGGAAAGAGGCCACTGGGGAACCCACACTGGCTCCTCAGTCTTCCAGATAATGGGTATACTAGGTCCAGTGGCCACTAGGAAAAACCCAGTCCCATGCGACAGCCCTTTAGACTGCAGTTGCACTGGTTCCCTTCTCTCTTGGAGATGTTTTTCCAGTGCCATGAGATGGATGCCATCCCCATGTCTGTCATCATGTTGTTGCCTCTGTGGAATAAATGTGTGTTTGTCAATTCAATTTCATGGCTTTTAACAGGTCTCTGCCCAAAGGCTAATAGGTAAAGATAACCAAAAGGTTGGAAGGTGCCTTCATTGGTCTCTGCCCCAAAGGCTATAGGTAAAGATAACACAAAAGGTTGGAGGTGCCTTCATTTCCTTCCTTGTCTTTCCAAGTAATGTACCTGCGCTTAAATCGGGCGGATTTTGCATACCCGAGCCCTTGTAGGGTTTGGGTTGACTTGAATAGGCCAGTTTTTTAGCCAGTCTTTTTGGGCTATAATGCTACGGTCAGCTCCTGTGTCTAATGGCCCAATATTTTTCTGCCGTTAATTTCCAATTCTATTATAGGTCTTTGGTCCAAATTAAAGATAAGAAGGCGGCTTCAGTCCCGGAGGATCCGAGGCTTTATTTCCCCTTATTACATTTTTATGGGAACACATTATGTAAGCTGGGTAGCATTACTATTTGAGCAATTCTGTCTCCTGGTGAAATGGCCACAATACCTGCGGAGAGGAGGCAAGGATCTTAACTGCACCCTCAAAATCAGCATCTATAACACCAGGATGTACCATGAGACCTTTTAGGGTGGAAGAAGAGCGTCCTATCAGTAGACCACTGTGTTGGGAGGCAGTGGGCCCTGGAAGTCAGTCTCAATGGTCTCAATAGGTTGCACACCCATTTGGGGTGTTAATACGAGTCTGGTGGTGCAGCGCAGGTCCAACCCTGCTGAGCCCGTGGTGGCTCTCGAGGCTCCAACCCCGCTGAACCCGGAGTGGCTCTCCAAGGCTCGGGCGGTGTAGGTTGGGCTGACTCTGCCCCTCTACTGCTCCATATATTTAAGGGCCCTGGAAGCGTGGGCCCCGCTGCCGTTTTTTGACTGCGTACTACCATAAACTAGAAGGCAGCGTTTGGCCCCCAGGTTCCTTGTCAATCTGCATTCACTGGCCCAATGATTACCCTTGTGACATTTTGGGCATATTCCTGGCGGCCTCAGACGAGGGTATTCCCTTGTTTTTCCCTGTCTCTTTGTCTTTCCCTGTCTCTTTGGGGGCACTGACTCTTACAGTGCCCTGGCGGCTGCAGTTGAAGCAAGCCCCTGAAGCAGGGGTCCTGCCTTTACCCTTAGACAACTGCATAATGCAGCTGCCAAGCCAGAGTTGGACAATGGTCCACCAATCTCCTACAAGCCTTCATCCAAGCCTGCAAGCCCTTTGCTTTCCAGGGGGTGATGGCCATCCTGCACTCTTTGGTGCACTGTTCAAACACCAATTGCTCTATCAATGGCATGGCTGTATCAGGATCGCCAAATTTCTCCCTGCGGCTTCCATCAGCGAGCCACGTAGTCGGAGAAAGGCTCAGTAGGACCCTGGAGGATTTTTGTTAAATTGCCAGAAACTTCTCCCCTATTGGGTAGAGCCTTCCAGGCTCTAACAGCCATGGCACTAATTTGGCCGTACACCACTGGCGGGTATGCTGTCTGGTTACCTGCCCATTGTCCCTGACCTAGAAACATATCCAGGTTCCATAAGGCTGTCCTCGGCGGCATTGGCTTGAGCCTGTCCTTGAGCATAATCACTGTAAATAGATTTCCAATCAAGATATTGCCCCATAGTTAAGCAGGCTTTCACAGTACTTATCCAATCAGATGGTGTCATGGCCTGTGTCGCTATCCTTTCTATCAAGGATTCGTGTAGGAAGCATTAACGCCGTAAGTCCTGACTGATTCTGCAAGATTTTTTAACATCTTGATATCCAAGTGCTCATGATATCTTTGTTGATTCGGATCTTCAAAAACTGGGAAGGCCATACGCGCTTCCTTCCAAGTCTCAGGGCAGAACGATTGAGTCCCTGGAGTCCTGGGGGTGGACCGGCCCGAGGAACCTCCGCATATGGAGGCGGGCCTAGGGCGGAGCTGTGGGCGTCTCCCGAGCAGGTGGTTTAAGCTTCTCCGCCCCATGTTTGCCTTTCCTCGCCTAGGGAGGGTCACAGACTCCCTTTCAACTGATAGGTTCTCTAGATCCTCCTCCATCTTTTTTAAATTTTCTTCTTCCACCATCTTGTCTAAGTTCCCTCCATCCTCCTCATCTGAGCTATCGGAGCTGGAGGAACTCTCTGTCTCTAAATCTTTTAAGCTAGGATAAATTTGGAGGCCCTTTTTCGTCCTTTGTCTTTTTTACACTTATGTCCTGGACGATGACAATTTAAACAGAAACAAAGACTACATACTAGGAAAAACATAATTACGACACCCAGACCGACCCACACCTGGTCTACAACAAACACAAACATAATACTTCTAAGGTTTCTCGTGATTCAATTGCCACTTTACCATGGACCTATGACCATGGACCTTATGATGCCGCTTTACCGCGGACCTTGTGAAGGCCCTATTCACCGGGCACTTTCTGTGACGCCGCTTTTCCGCGGACCTTGTGATGGCCCTACTCACCGGGCACTTTCTGTGACGCCGCTTTACCGCGGACCTTGTGACGGCCCTATCCACCGGGCACTTTCTGTGACGCCGCTTTTACCGCGGACCTTGTGACGGCCCTACTCACCGGGCACTTTCTGTGACGCCGCTTTTCCCGCGGACCTTGTACGGCCCATTCACACCGGCCACTTTCTTGACTGCCACGCTTAACGCGACCTTGTGATGGCCCTACTCACGGCACTTCTGTAACAATAAACATACCTGTACCGCAGTTCCTAGCTGCTGAGTTCTGATCCACGAAGGCGAGTCCCTCAGTTCCCCGTACAGGCCAATATGTCGCGTCCGCCTTGCACAGTAAGAGCGACACGTCGGATCCTTCAGTCAGCTTTATCCAGAACGGCCTTGACTTAGACAGGAACTGACGAGGGACTAGGATAGGGATGTATGGCTGGGGCCGGACCGGGAAGGCCCGGGAAGGGAAGGCAAGGGAAGGGCAGGGAAGGAAGGGAAGGGAAGCGAAGTGAAGGGCCAAAAGGGTGCAGCAGCAGAAGTGAGCTGCTTATCTAGCTGCCCTAGGCGCGCTGGGTGATGTGTCCTCTCAGGATAGGTTAAGCTGCCAATACCTCATTATCATAAGCCCGCTCAGGAGGGGCACGAGGCCGACGCATGCTCAAAGGACTTGTTTACCAGTTTCTGAGCTGGCCACTCTGGAAGCCAGCTGCTTACATTGTAAACACGCTGCCTACAAGAGAGAATCTCAGGTGCAGAAGATACAATAGAAAATACTGACATAACTGTCAAAGAAAATGCAAAATGAGAAAAGTTCTTAAAACAAAACATCCAGGAAATCCAGGACACAATGAGAAGACCAACCCTAAGGATAATAGGTACAGATGAGAGTAAAGATTCCCAACTAAAGGGCCAATAAATATCTTCAACAAAATTATAGAAGAAAACTTCCTCAAACTTAAGAATGAGATGGCCATAAACATAAAAGAAGCCTACAGAATGACAAACAGACTAGACCAGAAAAGAAACACCTCCTGTCATATAATAATCAAAACACCAAATGCACAAACAAAGAAAGAATGTTAAAAGCAGTAAGAGAAAAAGACCAAGTAACATATAAAGGCAAACCTTTCAGAATTACACCAGACTTCTCACCAGAGACTATAAAAGCCAGACGATTCTGGACAGATATCATAGAGACCCTAAGAGAAACACAAATGCCAGCTCAGGCTACTATACCCAGCAAAACTCTCAATTACCATAGATGGAGAAACCAATATATTTCATGACAAAACCAAATTTACACAATATCTTTCCACAAACCCACCCTTACAAAGGATAATAGTGGGAAAGCACCAATACAAGGAGGGAAATTATACCCTATAAAGAGTAAGAAAGTAATCCTCTTTCAACAAATCCAAAAGAAGATAGCCACACAAAGATAATTCCACTTCTAATAACAAAAATAACAGGAAGCAACAATCACTGTTCCTTAATATCTCTTAACATCAATGGACTCAATTCCCCAATAAAAAGACATAGCTAACAGACTGGATACATAAACAGGACCCAGCATTTTACAGCATGCAGGAAACCCACCTCAGTGACAAAGACAGACAGATACTACCTTACAGTAAAAGTCTGGAAAACAATTTTTTAAGCAAATGGTCCTAAGAAACAAGCTGGGGTAGCCATTTTAAAACCTCCAGCCTGAGAACACAAAAGGAGAGACTCATGGCTCCACCTGTATAGGTAGTTGAGGGTGGCCTTGGTGCCTGAAAGTTTGGATTCCCTAATGTTGGGGAATTTGAGAGCAGTAAGGCGGGAATGGGAGGATGGTGGAAGCACACCCTCATAGAAACTCCCAGAATTATATGGATAAGACATGACAGAGGCAGGTCACCAGAAGACTAGATTCCAGAATTCAAACAAATAATTATCTTAATACTAAAATTTGTTTTGAGAATTGTATGTTGTGGATCCTAGTTCCACCTCCCTGAGGGGCTCCATAGGAGGATTGAATCAATGTTGTTGGTAGCCTCAGCCTTTTATTTTGATCCTAGTTCCCAGTGGATAGCCCAGGCTTGTATTTTGATCCTAGTTCCACCCTTCTGGGAGGGGCTGTAGAGGATGATTGAATCTGTACACAGACGACATCTTGAAAACTTTCTGTCCAATTAAAACCTGTAAAATAAAGACTAGAGCCAGAGATTGGGCAGTAGTAGGGGAGGCAGGAAAAAAGACTTGGGGGAGGAGAGAGTGAGAGGAATTTGATGTAAAAGGAGGTAGAAGTAGAAGTCAGAAGCAGAAGAGAAGAAGTCACCGGGAGAGCAGAAGCAGAAGGAGAACAGAGGAGGAGCAGGAGGAAGCAGGCAGAAGGAAGCCGGAGGTAGAAGGAAGCCGATGATGGAGGACAACCATGCGGCCTGGATGAATCGCAAGTTATAAGGTATCTCATAGCCAGGGATTAGAGTAGTGTAGTAGTAAATCTGACCAATCCAGGTGTGCAATTTATACCAATAATTATTGAGTTGTGTTTTCATTTACTGGTCTCCATCAGGCAGGAGATCTTACAGCGAACAAATTTGGAGTTTAAATAATTATTACTACAAATTGGCGCCTAATTATTACTACAAATGTATATTGCAGAATACACAGCCTTGGTGTATCTACTCATCAAGAAAGCAGAGCAGACCTACTCGAACCTCTATGTCCTGGAATTTCAGCTGGATGCAGTGAAGACACAGATGTCAGAGGCTTATCATTTTATTCTTCCCCTACCCCTCTTCTAATATCTCATTGTCTGTAATCAGCTTGAAGAAGTTAAAGAATAGTTGGCACCCCTATTCCCTGGGCTTGGGGACTGAGGTAGTTAATATTGGGCTGTCTTACTAGGGAAAAGTAGTGGTTTTTTGGAACAGGGAGGGATAGCTAGGATTTATTGCATAACCATAACCTATTGGTAGAAATCTGTATAATTGTTATTAAGCAGAAGTTATAATTTCTAAAAGGTACAAAATTTACTTTCTTTTCGAATTTAAGGTTTTCATTGGTACAAGTTTCTTATTGATATAAAAGTGAAATTAATATTTTTACTCTCATAGGCATTGTGTCTATATAACACATTTAGGAATACAAGGCTTAGAACCAGTCTTTCTTTAACTCTTAACTGATTGAAGATGGTTCGCCCATGAGATAAGGGCCTAAAAATTCATGGCTCTGAGTTTATTCTTAGGGTGTTTTCTATATTATATTTAGAAATAGCTGAGAGGAGTTAACAGACAACATTCCAGATTGCCTTACATGGATAGTTGGTTTTCAAAATGTCAGAAGTTTACAGAATTGAAGTTACAAACATTTCTGTATTA